>JANZXR010000172.1:36605057-36642720 GCA_027575705.1 Erythroxylum echinodendron | reverse complement strand
GTCTCACAACATTCAGAGTTCAATAACTAGGATTCCGTAAACCAAGAAAAAGATTTAGCTATTCATAATGAAATTGAACATAAAAGAAATAAAAAAATATATTGTCTCCATCCTAAGTCTTTCAAGAAAATTCGAAAATATAAAAAATACTAAAGAAAATAAAACTAACTATAGCAGCTGGAAAACAAGAAGAAAGACTGAACAAAACATCAAAAACTACTCCTAAAGTGGTTGCGTGAACCGTAACTGTGAAACAAACACAGCAGAAAATACGAAAATAAGGGCTGCATGAATAGTACGTGATAAACAAGAAGAAATAGTGCATAAATGTCGACTATCTAACTTAGACTGTAACTGATGTAAAAGATAAAAGAAACACACTGTAGAAAAGATGAACTAATCCTAAGGTGGCTGCCGAAATCCCCCAGTAAAAAAAACAATGTAGAAAATCCAGTCTCCTCTCCTGTTTTTAAAGTCAGAAGAACAACAGCTCCCGAATAAAAGACTCCTCCTAGGTCTCTATGAACAGTGCCGTGAGCAGTAACACTTGTAACTGTTCACGTTTTTGTTCTTTTAATGTCTTTCTCTCTCTCTTTCCTTCCCTTCTCGTAATTTCTTGTAGATAATCGTTATCCCACTTCAAGTTGTAGATCTCTTTGATAAGGTAGAAGTCTAATCTTTAAAGTTTGTGAAAATTCTGGATTTAAACTTTGAAACAAAATCTGCAGAATCTTCCCCCTCCTTGCACGTGGCCACGTCTAGTGACTACTTTGTTGCCAGATTTGGAATTCCAAATTTTCTTCGTTTCTTTTCCATCTTTTTCATTCAATGTCGTCTCTAAGGTGTTGAAAATCATCTGCAAGCAATTATAAGACAATTCCATTAATTCTGAATAAAAATTTCAACACATTAAAAAGATTTAAGTACAAAATATGTGCAAATTGATGACTTAACAATTGCTGACATTTACCGACGGAATTGAATTTCCAAATTACTTCACCACCTCGTTTACTACTCTTTTTACGACCGAAAAACTCTAGCCATCGGTACAATTGATAAAATGCATGCCATGTGTTTGTGTTAAAACTGATGAATCACCGACGGAATATAGATTCCGTCGATGATTCAGGCTTTACTGCCTCGTTTTCAACCAAACGACAACGTTTGTTTTAGTAAATAGCCGACAGTTACCGACGGAATATAAATTCTATCGGTATTTAAGTTTCCCAAATAGTTCATCGCCTGTGTAATCGCTTCCTTTTGTGAAGGAAACCTACCTTCTGTCGGTACAATTAATGAAAAGCTAACCATTTGGTTTGATAAAAATGAGGATTCACCGACGGAACACCAATATCATCCATAATGTTAATTAAATGGATACCAATGAAATAAATTATGTTGATATATAAAAGGGGGTGAAACATTTTTACCGACGGTATCTTCACCGTTGGTAATTATGCGAAGCTAATTAATTGCAGGATTAATTCCTGCAATTATTATCGACGGTGGTGTCTAATCTGTGGGTCAATTTCTTATGAAATTATGTCCATCGGTATTTATCCGAAGTAATTAAATTGTTAGAACCGTTCCCGCAATTTATTCCGACACTGTAGGTTGTGTGTTTATTTCGACGCTGCAATTTATTTCGATGCCGCAATTTATTCCGACACCACTGTGTTGCTGTATGTCATCGAAGATTTTGCGCGAAATTCTTTCCCTCCAGTATTGCTGACGGATATTTAGTTCCGTCGTTATATATAAACAGTATAGTTCATTTACTGATGGACAGTAATTTTCTGTCGGTAAATAGCATCGATTTTCTGTCTGTCAGAAAATTTCCGTCACTATTCTATGATTTTCTTGTAGTGTAGGCTAGCTATATAACGCTGGCCTCTATGTCACCAGAACTGTAAAAGCAACATGAGGCTATGGATGCTTATACCATAATCTACCATTTAAGGGAACGGTTTGATGAGCAAGCTTGGTTTGAAAGGTTTAAGAAGTTGAGGTTACTTTTCCATTTTAAGATGGCTAAGGGAACATCTTCAGTGCAGTATGCACTGAAGATGGATGGATATATTAAGAGGTTAGGCAGTTGGATTTTGTTATGGATCATGAATTGAGTATATACTTAATTCTGACTGGTTTGACTAATAGTTATTCACAGTTTGTGCTTAACTATCTGATGAACCAAATATCCATGACGATATTTGAGTTGATTAATTTGCTCAAAACAGCTAAGCAAACTGGCAAGAAAGACAGTAAGGCTATGATGCTGGTGGACTTTACTTCTGATTCTCGAAAGAGGAACCAAAAGAAGAAGAAGAAGTCCAAGAAGCCAGTGGGAGGTGTAGCCAAGAAAAAGACAAAGGAGACAACACTAAAAGGGATATGCTTCCATTGCAATAAGGAAGGACATTGGATGAGGAACTGCAAAGCTTATTTGGAGTCACTGAAGTAGAAGAAGGCATTAGATACCCCACCATCTACTTCAGGTACGATATTTGTCATTGAGGTTAATACTATTTCTAATCATAACATTTAGGTATTAGATTCTGGAAATGGCTTACACATATGTGTTGATATGTAGGGTCTCAGGGATAGTAGACCACTCAAGAAGGAAGAGATGGACTTACGTGTGGGAAATGGAGTAAGAGTTGCTGCATTAGCTATAGGGATACATCTTTTGTATCTTCCTAGTGGGCTAGAGTCAATTTTGAAAATTTGCTATTATGTACTCATTATGACTAAAAACATTGTATCTATTTCATGTCTTAACAAAGCGGGATTTCATTTAACTTTTTCAAACAATGGTTGTTCAATTAAGTTGAATGAAATGATGTATGTTATTGCTACATTATGCAATGGAATTTACATATTAGATATGTCCAATCCAATCTTAACTATCAACGACAATAAAAGACAAAAATGAGATAACCTAAAATCATTTTACTTATGGCATTGTCGACTTGGCCATATAAGTAAGAAACACATGATTAAGCTACACAAGAATGATAGCTTAGGGTCATTTGATTATGAATCATATGACACATGTGAATCTTGCTTGTTAGGCAAGATGACTAAATTACCTTTTAAAGGAAAAGGTGAACAAATGAATGGGTTATTAGACCTAATACATTTTGATGTATGTGGTCCGATGTCCATTCATTGTAGAGGTGGTTTTGTGTACTTCATTACTTTTATCGATGATTATTCGTGATATGGGTATATGTATCTAATAAGATACAAGGCTGAATCATTTGAAGTGTTCAAACAATTTAGACATGAAGTAGAGAAACAACTCGGTAGAAGTATTAAGACACTTCGATCAGATCAAGGTAGTGAATACTTAAACGAGGAATTTCTTTCTTATCTCGAAGATAATGGGATAGTATCCTAGTGGCCTCCACCTTACACACCGCAACATAATGGTGTGGCTGAAAGGAGAAACCAAACCTTGCTAGACATGGTAAGATCAATGATGGGCTTAGCAGATCTATCGAAATCCTTTTGGGTTTAAGCACTCGAGACTGCTGTTTATGTGACAAACAGGGTCCCTTAAAAAGCAGTTAAAGTTAGTCCATATAAGATATAGACTAACAAAAGGCCCTTTCTTTCTTATATGAAAGTTTAAGGTTATTCGGTTTATATGAAGCGGATTCAATCAGACAAGCTTGAAGCAAAATATGATAAATGTCTGTTTATAAGATATCCTAAGGAAACAATTAGTTATCAGTTCTATAATGCTTTAGAGCAAAAGGTGTTTGCCTTAAAGCATGTTGTCTTTTTATAGAAAGAGTTTCTTCTTAGAAAAGATAGTGGGAGTAAAATTGAACTTGATGAAGCTCATGATGCTCAAACAGACGCAAATTAATTGCCTGAACCTGAAATTGTTGTTCATAGAGATAAGACAATAATTGAACCTTCTGACACACAAAATGTTCGTAGTTCAGGTAGGATACATAATGTTCAAGAGAGATATAGATTTCTAGTAAGCAAACACAATGATATATTACTTATAGAGGATGATGAGCCTACAACCTATGAAGAGACTCTGAAGAGTTCAGAATCTGAAAAATGGCTTCAAGCTATGAATTATAAAATGGATTCCATGTATGAAAACCAAGTGTGGACTTTGGTTGGCCCAACCGAAGGGTTAAAACCCATAGGGTGCAAGTGGATTTTCAAGCAGAAAATTGACATGGAAGGTAATGTGATTACCTATAAAGTGAGGCTAGTTGATAAAGGTTATCATCAAAGACAAGGCATTGACTATGATGAGACCTTTAGGCCCATAGCTATGCTTAAATCCATTAGAATACTCCTAGCCATTGCTGCTTGTTATGATTATAAAATACGGTAGATGGATGTGAAGACAACTTTCTTGAATGGAAACCTAGTTGAGGATGTATATATGATACAAGCTGAGGGCTTCATATCCAGAGATGGCAGAAAGTTATGCAACCTTCAAAAATCTATTTATGGATTGAAGCAAGCATCTAGGAGTTGGAACATTCGATTTGATGAGAAAATTAAACAGTTTGGTTTCTGAAAAAATCCCGATGAACCTTGTGTTTACAAGAAGATTAGTGGGAGTGCTATCATATTCCTTATATTATATGTGGATGACATATTAATAGGAAATGATATTTCAAGTTTGCAATCAGTCAAAGTTTATTTGCCCCAGAATTTTTCCATGAAAGACCTTGGAGAAGCAACTCACATATTTGGAATAAAGATTTATAGAGATAGATCAAGGAAGTTTCTAGGTCTTTCACAATTGACCTACATAGACAAAGTGCTAAATAGGTTTAGCGTAAAGCAGTCCAATAGAGGGTTTCCTCCCATGAATCATGGAATAAAACTCTCGAAATTTATGTGTCTTAAGACGTAAGATGAGAGGAATTGCATAAGTATGATCCCGTATGCTTCGACAGTAGGATCAATCATGTATGCTATGTTATATACAAGACCCGATATATAGTATACTCTAAGTGTTACGAGCAGATATCAATCTGATCCTAGTGAGGGTCATTGGGTGGCTGTTAAGAATATCCTAAAGTACTTGAGAAGGATTAAGGATGTATTCTTGATATATGGAAATGGAGATCTCATAGTGAGCGGGCATACAGATGCCAGTTTTCAATCTGACCAGGATGACTCTAAATCCTAGTTAGGTTATGTATTCACACTGAATGATGGAGCAGTCAGTTGGAAGAGTTCAAAATAAGAGACAACTGCAAATTTGATGACCAAATCAGAGTACATTGCAGCTGCAGAAGTGGAAAAAGAAGCTGTTTGGATCAAGAAGTTCGTCATAGAACTTAGAGTGGTTCCTAGAATAGTAGACCCAATATTGTTGTAATGTAACAACAATGGGGCTATTGCTCAAGCCAAGGAATCGAGGTCTCATTAGAGATCCAATCACGTACTCAGGAGATATCACCTGATTAGGGAGATAATTGACAGAGGTGATGTGAAGATAGAGAGAGTGCCCATAGATCAGAACATCACTAGTCCTTTAACTAAGCCACTTCCTCAAGCAAAATTTGATTCTTGTATACACGCCTATGGTATTAGATACCAAGAAGATTGGATTTAGTGCAAGTAGGAGATTGTTAGAGTAGTGCTCTAAAGGTAATCACCTTTAGCACTGTTGTACAAACTCTATTTTGATTAATAAAGTGAAAAGGTATTTTTCATTAACTTGATATTCATTTATATATATATGAATTGATATTGATCTTAAATCGAATTAATGAAGTCCATAATACAAAACATAGCATGAAAGAAATCATGAAGAGATCATGATAATGAGATTCGTATCATATGTAATTATGTTAGTATCTAAATAATCCCTAGTCATAGGATTAATAAGACAAGACATTGTTAATTTAGAAAGACTAGCATATATTATACTCCTTGATTTGATCAAGCAGTGAATCTCATAAACTGTAAGCATGAGATGTTTAAAATTAATATATGGATGCTTACTAAGGGTAGTAAGTGCATTGGATGACCTGTTATGAGATTATCATATAGATGATATTTCGAATGTCAATGATTAATCTCATCATAACAATGGTGCAAATACCCTTAAACTTGAGGTACTTAAGGATATCTTGGATATAAATCCTATTCTTTGACATCATTCCTTGTTACCTCAAGACGAGGTCATTCCTAAGGTGGTGATTGAGTATAAATATTTATGTTTGAATGTAATTAGGTAGCCAATAAAAGATTCACCACTCCTGATAGAAGGAGATGATAACCATGGCCTCTTGTTGGGGTCATTACTCAGGAATCTCTGGCCAGAGCAGGTATGTGTCATAAAGCTCATTACTCTTATGTGTCATTAAAGACCAGATCCTAAAACAAGAACTAACATCACTTGGACTAGATGTGACGTAGTTAGTCTAGTGGGAGTTGACACATATCCCATAATCCAAACCAATTGGGGTATAGTATGGTGAAAGGATGAATTGCACGGTAATTGTCTATGGAAAGGTTCATAAGTTGGATAATTAACTATCAAAAAGTTTATATTTCAATCCACTCATATTCCAGAAAATAAGCATCATAATGTGTTTGAATGAAGAGTTAATTCAAGTGCGTAAAATAGCCAAGAACTTAAGGGTCACACACATAAAATATCGGATGAAAAACAAGTGTGTATGGCCTATTTTAAGTAGGCCACGATGGTGGCCTAAGGTGAGACATACCACGAGGCCCTGAAATGATATATAAGTGAGTTCTTCACTATGTATACGAGCTTCTTTCATTTCTTACATACTTAAGTGATAGAGAAAGGTTCTAGAAGAGTTCTAGAGTGAGAGTGAGCTGTCTTGAGTCTTGTTCTTGCAATCCGTGCAATTGTTGCATGAATCAAAGTGCATGTAACAAGATTTTTGGCCTATCTTCCATCATCTTGAGCATTTACTAAAACTCATCTAGTTTGGTGCTCAAAACACCCTTATATATTGTTTCTTCATCTTCTTTGTGTGTTCTTGGGAGATCAAGGAAGGGTTTGGTATTTGCAACAACCCAAACAAGGAGAAGAAACAAGAAAGGAGGAGATACACAAGGTAAAAAGTTTTATTATTTCGTGCTCTTTACATATCCTTGCATGCATGAGAGATTCTGTGATCTCCGGGTTGTCATGGTGTCAGAATCTTGATTTCAACACTTCCACTGCGTCCATATGCATGTGATGCATGCAACCATGGCTATCCTAACACTATTAAAGTTTAAGCATTAGTTGAATCCTTACACATTGTAATGTATGCAAAGAAGAGAAGAATATGCCTCATTCCATACTTGAAGCAGATGAGACAAGGATGGCAACGAGGATGCATTGGCATGAGAGACAGAGGAGGGGTGCTTCGGTAGTGACAGAGATTATGATGCTGGCACTCTGAGAAAGATGTCACGATGTTGACGTACGGTGGGATGATAAGGACGGTGGGATGGCGAGGACGCATAATGGGATGATGATAACAATAAAGACAACAGAGAGAAGAAAAGATAAGTAGATGCGATGGAGTAGGGGGAGGGGGCTATGGTAGTTTTAAGTTAAACAAAAACGACAATTTTTGACTTATTAAAAACATTGAAGCCGAAGCAAACGATGACACTTACTCTAAAATTTACTGACAAAATGATTTCTGTCGATACACTAAAACGAGGTTGTATTCTTTTTATTAAAAACATTAAAGCCGAAGCAAATGATGACGTTTATTCTAAAATATACCGACGGAGGTATATTTAGTGTTGGTTCACGTTGGACCATGTAGTTGTACAATTATAAGTTTAAGAAAATAAAAAGACTAACAATTCATGTTTTTGATAATTTTAACACTATTATAAAACCAACCATCTGGTGAACTTACATGTAATAGGTGCTCAAGTCGTTAGTTAAATTAACATTAAGAAATAAAACTTTTAACAAAATTTGAAGAAAGTTTTCTACACTCCGAGCTTAAAATTCATGGTCTTAGGATAAATTTGTTTAACCATAGCTCTATAAACCACTAAAAGGAAAAAGAATAACAGAATAAAGTTTAAATATATGATAACGAAAGAAACTATTTTTACCGAGTGTCAATAACGATTAGGAGCAAGGTTCTAATGAACTACTTGAAGAGGTAGCGCGTTATACTTGGGAATAGACATTTGTGTTGAAAGACTTAGCAAGGGGGCTTCAAAATTCAAAATTTGAAAAGCTTGATTTATTGATGGCCTGAAATTGTGATCGGGGTGGGCACACCAGAATCTTACAACAAGCAAACTTTCCATCTGAACCACATTAAAGTCCATATTTAATTACCCATCAACTACAAGTCTCTCGCTTCCGTAACACCTCCAAACCTAAGATACCTATGGAATCTGACCCTCTTCATTTCTTACCTCCATTGTTCTTCTACCACAAGCAATTTCCAGAGCAAACACACCAAAGCTATACACATATGACCCTTTACTTGCTTTTCTTGTAGCAATATATTTTGGCACCATATACCTAAACGTTCCTGCTAAACCTGTTGTCTTATGGCCTAGCTCATGGTCCATTAGCCTCGTTAAGCCAAACTCCCCTAACTTGGTGTTGAACTTAGAATCCAACATGACATTGCTTGACTTTATATCTCTATAAACCACACATTGTTCCCTTCCATCATGAAGATATAGTAAGGCTGACGCCACTCCCATTGCTATCTTATACCTTAATGCCCATGAAAGTTCGGTTTCATCAATTCTGAAAAGATGACAGTCGAGGCTGCCTTTGGACATGAACTCATATACAAGAAGAAACTCACCCCTTTCATGACACCAACCTACACGTTGGACAAGATTTATGTGCCTTAATCTACTGATAATCTTCACCTCTAAGATGTACTCTTTTTTCCCTTGTTTCAACCCTTTCGAAACCCTTTCCATAGCTACTCTTTGGATAGCACCAGACAAGTAACCACCATAGACTGCTCCAAATCCTCCGTCACCAAGCTTGCCCTCTTTAGAGAAGTTATTTGTTGCCTGAACCAATTCTCCACAAGAAAATCTCCTAGGTCCTGTTCCTTTCTCAAATTCTTGATCCATGGAATCGTCTAATGATGAATAATCCCTTTCTCTTTCATGTCTCCTCCGTTAAAAAAGTAATAACGCAATCGGCCCAACAACTAGAAAGAATCCACAAACTACAAAGCCAATCATAAAACCGGCCTTTGTGCCACTTCTTGGATCAGGATTTGCCTTTGATGATATCTCTGTTGAGTTGAATTCCCAGGAAAGAATGTAATGAATCTATAATTTTTGCCTCAATTTTGTATGTTAGCCTTCATCCCACATTGTTTATGGAAATAGGCATTAAGTCTTTGATCTCTCATATATGTGGTCCTTGTCCCATATTGGCTAGATAACATAAGCCTTTTGTCTTTAACTCCTATATAAGGAGTCTAGTGGTGCCTTTTAGAATATAAGTTACTACTTGATGGAGGCTAATAATACAAGTGTTTAACCACCCTATTTGTAAGAGAGCTTTTGTACCCCTCTTTTATAGTGAAGATTTTTTCCCGGCTTGTCACTTGAGGTTTTTCCCTATGTTTGAGTTTTCCTCATAAGTTCCTGTATCCCTTTTACTTTGTGCTTGCATTTAATTCTTTCTTTCGTTCATTGTTATTTGGTGTTTTTTTCTATCTACGTTATTTGTCGATATAATTCCTTTAGGCTATAGTCATCATAATAAATTGGTATCAGAACTTTAGTTTATTTAGTGTCTAATTTACCGCATGCTTTGTGGCTTCCACTAACGTGAATCTTCCACATTAAAAAGCAAGTTAGACAGTCTAAATGGGACCCACAACTTTAGTATTACTTATGGGGCCCACCATCCCATTTTGTTTATAAGGGCCCATTACCTTGATTTGATTTGTAAGGTTCATTGCTCAGTTTTACCTGCGAGACCCACTTGTTGAAAAATAGTGAGCATTATAATCTTTTAGCCACCATGACGGTAATGAAGACTTCAATTAAAAAGTTTGACAGGAGTATTAATTTTGGCATGTGGAAACTTAAAATGGAAGCTATCCTTATACAAGATGGGTATGAATTGGGGCTTGACAGAGTAGAGAAAAAGCCAGTGGATATGATATCAGATAAATTCACAAATCTAGATAAAAAGGCTAGATCAGCAATCATATTGAATCTTTCCGATGAGGTTTTGCAAGAAGTTGCCAGTGAAATTATGGACAAAGGTATGTCAGAGAAGTTGAAAGTTATGTATATGAAGAAGACAATAAAAAATCATCTTTATCTGAAACAAAAGTTGTACATGTTGACATAAGGTACATCTATTCTTTCACATCTGGATAAATTTGATTATCTTATTTTGGATTTTAAGAATGTAGATGTGAATATTGAGGATGAAGATTAAGCCATATTACTGTTATGCTCCGTTCTCTAGTCCTTTAAATATTTTCATAATATTATGATTTATGGAAAAGAGTCAGTCCCATATATTAGTATTAAGTATGCATTAATGTCAAAAGAGTATATTTATAAAGACATCACTGGGGAGACTAATGGAAGTCAAGCAGAGGGACTATTTGTAAGATATAGATCTGCGAATAGAGATTTTGAGAAAAATCTCATCTCTTTAGACACTCTTAATCCTCAAGGGTGTAGGTTCTCATATGAAGGTGGAGTTTTAAAAATTTCAAGAGGTGCTCTTGTATTGATGAAAGCTTACAAGTCTAGTAGTTTTTATATTTTGCAGGGATTTACTGTAACAGGTGTTGCGACAGTCTCTACATCCTCAAATGTCAACATTACCAAATTATGGCACACGCGTTTGGGACACATGGGTGAGAAAGGTTTAACATTATTAAGTAAGAGAGGCCTATTTTATGGTCAAAGTACTGGTAAGATAGTTGTTTGTGAGCATTGTATCTTTGGGAAGTAGAAACGAGTCAGTTTCAATTCTCCAACTGTCCACAAAACAAAAGGTACTTTAGATTATATTCATTCTGATCTTTGGGGCCATCTCGTGTTCCTTCTAAAGGTGGTGCCCAGTATATGTTAACTTTTGTTGATGATTATTCAAGGAAGGTTTGGGTGTATTTCTTAAAACATAAGAATGATGTTTTCTTAACCTTTAAGCAATGGAAAGTTTTTATTGAAAAACAAACAGGGAACATATCAAGAGGCTATGGACAGATAATGGTTTGGAATTTTGTAGAGGTAAATTCAATGAATTCTGCAAAAATGAAGGAATTGCTCGGCGTCACACTATTAGAATGAATCCATAACAAAATGGAGTGACCACGCGCATGAACCAGACTCTTTTAGAAAGGGCCCGGTGTATGATCTCTAATGTAGGGTTGACACTTGATTTTTGGGAAGAAGCCATTTCTACAGCTTGCTACATCATCAACCGCTCTCCTTGTGCTCCTCTCAATTTTAAGACTCCTGAGGAAGTTTAGTCCGGTACTCTTATTGATTACTCTAGCTTAAGAATATTTGGTGTCCAGCATATATGCATGTAAATAAGGGAAAATTAGAGCCTAGGGCTAAGAAATGTATTTTCCTCGATTGTGCTTCAGGGGTGAAAGGATATCGATTGTGGTATCCTAATCCCAAGTCACCTAAATTTGTAGTTAGTGGGGATGTTACATTTGATGAGTCTTTTATGTTGTATCCTAGAAATGAGTCTTATAATCCTTGTAATTTTGAAGAAAAAAAAAAGATAGTTCACAGAAGCAGGTGGAGTTAGAGATTGACAGTTTGGGTCCTTCACAGATGTCTTCTGCACATTAGACAGATCAAGTTGATGAATCAGGTCCTGATCATGTTAAAGATGAACCAGTAGAAGAAGAATATTCCATGTCCAGAGACAGACCAAGAAGGGATATTTAACCACCATAGAGGTATACATATTTTGTTGCCTATGCTTTATTAGTGGCACAGGAAATAGGAGGCCACGGTGAACCTTTCACATATATAGAGGCAGTTTCAAGTGCTGATGCAGATAAGTGAGTGGTAACTATGAACAAAGAAATGGAATCTCTTCACAAGAATGGTACTTGGGTTCTAGTGAAGTTGGCAAAGGGTAACAAAATTGTTGGTTACAAATGGGTCTTCAAAAGAAAAGAAGGTACTTTAGGTGTTGAAAATGTAAGGTATAAGGCACGTTTGGTTGCAAAGGGCTACAGTCAGGTACAAGGTGTTGATTTTAATGATGTTTTCTCTCTAGTGGTGAAACATAACTCTATACGTGTATTACTTGCATTGTTTGTCATGTTTGATTAGAATTAGAATAATTTGACATCAAGATAACATTCTTACATGGCGAATTAAATGAGATTATTTATATAAAACAACCTCAAGGTTTTGAAGTTGCAGGAAAGGAAGACCATGTTTGCTTACTAAAGAAATCCTTGTATGGATTAAAACAGTCTCTTAGATAGTGGTATAAAAGTTTTGATTCATTTATGCTAGATCATGATTTCTCCAGGAGCATGAATGATAGTTGTGTTTAGTTTTGGAAGTTAGATGACAGCTCATTCAGCTATTTATTATTATATGTTGATGATATACTCATTGTTGCCAAGAATGTCACAGATATTAACTAATTAAAGGCCTTATTATAAGGTGAATTTGAGATGAAAGATTTGAGAGAAGCAAAGAAAATTCTTGGCACAAGATAAGACGTGATCGAAAAGTTGGTAAACTATTTTTTATACAAGAGAGTTACCTCAATAAAGTCTTGGAAAGGTTTGGCATATGAAATGCCAAATCAGTTAGTACTTCTTTTACTAGCCATTTTAGACTATCTGCTGCTCAATCACCATATTCACAGAAAGAAGAAGATTATATGGCACATGTTCCTTATTCTAGTATCATTGGCAGTATTATGTATGCAACAGTATGTACGTGTCTTGATATTTCATAAGTTATTAATGTCGTTAGCAAATATGTAGCCAATTATGGTAAAGAACATTGGTAGGCGGTGAAATGAATTCTCCGATACTTAAAGGGTACTTTGAACTTTTGTTTAGAGTTTGGTAGAACCAACAATACCTTGGTTGGCTTCGTAGATTCTGATTATACTAGTGATCTCGACAAATGCAGGTCTTTGACAGATTATGTATTTTGCATTGGAGGTTATGTTGTTATCTAGAAAGCTACTTTACAACATCCAGTGGCTTTATATACTACTGAAGTAGAATATATGGCAATCAATGGAGCTATTAAAGAAGCATTATGGTTGAGAGGTTTATTCAGTAAATTATCTCTACATCAAGGGGTTACTACTGTTTATTGTGATAGTCAGAGTGCAATTCATTTGACAAAGGACCAGACGTATCATGAGAGAACAAAACATATTGACGTAAAGCATCATTTTATTCGAGATACTATTGCAAAGAAGAAGATCCTTATTCAATATATTAATACTAAAGACAATCCTGTTAATATGTTCACAAAGGTTCATCCAATTTATAAGTTCAAGTAATGCTTAGACATGATTGGTGTTTATAGTTGGTGATATAGCCCTTTGGGGCAATGCCAGACGTGGTGACGCAGATCACTAGTTGTTCGGGACTAACTCAAGGTAGAGATTTGTTTGTTAACAACAAAATTGATGCAAGGTGGAGATTGTTATGTTTGCCTCAATTTTGTATATTAATGACAAACTCATTTGTTTATATATATTTTCTCATATCATTTGGATGGATTTTTATCACTATAATTGGTCTTTATGGCATTATTTGATTATTTTTTAAATTATTGTGCCTTACATTTAATTTGTATTTATAGGGGCAAAATTTGACATATTTTGGGTTAATTGTGATTAATTGATTTTAAAAAAATTGATGCTATATTGTTTGTAATTTTTATTATAGGGTACTTGGGAGAAATTAGAATTCAAAAGATAAAAGAGATCTAAAAAGCAGCACAAGTGGACAAGTTGGGATTGTAAAAAGCAAGAGAAGCTAAGAGGAGCAGCCCAAAAACAACACAATATAACCAACAGAGCAATAAAATGCCCATGCATGTTGATAGCCAAAAGACCAAAATGTCAGCACATGGTGAGGCAAGGAAGCAAAACAGCAATTGAAGATGAAGCAAAGAAATGCAAATATGACGGAAAAAGGAAGCAAAAGGTAGATAACACAAGAAGGAACGAAGCAGTTGACACACAACCAGGACCAAAACGATGCAGTAGTAGGAAAAACCAAAAGCAAAATAACGAACACCAAAAATGCAAATGGAGAGGAACAAAACACGCAGAAAAGAAGGTTGGAGGTGTGCGTTGGTTTTAAATAAAAAGAAGAACCTAAACGCAACGCAGAAGGAAGACGTGAAGACCAAAATGACGTGCAAGTGGGTGTACGACCAAGCTAGAGAGGAGAGAACAAAATAGGTAGCAAAAGAGAGTTTTAGGGTGTGCGTTGTTGTTTCGGAAAATAGGAGAATGAAGAAACGAGAAGAAAACAATAGAAAGGTTTTTATTTTTGATGGCAGCATTCTCCACCCAAGGAGACTTAGTTTTCTTTTTTTCTCATCTCCCACAAATCTAAAACATCATTCTCATCTTCCATGGCTAATTGCTGGAGTTCATTGTTGGCAGAATCTTCTATAGTCTTCTATGGCTAATTTGTCTTGATACTCTAATTTAACAGCAATAGCAGGAGCTTGGGTCTTTATAGGGGAGTTTAAGCTACATTTATCTTCTACCCATTTAATTATTTAGTGATTCCTAGGTCTTAGGGTAACTATTTAATTGCTTGGAGTTATGTATTGAATATATATTTGTATTGGAAGATTTCTGTGGCTGGATTAATGTTTAGCAACTAATATGGTGCTGATTAAAGTTTAATTTCATTACTTTGTTTTGGGTCAAGACTTGTATTGAGATTTTAGTAAATATTTGGTGATTATTTAAGGTGGCTTACATTTTTGAACCATTATATCTGTTGTTGGTTTTAATTATGTTTTATTAATTATTAAAAAATAATTGAGCATTGGTTTTTAGTATCCTTAATTATAGTTTATTATTTTTGTGGCAATTAGTAGATTGAGACCTTGGAAAATATTTTATGACAACTTGAGGTGGCTCAGTTGTTGGATTAAAAGCTCGATTATAACTCCAAGTTCATCGTTTTTAACTCCCATATTCATTTAAATGATGATTGCCTGTGCTATTGAATTGGATGGTTGCTTTTATCACAGTTAATCACTTATATTTTTTATTCCATTTACTCACTACTATCTCATATTACTCTTTTCAAATTGAAAATACCAAAAAACAAGTCCTTTATGTTTATTTTAACTTATTTCAACTTAGTGATAGTTAATCAAATCAAACTACATTCTATAGTTTAGGTTGCATTGCATTTAGTTACTTAGGAATTTAACTTCATTTTCGACTCCTTAAAGAGAACAACCTGAGGTTACACTATATGTAATCCTTGGTTAAATTTTGAAATAACCTCAAGGCAATGTCAGATTTAGGGTGTTTCAAGTTACGCCATTGCCAAGGAGCCAAGAAATTGATTCCTTAGTAACTAAGTGTCAAGTAACATTGACTGTGTTCATTCGTTGAGCCTCATACTTGCATTGGCATTGCATAGTCCATTTCCATTTGCATTTTGAATTTTCTTGGTTAGATAAACATTTTCATTTGCTCTTTGATTTAGTTACTGTTTAGTGGATTACATTGCTCTTGTTTGCTTGATTATAGCCTACTTGGTTGCTTTCTTGAGTATATGGGTCCATTCTCCAAGTCAAGTTTTGGAAAATTGCTTCTTTGTTCATATTGGTGAAGTTTTGACATTCTTTGATTATTTATGCATATTACATATTTTCACATCTTTCATACACTATTAAGTGTATAGTCATCCATTCTCGTACATTCTCATACACACACACTTGCTCTCAACATATTCTTCCATTTTTACTTGAATCTGGTTGTGTAATTACTATTTATGCATAGGAGTGATAGGGCTTTACCTTTGATTCTCTTAAATATTAAACTTGAGAGTTTATTTAAAAAGATTAGAAGAGAGAGGAGAATAGAGGGTACAAGTCAAGTTCTTTTTTAAGAGGAGCATATTTCACAAGAGTCAAGTTTGTCATCTAATGAACAAGAACCTAGTGAGAGAGCTACCTCTAGTGAACACTTGTCTGTTAGTGATTTTGAATTAGAGCAAGAAACCATGGATGGTGAAAATGGTAATAATGGACATAATGGGTCTAATGGGAACAACGGACATAGTGAGAACATCTTAGGGAATAATGGTGAGGATAATAGAAGTATGAGGGAGATTAATAATTCCAATGTTGATTATAACCCTTATAGCTTTTATACTGACGATGTAAACTTTGAAATTAAAGGAGCATTAATTTCTTCCTTACCTAGATTCCATGGCTTTGCAGGTGATGATCCACACAGGCATTTAAATACTATACACATGGTGTGTTCTTCTACGAGACCACCCATGGAAAATTTTGAAGATGTATTGAGGAGAGCATTCCACTTCACCTTAGAAGGCAAGGCCAATGAGTGGATTTGCACGCTACCTCAACATTTCACCACATTGACCTAGGATTAGTTAAAAGGAGCATTCTTGGATGAATATTTTCCTGCCTCTAAAACTTCAAGGCTTAGAAAGGAGATAACTAGTGTTGTACAACGAGATAATGAATCCATGCATGAATATTGGACAAAGCTCAGTACACTTCTAGCCTAGGGTCCTCACTATAATATTCAAAGAACGATCTGGTCAACTCTTTCTATAAAGGGCTCCTTTCATATCATAAGCCCTCAACACAGTAGTGATTCTATACCCTCCAACACAGTGATAAATCATAAATCTTTGAACACAATCACACCGAGAAGTGGTAAGGAAATTGATGCTAAGAAAGTGCAATTTAAAGAGAAGGAAGAGGATGAAGAACCAGTTAATGAGGTAATAGAAGTTGAGTCTCCTCCTGCTAACAATACTAAAAAAAACTTACCAGGCTAAGAAAGAAGCTTCTATTCAATTTGTTGGTCTAGCTGAATTCCTGATATTTGTTGGTCTAGCTGATAGGACGGTCAGATACCCTAAAGGTATTCTTGAGGATATCCTTGTGTAAGTCAAAGGTCTTGTTTTCCCAGCTAAATTTTATGTCCTGGATATGAATAATGAGCTCCTTGATAAAAGTACCCTAATTCTAAGTAGGCCATTCCTTCTAAATACTGAGACTATAATTAATATGAAGAAGGATCTTATCACTATAGGAATTGGGGATCAAGAAGTGCAATTTAATCTTTCAGAAGCTATGAGCTATGGTTATGGAGATTGTTCTGGAGATTGTTCTTACTTGGGTATTAGTTTAATTGAATGTCATGATAATGATGTGGAAGACTTACATTAGATTGATGTGCATAAGGCTGACTAGTATGACATGGCTGTGAATCATGATGATACATTTACTTGTTTATCCTCCTCCTATTCTTTTCATTTATATACACAAGACGGTGACGTATCATGTGACTATTTTTTAGAGATAGATAGTTGGATTTCCATTCCG
This sequence comes from Erythroxylum echinodendron, assembly GCA_027575705.1. Lineage (NCBI taxonomy): Eukaryota > Viridiplantae > Streptophyta > Magnoliopsida > Malpighiales > Erythroxylaceae > Erythroxylum > Erythroxylum echinodendron. The sequence goes on along the minus strand of JANZXR010000172.1, from coordinate 36,625,152 downwards.
CATGATTTTGATGCATCCTCTTGTTTTGATTATGATATTACCGCTGATTTTATATTTGATAGCCTTGAGGAAGGTGTGTTTCTTAATTTTGCTAGAACTGATGATAAAAGAGCTATTATACAAGCTATAAATGTAGCTTCTTCTTCAAGTGGTGACAGAATATTAGAAGAGGATAGTAGTGATCATGCTACTATTCTAACCCTTTCTAATAACACTCTCACTTCTGATTTACTTTCTTTTTCTATTAATCAAACTGACCCTAATTCTGCTATTTTTACGTCATCTGATGGTGGCACTGAGTCAGGAAGTGGAGGACATATACACCACAATGAGCTTATAGCTCCTTCCCTAAGCCACACGGACACACCACTTTCATTGAATGCATTTGATATACCAAAGCTAGTTCCTTCTATTGTGCAACCCCCTGATTTAGAGTTGAAACCCCTTCCCCCTAACTTGAAATAAGTCTTTCTTGTCGATGATTACAAATTGTATGTTATTATTTCTAGTTCTTTGAGTAGTTTTAAAGAAGAAAGATTAGTTTACGTATTGAAAGGGTATATGAGGGTTATAAGTTGGTCTTTAGGGGACATACTAGGGATTGATCCATTGGTTTGCACACACAAGATCCTTTTAGTTGAAGGGAACAAGCTAATTAAGTAGCCACCAAGGAGGTCGAATCCTCTTATTCATGATGTGGTTAAGAAGGAAGTGTCAGTTATTTAGTGCAGGGATCATATATGCCATATCAGACAGCAAGTGGGCAAGGCCGGTATAGGTAGTACCAAAGAAGAGCGATATCACAATAGTGAGAAATGAGAGTAATGAACTTATTCCAATACGAGTTCATAATACTTGGAGAATGTGCATAGACTGTAGGAAGTTGAACGAAGTTACTAGGAATGATCATTTTTCATTACCTTTCATTGATCAAACGTCGGAAAGAATATCTAGTAAATCTCACTTTTATTTCTTGGATGGCTTTTTAGGATACTTTTAGGTGCCGATTGCACCTATAAACCAAGACAAGACTACTTTTACATGCCCTTTTGGTACCTACGCTTATCGAAGGATGCCATTTAGGTTGTGCAATGCTCCAAGCACCTTTCAAAGGTGTATGATGGCGATCTTCAGTGATTTATTGAAAGAAAATATGGAGGTTTTTATAGATGACTTCACCATTTATGGTGATAGCTTTGATGATTGCTTGCTTAGTCTTGAATGTGTTCTTGGTAGATGCATTGAGAAAAAATTTGTTTTGAATTATGAAAAATGTCATTTTACGGTAGATAGTGGCATAGTGTTAGGTCATTGCATCTCCCAAAAGAGGATTGAGGTTGATAGAGCCAAAATTGAAATCATTTCTTCACTTCCTTATCTTACTTATCTTAACGATTTGAGGTCTTTCTTGGGGCATGCGTGGCTTTATTGGCACTTTGTAAGAGATTTTAGTACAATTTCTTTACACCTTTCTACATTGTTGCAAAAAGATATTGATTTTTACTTTGATGATAAATGTAGACTTGCCTTTGACACTTTGAAACCTTTACTTGTTTCACCTCTTATTCTGACTGCACCTATCTGGGATTTACCCTTTGAACTATCTTGTAATGCTTCTAACTTTGTAGTTGGTGTTATGCTTGGTTAGAGGATGGAAAAGTGATCTAGAGAGATATTCTATACCTCCAAGACACTTGACTCTGCTCAAGTGAACTATACCACTACTAAGAAGGAACTTTTTGCTATAATCTTTACTTTAGATAAGTTTAGACGGTATTTAATAAACCCTCAAATGGTTGTTTTTACAGATCATGCAACAGTGTAGTACTTGTTGAAAAAACCCCAGTCTAAACTAAGACTGCTGAGATAAGCTTTGTTGTTGTAGGAGTTTGATATTGAAATCAGAGACAGAGGTAGAGGAGAGAATCATATGGCTGACCAACTTAGTCAGTTACCTGAAGGCACTGAGGGAGTTGACTCTTTTGATCTTACTATGTTCCCTTCCTGATTTTGCACTTTTTGCCTTAGTAGTTCAGGAGCCTTAGTAGTTCAGGAGCCTTTGTACTCTAATATTGTTAATTATATTGTCGCTGATTTTGTGCCTCCTTCTATGTCTAAGTTTCAGGTTGATAAGCTAAAGAGGGAGGCAAGATACTATATATGGGATGCTATAATTCTTTGGAAGCAATGTAGTGACTAGATCATCAAACGATGTGTTCCTAACAATGAGATCCACTCTATCCTCACCTTTGCACAATCTTTATCTTTCTGGGAGAATTTTAGTGCTAATAGGACTGCTAGGAAGGTTTTTAGATGTGGGTTTTACCGGCCTACCTTACTCAAAGATGCTTATGTTTTTTTCAAGTTTTGTGATAAGTGCCAGAGATTTGGGAGTCTAGATAGAAATCATGAATGGCCTTTAAGATCTATGCATTTTTGTGAAATTATTTTATGTTTGGGGCATAGATTTTATGGGTCCCTTTTCTCCATCATTTGGGTTTTCATATATATAGCTTGCAGTAAATTATGTGTCCAAGTGAGTAGAGGCAATGCCAACTATGAAAGAGGATGCTTCTATTATTCCCAAGTTTTTATGTTCTCATATCTTTTGAAGGTACGACATTCCAAGAACAATCGTCGATGACCAAAGAACACATTTCTACAATTGGACCATCAAGTCTCTACTTGCTAAATATGGAGTTCATCATAAGTTGGCCACTCCTTACCACCCTCAGACAAATGAGTTGGCTGAAGTCTCTAATCGGGAACTGAAGCAGATACTAGAAAAGATTGTGAAACCATCCCGTAAAGACTGGAGTGAAAGGCTTGAGGTGGCACTGTGGGCTTATAGGATTGCTTACAAGACCCCTATAGGCATATCTCTTTCCGATTGCTTTATAACAAGTCTTGCCATCTATCTTTGGAGATCGAGCACAAATCTTATTAGGCAATCAAGGCATGTGATGCAGACCTTGAATCTTCACCTGAAAACTGGACAATGCAACTCCAAGAGCTTGAAGCGATGAGACTTGAGTCCTATGATAATGCCAGAATCTACAAAGACAAGCTGAAAATGATTCATGATAAATAGATTCTGAGGAAAGAGTTCCATAAAGGTGACAAGGTTCTAAAGTTCAAAGCCCAGTTAAAGTTAATGCCCGGGAAGTTTGTCACCAAGTAGGAGGGCCCTTTTAGAGTTACCAAGGTGCATTCAGTTGGTATGGTAGAGCTGGTGGATGAAGCAACTGGTCATGTTTCATAAGCTAATGGTCATCTGCTTAAGCACTACCATAAGGATCAGAGATCCCACTAATCATGCAGTTGTTCCCTTCCACCCTTCTCCTTTACTTTCTATTGTATTGATGATGATATCTATTTGCTGAGATAATTCGGGGTAAGTGTGGGGGAGGGAACCTCTCCAGTAGGAAGTAGTTGTAGTTGGTTATTTTCATCTAGTAGTTATTAGTTTAGTTTTCCCTTACTCTTGCCATTTCACCTACACTTGTTTTCTTACATTAAGGACAATAGGTTGATAAGTATTGGGGAGGGATTGCTTTTGCTGATTTATTTTTCCACTGCTTGGATTGCCACTTTATTGACTTTGCATTGTGCAGTGTTTGTTTGATTGAACTGAAATAATATCGTAAAATCAAAAAAGTTTAAACTTTTTGAGCTAAATTGATTGTGTTTATCTCTTAAGAACGATTTGTTGTGATGAATCCTACCTTCTGACTTGACTTTTGCAATCCTTGGGCTTTGTTTTCAAATCCTTGTTGCTTATGCATGTGAACATTGGCATGTCAAGATTTGAATGCATTTTGATTTTAGTAATTTTATTTCTTAGTTGATTGGCATTATGGAGTGCCTTTGGTGTAGTGTTATTTACCTTTTTTTATAGCTTGATTTTAGGAAAGAAATATCTTAGAGAAAGCTTTATTGGAAGGATTTTTTATCCTTACTTTTTTTTTTCTCATCTTGTGTGATTTCCACCTAGTTTGGTTGGCCTCTAAAACTTATCTATATTCTTTTTCAAAGTTGCATTAATACCTAGATTTGTGAGCATGATAGGGGCATTAATTTCTAAACCCTTTCACCCAAATACAAGCCATTTTAATTGACCTTTGCTTACCCTTTTAAGCCCTTCACATTCATTTATTCCATTGTTTTTGAACAAGTGTTTTGCATGAGTTACATTATGTTCTTCATGATTAAATGTGCATCATTGATGTTGCTATCTTTATCTTCTTGGGTTAGGTATGCCAATATTAAAAAACAAAACAAAACAAAATAGAACAAGAAAGAGAAGAAAATGTACAGAAAAAGCAAAGAAAGAATTTTGGGAAAAAAAGAGAGAAGAGAAAAAGAAAAAAAGGAATAATTTAGCCAAAAAGAATAAAGTTTGAAATATTAATGGTTGAAGATTAAAGATTGGATCTTTAAAGTTGATATTTCCACATTGGTATTCATTGGATGGTTGCACTTTAGCTCACTTTAAGTTGTTTTTTAACATTCATGCATTGCACTGGTCATTATTTCCATTTGATCCATTCATTAGCCTTTCATCAACATTACAACCCTACAAAGTCCCTTTGATCATGAATCTATGGTATGTTAGTGCCGAAGATAGTAGAATCTTTACAAGCTTATGGTAGCTGCTAATCTAGGTGGATTGAGTGAAAATTTTCCTAGTTGAGAGATGAGTGAGACATTTGTACCTTATGAGAGATCTATTATGTTTCTTTTCCTTCTACCTTGCTATGTCTCTTGAGTTAGCTTCTTTGCACTGAAGCATTCCATGACTGTTGATTGATTAGAGATAGAGGTTGCTTGAGTTGATTGCATATTCTTGCCTTGTCGAGTTTATGTTTGCTTGCATTGAGTTTAACTGATGGATTTCTCTTTACTAATAATTTGCCCAGGAGTGTAAAAGGTTAAGTGTGGGGAGTTGATAAACTCATTTATTTATATATATTTTCAGATCATTTGAATGAGTTTTTGTCACTATAATTGGTCTTTAAGGCATTATTTGATTATTATTTGAATTATTATGCCTTACATTTAATTTGCGTTTATAAGGGCAAAAATGGTTATATTTTGGGTTAATTATGATTAATTGATTTTAGAACAATTAATGCTCCATTATTTGTAATTTTTATTGTAGAGTACTTGGGATAAATTGGAATTCAAAAGATAAAAAGAGAGTTAAAAAGTAGCACAAGTAGACAAGTTAGGATTGCAAAAAGCAGGAGAAGCCAAGAGGAGCAGCTCAAAAACAACTCAGCGCATTGATAGCCAAAAAAGCAACAAAATGCCCACACACATTGATAGCCAAAAGACCAAAACGTCAACGCATGGTGAGGCAAGGAAAAAAATGACAATTAAAGATGAAGAAAATGCCAGTAGCTAGAGAAGGAGAAAACGGCAGCAGCAGTGGGACAAAGAAGGGCCAAAAATGTAACAACAAAATGAAATGCAAGCATATGGACAAATAACAAAAGCAAAACGCATATGTTGAAAGGGAGACCAAAGCAACGCAGACGTGAGGGACAAAGGAAGCAAAATGGCATACAAAACAAGAAGGAACGCAGCAATTGACACACCAGCCAGGACCAAAACGACACAACCGTAGGAGAAGCCAAAAGCAAAATAATGCACACCAAAAATGCAGGTAGAGAGGAACAAAACACACAGAAAAGAAGGTTTGAGGTGTGCATTGGTTCTATATAAAAAGAAGAATCCAAACGCAACGCAAGTGGAAGACGTGAAGACCAAAACGATGTGCAGGTGGGCGTACAACCAAGCTAGCGAGGAGAGAAAACAAAGCAGTAAAAGAGGGTTTTAGGTTGTGCGTTGTTGGTTCGGAAAACAGAAGAACGCAAAAACAAGAAGAAAATAAAAGAAAGGGTTTTTATTTTTGACGGCAGCATTCTCTACCTATGGAGACTTAGTTTTCGTTTTTTTTTCCTCGTCTCCCACAAATCCAAAACATCATTCTCATCTTCCATGGTTGATTATTGGAGTTCATTATTAGCTGAGTCTTCTATGGTCTTCCATGGCTAGTTTGTCTTGATCCTTCGATTTAATGGCAATGGCAGGAGCTTGGGTCTTCATAGGAGAGTTTAAGCTACATTTATCTTCTACCCATTTAATTATTTAGTGATTCCAAAGTTTTAGGGTAATTATTTAATTTTTTAGAGTTATGTGTTGAATATATATTTGTATTGGAAGATCTTTATGGCTGGATTAATGTTTAGCAACTGATATGATGCTAATTAAAGCTTAATTTCATTACTTTGTTTTAGGTCAAGACTTTGTATTAAAATTTTAGTAAATATTTGGTGATTATTCAAGGTGACTTGAATTTTTGAACCATTATATTTGTCGTTGGTTTTAACTCTATTTTATTAATTATTAAAAAATAATTAAGCATTGGTTTTTAGTATCCTTAGTTCTAGTTTACTATTCTGATGGCAGCTAGTAGATTGGGACCTTGGAAAATATTTTCTGACAACTCGAGGTGGCTCGGTTGTTGGATTAAAAGCTTGATTATAACTCCTGGTTCATTATTTTTAACTCCCATATCCGTTTAAGTGATGATTGCATGTGCTATTGAATTGGAGGGTTGATTTTATCATTATTAATCACTTGTGTTTTTCATTCTGTTTACTCACTACCATCTCATATTACCCTTTTCAAATTGAAAATTCCAAAAACAAGTCCTTTATGATTTTTTATTCATGGCAATTTTAGTGATAGTTAATCAAATCGAACCCCATCTTATAGTTTAGGTTGCATTGCATTTAGTTACTTAGGAATTTAATTTCATTTTCGACTCTTCAAAGAGAACGACCCAAGGTTGCATTATATGCAATCATTGGTTAAATTTTGAAATAGCCCCAAGGCAACATCAAACTTAGGGTGTTTCAGTTAGCCTTCATCCCACATTATTTGTGAAAATAGGCCTTAAGTCGTCGGTCTCTTTTATATATGGTCCTTGTCCTATATTGGCTAGATAACATAAGCCTTTTGTCTTTAACTCCTATATAAGGAGTCTAGTGGTGTCTTATATAATATAAGTTACTACTTAGTGGAGGCTAATAACATAAGTGTTTAGTCACCCTATTTGTAAGAGAGCTTTTGTACTCCTCCTTCATAGTGAAGACTTTTTTTTTTGCTTGCTACCTAAGCTTTTCCCCTGTGTTGGGGTTTTTCTCGTAAGTTCCTATGTCCTTTTTACTTTATGCTTGCATTTAAAATTCTTGCTTTCATTAGGTGTTATTTAGTGTTGTTTTCTATCTACCTTATTTGTTGATATAATTCCTTTAGGCTGTAGTCATCATAACAAATTGTCAATATTACATGTAGTGTAGGAAGTTGATGAGCAAACAAGATGAGAAAGAAAAATTATGCAAAGTATAGGAAAGGTTGTCTAGGATCATAGTGGAAACCTGAAACTTTGGCGGACATTTTGGACACCGTTAACAAGAAGATCAATCCAGGTTTGGTTGAAGTTTTGGGGTACGATTTATATCAATATCCTTTTGGTGCTTAAATATTATTAAAGGAAGACCATTGACGTCAGAAATAAATGCATGATTAGATACACTTGCTGACTTGAAAGTCTTGTCGATGAGGAAATTTCCAAGGCTGAGCAAATAATTCCAATCCACCCTCAGGTGATGAATTGACTGACCATTGTTCCAAAGTGGAACTTTTCAACAGGAATTTCATGCCATGGCCTCACGAGATTCCAAATCCTATAAATGTAAAAATTATATCTTTATTCCAAACTAATGAACAAGTACGAGCAAAAGAAATCATTCCTAAGTTTAAATATATTTGTTTGTAACAATATATTATGATTGTTCCACCATTGGGATACAATACTTCTTCAATATTAAATTTTAGACTTGACTAATCTTAACTTTTGAAATATAACTAATAAATTCATAGGATAATTGATTGAGCCTGAATGTATGGTCTACAATTTCACCCGATTCTATATGTTGTTCTGGCTCCAGATCTTTTAACCATTATACTCATGTACATGTAACAAATTTCAAGGTATCTCAAGCTTAAGTCGCTTCATTGGCCTTTAATAACATAACAAAATTGGAGACTCCCCAAATACATGATTTAAATAAACGAGAATACATGACAGACCATTTCAAGGTATGGTGCTGGCTTACTTATTTACTACTCCAGGAAAAGGAAATTTTACCTACGTAACGAACCATCAGTCTACCACTCTAAATCATTAAAGGGACAAGTTCGACACATTCCGCATCCAATATATATGTCATTCGTCACATAACGCGAGTATTCTCCTACTTCCTCCCGTTCTTTTCATATTACTGTTCCCCTGGGATGTAAACTTTTAAGGGAGCTTGTATTTATATAAATACTTATACATATTAAAATAGAAAGAAAGTGAAGAGTATTAAATACTTATATATATTAAAATCGAAAAAAAGTGAAGGGTATTCTTTTGTTACCTATGAATCCCTTTTGACATGCTATATGTATGATACAAAATTCTGAATAATTTAATACTGTACAAATTTCGTATTTGAACAAATTTAAGATAAGTATCTATGCACATTTTTTGAAGTCTTTCATTGATGTTACGTGAAAATTTCTTCATTTTTTATATAGGTAAAAGACTCTAATTAGCAACGTTTCTGAAGTCTTTCATCTAAATTTCATGAACTAAATTTAGTGTGATGTTAAGTGAAAATTCCTTCATTTCTTATATATGTAAAAGACTCTAATTAGCAACGTTTCTGAAAATGTAGCCAAAAATTTTTAGCTATATTTCTAAAAGCATAGCTAATAATCTTTAGCTACGAAAGCTGTGCGTAGCAAAAACTTATTGGCGACGATTTTGTAAAATGTCGCTTATAGTTTTTCACTTAGAAAATTAAGCGTAGTAAAAAAGTATTAGCGACGATTATGAAAAAAAGTAGCCTATAGTTTTAAACTACGGGGATTTGATGACATTTTTGGGGATGAATGGAAATTGTCACTAATGACCATTAACGACGATTCTGTCACTTCTGTTATACTAAGAATACCTCATAAAACAACTACAACTAAAGCTTTTCTAGCTCTCTCACAAAATCTCATCTCTAACCATTAGAATTAAGTACAAATTGATACATACGCACGCATGTATACCGATATTATTCCTAAATAAATTCTAGAAATCAAACTTTAATAAAATTATAAATGATGAAAGCTATTTAGATTATAAAATTCTTATATCATCATGTGTTTCTATTCCATGTAATTTTTGTCTCTCAAACTAATCTTTACATCTCAAAAGGATAAGATTTTGTACCAAACAGTCACCCGCAACTTTATTCCTTTTGATCCATAGAGATAACTAATACTTTCGGGGTTCAGATTTAGTGGAATTAAACAAATAAATGTTTATAGAATGGGAGTGGACCCATAAAAATCTCCTCATCTAGCCCATTTTAGAGAGATATCTAGCACCTTATTAATTATTTGAAAGTCATCCTGAAAAGCTTACTACAAAGCTTAAAGTTACTTCTGGGAACCACTTTCGTTAACATGTCCTAGTCATTTTTTTCATATTAATCTATCTAATCTTGCATTCCTTTAAACCAAGAGTCTTTGTCTTTGAGTTCTCCGGCTTCTCTTTAATGGTGACTAGTTCCACATTTGGATATCTAGTCGAGAGTCTCTTCATTCTAGTTCACCTTTAAAGTTAAAGACATCTTCTAACACTTGATCAGGTTGCTCTGCTTGCTCATGGTTCTCATCGACCTCTTCTATATCATCCATAAGATGAATCTCATGTGACTCCTTACCATCAAACTGCCCCCTGATCATTACTATCCTATGCCATTTAAAGTCCTCTACTTTAGGCAGATCAATAGAAGTAAGAAAATGGATAGTATTTGTAGTACAAAAATGATAAACTATTGGAAATAGTCTTGCCTTATTTAATGAGATTTGCACCCATATCATGCTCATAGAAGATTTTTGTACTTCTAACGACCTTTTACTTTTCTAAGTCGTACAATATGGAGCAAAACTCCTCATCACCATATCCAATAAACACACAATGAGTAGTCTTCAAATCTAATTTTGATCTTTACTCCTTTTACATTTGCTTAAAAACTTTACTTTTGAACACTTTTTAAAGTGTATAAGTTGTATCCTTACTTTTCCACAAGCTCCAAAGGGATTGGAGGAGTTTTGTTAATCATATACACTGTGGTCTTGACCAACTCACCCCAAATGTACTTTGGTAGTTTTGAAAATTAGATCATAAATTGAAACTTTTCCATAGTGGTTTTATTCATCCTCTTGGCGACACCATTATACTGTGGGATACCAAGTTTCGTCTTCTCATGTCTTATACCATATTGTATACATTATTTTTCAAATTAATTAGACGTATAATATCTTATATTGTTTGTTTGGAGACACTTCTATTTTCTTTTTGTCCCCTTTTCTACCATGGAATGAAATTTCTTAAAGGTCTCCGATGTATAACTTTTTGTTTTTAGCATGAAGAGCTAAGTCTTGCATGTAACATCATTGATAAAAGTAACAAAGAATTTGTAGCCACCTAATGACTTGCCTCCATAAGACCACATATATTAGAGTGCACTAGTTTCAACCTTTTGTGGAAAGACACTTGATGTTACTTTCTAGCTATGTAATAATTAAAGGGGTTGAGAGAAATCGTAAACTTTACAGTGATAAGTGATTTTTTAGCTAACAATTTAAACCTCTTTTCACTAACATGTCAATCTTTGGCTCCACAAATATGACAAGTGTCTTTTTTTAACAGAATATATTTATCTATCATTTACCTTTAAGTGTGTCTTATATAGGATGTAGCATAATCTAGTATGAGTAATTGTCAGTGCTCCTTTAGATAGCATCCACTTGCCATCTCTAAAAGGGTACTAATATCCCTTTTGATCAAGAATATTTATAGAAAACAAATTGAGATGCAAGTCTAAAATGTGTTGAATACCTCTTAAGGTCAACACATACCTAATGTTGGTTTGAACTAAGATGTCACCCACCTATGCTGACAATGCTAATGGACCTTTGGTTACCTATATTCATACTCCCTAACTTATTACTCCTATAGTTAGTGAAGTACTCTCTCTTTGGAAAACAATGGTTAGATGCCTTTGTATCGACAACCCACTCCGAATATGAATAATTAAATTGGAGATACTCAATGGTCTCATAAATTAAAGGCATCTCATCATCTGTACTCAAGGCTATTACTTTAGTATTATTGTTATCTAGATAATTCTAGTTATCTTACTACTCCCGATCTCTCTTCTTGTAGTAGAATGTCTTTATATGACCAAGTTTGGTACAGTAATGAAACATTTTGGTCTCCTTATCATCTCTTGACTTCGACCTATTCTTCGACTTACAGTGCATGTTAAGACCTCTACATTTTCTTCTTCCTTTGTTTTCTACCACAAGAGCCTACATGTTATTGAAATCAATCTCCTTCCTCCTTATCTCTTTATTATATGTTATCTTTAGTCATATCCAAATAAAGCACACCATTTAGAGCATAGTTGTTGATAATCGCAACTAAATTTTTTCAATTATCTAGCAAGGAACATAATAAGAACAAATATTTTGATTCTTCATCAAGGATGATCTTCATCATAGTCAACTTATTGATGATATCCTAAAAATCATTTAGATACTTCAACACTGGTTTCTTAACTTTCAACTTTAGGTTCACTAACTATTTAATCAAGGAGGCCTTGTTATGAACGGTCTTCCTCATTTGAAGACTCTTCAATTTCTTTCACAACTTGAGAGGATTTGTCTCTCGGGATACGTGATTAAATATGATACTATCAATCCACAATATAATTGTTCCTAACATCTTCTATTTCATCTTCTCCCACTCTTTATTTGTCATCTTCTCTAGTATAGATGGGACATGGTCTTTTATACTTTTTTTACATCAATTAGATCATAAAGGTACCTACAATACATTAGATCTTATGTCACAAGTCTCAAAATTGAGTAGTTAGTCACATCAACTTCACTATAGAGTTATTACTGTTCTCTATACTTAAGGCTCTAATACCACATAGTGGGCTTGATACCATTTATTGGGACTTGAAACAATAAAGCTGAAAAAATCAACAAGATCATAAATCTAATAACAAGCTACTCAAATGATATAGAGGATGACAAAAAAATAGATATATGATTTTACTAATAGGAAATCCACCTAATCCAATAATAACAGGATACATGTGTTAAGGTTTTGTGTAAATAATACCTTATAAGACAACCACATATAAAGCTTTTTTACCTCACTCATAAAAACGCATGTCTAACCTTATAAGACAACCATATCTAAACTTTTTTTAGCTCTCTCATAAAAACTTATCTCTAATGTCTAAAATTAAGTATAAATTGATACACACATGTGTGCGCAAGCACATATAGCCAACATTTACTATTCTTTATTATAGAACTTGACATTTAACTTTTTATTAGTCATTTCTAATTCTCAAGTTTTTATATATTGGTTTTGAATCCTATATTGCTAATTATTTTTTATAGTAATGGATTAACAAGTTCAAAAACATAAGTAGAATGGAGGTTGTCCTATTATGTAAAGGTTCTATTTACATTATTTAATCTTTTTTGATTTGCAAACTTCAAGCAACCTTGTTACACGTATAATGATATGATATTGTGTCCATGACATGAGTAATAGTTAATAATGTAAGTAGATCATCTAATCAAAACTAAAAACCAAAATGTAAGCAAAACCAAACACATTATCATCTGAAGTGAAAATTGTGAGTTTTTATGAATATGGTTGACAATAGCATAACCAAAGGCATATTAGTAAAAAATGGAACTATTTATTTATTTGATTTAAATGCTATATTAGTTGAGTGGACTATAACAAAACATACTTTTAGTGACAAAAATGATCGTCGCTAAAAGTATGTAAATTTAGCGACGATTTAAATTCATTGCCAGAATCATCTCCAAATCTCCATAGGTAAAATATATAGGCAACATGTTTTCTTATTTGTTACTAAAACATTTATGTTACACTTCACCTTCATAACAAAATCGTCACTAATACTTTCTTGCTACGAAAGTGAAGCATAACAAAAATATTTTAGCAACGAATATGAAAAATATCACCTATATTTTTTACCAATGGGGATTTGGCAATGGTTTTGGAAATCGTTCCTAATACTTTCTCTCTACGAAGGTGAAGCGTTACAAAAATATTTTAGCAACAAATATGAAAAAAATGTTCCTATATTTTTACCTATGGAATCGTCACCAATATTGTTTCATTATTAGCTACATTTTTTAAAACGTACGTAAAAGTTTTTAACTACGTTTTCGTAACCGTAGCCAAAAACTATTAGCGAAGTTTTTGGAAACATAGCCAACCAAAACTTTTTAGCTTCGTTTTCTAAAATGTAATCAAATTTTTAATATACATTTAACTAAATGTTATACCAACTTAATTATAATTATTTATGTAATTTTTATCCATATTGTTGTATATAATATTTCAATTTTTAATTTAATATTAAAATATAATAAAAAAGTGAAAATTAGAAACATTGTATATTAAAAATAAAATGTTATTAAATTAGATCATGTATAAAATTTTCATTACAACTTCAAAAATATTTGTATATAAAATAAAAATATTAAAATAGTCACTTAGACCCATCTTCATCTTCACTGCTTACATAATTCGAGCCAAGTATTTCTTTGATACTTTTTTTAAAGGACTTTTTTTCTTTTTCAAGACGTTGAACATATGTTGGTCTTAATGAGGATAAAGCAGTTAGCTCAGGGCCAAACCCAAACCTTTTGATGCATCCAGATTATGTACCAAGTACCTTGTTGCAAATGTCATGTACATTTGACTCATTTCCGATAGACATTGATGTTTGCAACAACTCTTGCATCTTATTCTAAAATTTGAAAAGGAAAATTAGTATTCAATTTAAATATTATTAGTTAGTACTACATAAATAAGTAAACTTAAATTTTAAACACATTTTTACACTTACATAATTATTGTGCACTTTTTCAGACATCTATCCTTAACCTTCTTGATAATGTGTTAGTTTGTAGAGTATGATCCTATCCCTCTTTTCTCCATTTAGTTCCTTCTGACTCTATTTTATGGATAAAAATATAAAACACAATAAATAATGTTGTATTTACTGATATAATTATAATTTTTAAATAAAGAATTTACATATTCATTTCGCAGGACTACACATGATTTGGGGTCTTGGTTATGAGGTGTTTTCATTTTTCATCCATTAACCTTGACTTTCTCACACTTTCTTAAATAAAGAAAAGGAATATTCATTAAATTGTGTAACAAGATTAATGGAAGCAAATGCGAAGAGATAGAAAACAAACCTAAACGTTGGGAGACGCCCAATAATCACACAAATTGTTCCAATTTAATAAATACATATGCTCTAGAACATGTCCCCTAGCCTCCTCATCCGAAGGAAAAGATTTGTAATATTTATGCAATCGATAACAATGATCCTTGGTCCTTTGTTTCAAAAGTGAAGTGACACAGTTTGAAACCTCAAGTTTATCGATATTGAAGATATTCAACTTCATATATAAACAAAAACTAAAAGTGAAATTAAGATTTTAAAAAGTAAAACAATATTTCATTAATTTAATAAATTGAAAAATTACCGAAACTTTATTCAAAGTATTCTTTAGTAGGTTATCTTCCTTCAATTACTTGACATGCTTAAGGTAAGGCAATTTAGTTTTGGATATTACCCTCAACTTACTAGAGAATTTTACCTATTGAACCTTGTTTACAAGATGACCTTGCAAGGAATCAATATATACAGATAACTTTGTAACATCCCGTTTCCATACTAAAGATTAGAACTGTAAATTTTTGTATTTGAGAAATAGCATTGAGAGATTAGAAAATTGCATTTCATGCTTATGCATAATGTCAGCATACACACATGTGCATTTGAAATTTTGCACACATTACAATGATTGTACATGCACTCATTTGACATTTTTCGGGTGTAATTACTCTATAAATGCTATTATTATTGGAATTGTGATTTTTATGTGTCAAGAATTGAATTAGAAAGTATATTTATTTCATCAGAATTTTTGGAGAATTTTAGGAAAAATTTTCGAAAATGTTAGGTATTTCTGGATATGGAAAAATGTCTAGTGGCGATTAAATTGACAAATGGAAATAGAAATAAGAGTTTGTGATAATGAAGGATTTTTATAGATGACTACAGGAATTTTTAAGAATATGGTAGTGAAAATTTTCGAGACATTTGGAGTAAAAATTGAAGATGACTAGACTAGGTTTATTGGTAAAAACTAGTCAAAGCTTGGAAGATAGATAAGTGACAAATGTCACTTAATTAGTTTATTATTATTATTTGGTTATACAGAAGACAAATCTCGTCCCTTTTAAAGTATACTAAGTTACTATTGTTCATAACTTAGTTCTTATCTTCTTTTGTAACTCTCTTATCAAACTTTCTCCTCTTTGATTTTTGAATCACTGAACCCTCTTCAAAGCTCCATCCTACTTTCATCTAACCTTCTACTCTTACTTCAGATCTAATTCTTTTGCCTCAAGAAAAGCCTAACTTAAACCACATTAAAGACGACGTACGTGGTTGCATAAAGAATTAGGGTTTCTTGATATTGTTGAAGATTTTGGAGCTTTATCAAGTAAGTATCTGTGAATCCTTCTGAGTTGATCATTTATGAGATTAAAATGGGGAATTTTAGGCATTTCATAATCATAAGAAAAAAATAGACATTTTTCATGTTCTCTGAGAATATAATATAAAAATATGAATTGTTGATTTTTTGATTTTGATGATCAATATGTTATGAGGTCCTGTAGAAATAATCTTTAAAGATGTTTTAAAGGTAGATTGATCTTCATAATGGTGTAAGGATGAGTGCAGAAAATTGATAATGAATAGATTATGCACATGCTCTGTTTTGAGTTATTGATCAAATATAGATCATAAATTGGGTTGTAAACTATATTGAGTTGGAAATAGAGTTAAGAATGAAGAGTATAGAAGTAGGAAAAGTGATCATTGTACAAATTATGTTAGGTGTATCATCTGGAAAATTTGAAGATGAGTGTTCTGGAGAATGTAGCAGTGACATGTTCACTGAGTATGCTTCTGTGTTTTGAGTTTTAAGTATCTGATGTGATGAGATAGTAGTGAATGAATTTTTGGAGTTTATAGAGCAAGTGAAACGTGTATGTGAAGAGGGAAGAAATTCATAAGAGTTAAGGTTGATATATATATATATATATGCTTTGTTTTAATTTTTTTCAGAACCAACTTCAGCTTTTGTCTCATCTCTCATGGGCGCGAGAGATGAAAGTCACACCCGTGACTTTTACACACCATGACCAATCCAGTTTTAAATTCGTATGGACAATGAAATGAGTTTTGAGTTTAAGGATAGGTTCAAGGTGATGGTAGGATATGAGAAAAAATAAATCAATGAAAAGAATGATAGTTTATAAATGTTAAAATTTCAAAAAAAAAAAAAGAAGGCATGTAGAGTATGTGTGTGAGTTGTTGGTTTCGATGTTTGAGTTATTAATTTTTAAGTTTTGATCTGCTTATGAGTTTGTTGAGCCTTATGAAAGTCAAAAATGGGGTTATTATATGTTATAGATGTTATACGTGAATGAAAAAAAAAGAAGAGAGAGGAGAAAAATATGCAGCTCGGAAGAAGAAGAAGAAGAAATAGTGGCAGGTCACGTTGCTTTCACCCAGTCACGATCGCAACACCGCTCGTGATTTACGAAAGTCGCGATCGCGACCCGAGGGTTGTTATGCGGGTTATTTATATTGAACATGTGTTGGTATTTTGATGATATCTTGAGTTGTAGATGTCCAAATTAGGTGATTCTTCATTCAAATTACATTAGAGACATAATTATACAACTTTTTTAAGAAGCCTAAATTTAATTCTATATCTAAGACTTTCAAAATCTGGTGTGAAATTGAGACTTGATTGAGGTTGTAGTACTACCTGAGAAAGAAATTATGTCTTGATGTTATCATAAAAACTGAATGGATATAGGCCGAATCAGACAAAGGTATCTTCACAAAAATTGTAGAAAATTCTCTTATTTTTAAATTGGTATTAATTTTGTAATTTTTAGATATCTTAGTTGAAAGTTATGAGTTGTACAATTCGAGGGTATGATCATGAACTAGACAAAAGTTCAATTATACACAGTCTATGGTATTGTGAGCATAACTCATAGGATACTTAACCAAATTGAATAATCTTGGAGTCAATAGAAACTAAAGACAATGGGTAACAATTTTATGGAATACAGTATCCTCAAATGACTTCATTCATTCCAACTCACAATCTTTAGCTATGCCTCTACCTCTTTTTCTTATAGCGGTATGAGAACTTGATAATAAATGAATAATGATAAGAAAACACACATTAAACATGTAAATATATATTTGACCATAAGTCTATTTGTATGTGTTAAAGATTGACAAACCTGCAAATCCCTCTATACTAGTTGAGGCAGATGGAGGTTGTCGTTGACTTGGTTCATTAATAGATGAAGTCAATTATTATTGTTGGCTAGGATCTTATTGATATGTTTGTGGTTGAGTAGGTTTTGATTGATGTGTTTGTTGTTGAATAGGGACATCTTAGATATTTGCCACCTTCTTTCCTTTAATCTACCAGGTGTCATTATATTGGATTCTATAACTCAAATATCAACATTATGGATAAATATAAGTCAACATCAAAAATATGTATAAACATAACTCAAACATCAACAATCCACATAAACATAAGTCAATCATCAACATTATGCATTAACATAACCCAAATAGTAACAATATACATAAACATAACTCAAACATCAACAATTTGCATAAACATAACTGAAACAGCAACATTCCACATTAACATAACTCATCAATCATCATTCCACATAACCATAAGTGAAATATCAATAATAAGAATAAATATAATTAAAATATTAATAATCAGCATAAACATAACTGAAACAGCAACATTCCACGTTTGTTGTTATTTGTCTTAGGAATTGATTATGTTATCCTATATATGTATCTATGATTGAATTCTCTATTTTACTGTTTTTATGTATGAACCTATTGCTAGAATTACAATATAATCCTTATTGTTATATTGAGATTCATTTATGGCAAGTAATCATTTCGAATCATTAGGGATAACATAACTCAAGTTAAATGACCCGAGCTTATGTGCGTGCTGCCTTGATTATCTGTTTTCCTAATTTGTATTGCGGGAGTCCAACTAAATCTAGAGATCTTGTCCTAGGTTGTTCAAAACTAGGTTTAATTAACGAGCGTCTCTTAATTAGACATGACTTAAGGGAAAATCAGGGTTAACAAAACTTGTTGTTAGCATACGATTAATAGTTGCTAGGAGAGTTATAAGGATAACAACTTAATGAAGTATGTTTAATTGTGTGTATTCCGAGATTGAACTGATGAGTTAGTCTTTAACGAATTCATCTTTTTTTATCATTTGTGAATGTTTTCTTTAATTTGTTTTCATTAGTTTAGTTTCATTTTATTTTCTAATTTGCAATCAAACCTAACTCCCTATAACCTAAAAACCAATTCTTTTCATAATAAAAGCTAACCGAACATGCTTTATGTGATCGACCTTGACTCACCACTACTATAGTTATAGGTCTAGTTATTTTAAGTAGTTTTATAATGAGCTATGTTAATTTTGCTGCTAGGTATTAATATTCTTTGCTATTCTAAATTTATTTTATTTTTATTTTTGGTTAATTTCTTTTCTTGTTTGGTTAGTTACAATGTATGACACAATTTTCTCACTTTAGTGAATTAAAATTTGATCTAGAAATTGAAAAAATGCTACATAAGTTGAGAAGAAAAGTTGCACAAAATTTTAAGGATCCATCACCAATTAATAAGAGACTTAATTCTTCACCAGGAATTCAAATAGCTTTAGATTTGCTTTCTAATTCTTCTAGTGATTTCATTTCTGAAATTGCTTCTAATATGGTATAAAATAATAATGTTCACACTCTTACGGAGTTGGCTGCTCCTGATTTTAATCATCAACTTTTTTGCATTGATTTTCTTACCATTGATGTTGCTTTTTGGGCTTAAATCTGGCCTAATTAATCTTTTCCTCCTTTTCGTGGTATGCCAAGTGAAGATCCTCGTAAGCACCTCAAGGGGTTTCATATAGTTTATTCTAGCATGAAGCCAGCTGGGATATAAGAAGAGTAGATTAAGTTGAAAGCATTCTCATCCTCATTAGGGGACACTGCTAAGAATTGGCTTTACTAATTGCCATCTAGATCAATCACTAATTGGAATGAGATGCAGAGACTTTGTCTCTGGAGAAGTACATTTCTGTCTCTCGAGTTACAAAATATTCAAAAGGAAATATTTTCAATTGGACAACACCATGGAGAGACATTGTATGAGTACTAGGAGCATTTTAAGAGGTTGTGTGTTAGCTGCCCTTACCATCAAATCAACGAACAACTTTTGATCCAGTATTTCCATGAGGGGCTTATTTCACAAGAAAGAAGTATGATAGATGCAGCAAGCAGAGGTGCATTGGTAGATAAGACACCAATTGAAGCTAGAAATCTGATTTCCAACATGGTTACTAACTCTCAACAATTCAACATTCAAGAAGACCCCAGACCATTGAAAGTCAATGAAGCTAGGACTGCCACTTTGGAGCAACAAATAATTGGATTAACAACTTTAGTGAGACAAATAGCAGTAAACGGTGCTCAATAAGTCAAGGTATGCAAAATTTTCACAATGGTAGGACATTCCACTGATATGTGTCCAACCTTGCAAGAGATTTCTATAGAACAAGTGTAACACCCTATGTTAGAGGTTAGAAAATTTAGGAATTTACAGTACATCATATGCTTTGCATAATTGAGTATTCGCTAATATATGCATATGAATTTTTAACTTATGCAAATAAGTGTACA
>JANZXR010000172.1:36575234-36596658 GCA_027575705.1 Erythroxylum echinodendron | reverse complement strand
GTATCAAAGCTTCTCTTGATACCAGTTTGTTAAGATAAAATGCCCTCGGATCGGACACCGGTTGAATTTAATAGCTCGAAAAATAATAACTAAAATAAAGAGAGACAAAAGAAAATGAGACAAGACATAAAAATTTACGTGATTCGGTCAATGTGACCTATGTCCATGGTCGGAGGGTGAGCAATTTTACTAATATGTGAAGAACGTACAATAAAAGGCTTTTACAAAATTTCTCAACAAGAGAAAAAATGAAAGAAGAATGAAGGAAGGATGACTGTTTTGGTAAAGAAGAGGAAGGAATAGTGTGTATAAAGCTTTTGTAAACTTCTCCTTTTACAAAGAAAAATCCTAATCTTCCATTAATTTTGTCACTAATTTTCAACAAATGGTGCATGCACTCTTCAACAAATGGTGCATGCCAGGTATGCTTGAAGACTTTGAAGAAAGGTTGCCTTGCCCGCAACTTTTGACTTGTGAGAGCCGAGGCATGCATTTGTCAACATGTACTACTGCAACTCAACGAACAGACAGAATCGTTAAGACCATGTAGGTATAACTCTTTCACTTGTCCTAATTAACGACAGCGACCATTGCAGTTACAATGCAAAGCAAACTAAGAATGACATTTCACCAGCAGTTCATCGTTTTAGTCTTGTCAGATGATTCTCTTTATCTTTTGACGCGTCTATAGAAGGGGAAAGAGAACATCCATGCGAAGAAAAATGGGAAGGGACTGTGAAGAGAGAGGGATTTGGAGACGCGGTTTCAGTTGCTACATGCTAGAAAAAGACAAGGAGCAGCACGACAAAGACAGAGATGGAAGAATAAACATAAAATGCGTGGTGATCGTAGAAACAGTTAAAATCAGCCGCATGAGAGAAACGGATTAGAAACAAAGACACAGTGAAGTACAAAGAGAGATCAATGCTCTATCTCTTAATTATTTAAAGACCTACTAATCTATGTTACTTCGTCAACATCTTGTTTTGTCTGTTTAATTCTGAAACTAAGGAGACCCTCACACCATACCGGAAAGAACTAAGGAGACCCTCACACCATACCGGAAAGAACTACGAAAGTAGGCCTATATATAACGTGCACCCGTCTCTTGTTGACACGCCAATCTCAAACCATGAAAATTCACAGCCCACCTTCTGAACTATCCAAGTATCAATGTTTCTTTGCGATCCCAATGCTAATCCTTTTTATTTTCCCTCTCACAATCCAGTCGCTCATGGAAAGCACCAGTTTCAGCTTCACCAGCTTCACCTCTGGCATGCCTGACATGAACTTTGAAGGAGATGCATATGCAAGCGAACCAATCATCGAACTCACGAAAAGCTTGGAAAATATGTCCATAAGTAGCATTGGTCGAGTTACGTATGGCAAACCTATCCATCTTTGGGACAAATCCACTGGTCATCTGGCCGATTTCTCCATTCATTTTTCCTGTGTCATCAACTCCCTGGGCAACTTCAGTAGAGCCGATGGAATCGCAGCTTTCCTTGTTCCGACAGGATCTTACATCCCAACGTTGTCAGGAGGCGGATATTTAGGTCTCTACTCTGATTACATGAAGCCTAACTTTTTCGCAGTGGAGCTTGACACGATGTCGAATGAATGGGATCCCAAAGATGTGAGGGATCACGTAGGTATTGACGTCAACTCTGTGGTTTCTGCCAAAATTGTGAATTGGTCTTTAAATGATATAGAAAATGGGGGCAGAATCGACGTTTCAATTCACTATAACTCCAGCTCCAAAACTTTAAGCGCTTCCGTGACGAACGACGATTATAAAACCCATGCAGGTATCCATACATATAATCTTAACTTGATTGTTGACTTGAGAGATTATCTGCCAGAGTGGGTTACAGTTGGCCTCTCCGGCGGTACCACTAGAATGTATTTTGAGAAAAACCAGGTTTACTCTTGGGCCTTCTTCTCCAACTTGGAAGTTCACTCTAAAAGTGGTAGTCCTCCATGGTTTCTTTGGGTAGCTATCGGCACCGTTGCTTTGTGTTTGGCTGCTGCTGCGTTTTGTTTCTGGAAACCTCCAATCGCCGGAAAAGGTAAGTTTGAAAAGGACTCTGGCCCAAAGAAGTTTACGTTCAAATCTTTGGAGGCTGCAACTAACAAATTCAGGAATGAAATAGGAAGGGGAGGCTTTGGAAAGGTATATGAAGGTTTGCTGCCCAAAACGAGCACCAAAATTGCAGTAAAGAGAATTACTTTCAGGTCTCCATCACGTGGTTTCAAAGATTATGAATCCGAAATAAAAACGATTGGCCAATTGAGACACCGGAATTTGGTACAACTAAAGGGCTGGTGTCGAGAAAAGCAAGGCTGGTTCTGCTTCAAGCAAGAAGTGTTACTCCTTGTCTACGAGTTTCTGGTAGAAAAGAGCCTGGACTTGCATCTTTTTAATCAGGCTCGTCTCTTGACATGGGATCAAAGGAGAAGAATAGTGTCAGGCTTGGCCACAGCATTGCGATACATGCAAGAAGAATGCAATCCATATGTGGTACATCGTGACATAAAGTCAGCGAATGTCTTGTTGGATTCAGAGCTAAATCCTAAGCTAAGTGACTTCGGGCAGGCTAGGCTTGTTGAACATGGGAATGCTGCAAGTACCACGGACTTAATTGGAACAGAAGGTTATATATCTCCAGAGTATCGCCAAAGCCAAAAGCCTACAAAAGAATCAGATGTTTATAGCTTTGGCATAGTTGCTCTGGAAATAGCATGTGGAAAAAGAGCTGTTTTTCAAGGTCGGATAGATGGTAGAAACAGTGAAGTGAAATTAGTTGCATGGGTTTGGGAGCAATACGGAAGAGGAGACAACGAAGACCCCATTCCTGCCATAGCTGATCCACGATTAAATGGAGACTACGATTTGGAAGAAATGAGAAGGTTGATTGTTGTTGGTCTTGCTTGTGCTCATCCAAGTGATAGCAATCGGCTTTCAATTAAAGAAGCCATTGACATGCTTGAGGGTAAAATTCAATTGCCCACATTACCACCGCAAATGCCAGTGCCACCGCAGATTGCAGAACATCAAGCCATTGCATTCTCAACTTCCGAACCTCCTTCTCAATTTGGTAGCCCTCCTCATATTGGCACCAGCCAGTTGCCAAGAACTCAATCCTTAGAATATAATACTGCACCTTCTAATGCTCCTTAGATATGTCGATATTTTTGTACGTATGTGAACAAACTTGTGATTTCTCGTAATACTCCCTTTGAAAACTTGTCTCACTTTTGTTTCTTTTTGTGTGATAATAATACACGAGAGTAAATGGCCTTCTGTACTTATGATACATCTCTTCATCATTTCATGGCTTTCGTGGAAAAATATCTGCAACTTTCTTAGTGGAGATGCTACCTATATGATTTGGAAAGCGATCTAATTGAATAGAGATACATGTTCGAGATGGGTCCCTCTCACATGGAGGGATTCCAACATTCTAATATTGCGGCACGCAATTTTAATTGTTGAAAATAAGCAAAACACAGCTGTAAGGCAGCTGTCTTACGCGATGGAGTGTCTATATAAGGCACTCTCTGCTTCAGACAGAAACATAGAAAAAAATAGAGAGAAAAACTAGAGCAAATCAAATGCTCTGAAATTAGGAAATATTCCTAAAGGGTTGGTGGGTGACAAAATAGTGAGGTTAGTATTTATTAGGTTGGGAAACACCTTGTGAGCCACTATTTTGGTTTTATCTCTATATACCTACTGTTTGTAATAGTGGAAGAAATATTCTGAGTTTTTGTCCGTGGACATAGTCCAAAATTAAGGGTGAACCACGTTAAATATTTTGTGTCTATTTTGCTCATTTTATTTTCTTTTTTACAAAATACACCCGCTGCGTACAACAATACAAGGGTAAAAAGAAAAAAAAACAATCAGACAAAATGTGAAACAAAGGAGGACAAATCAATGCTTATTTGTAATTGGCAACACCACGAGAACAACACTTATTAAAAATCCTATGAATACCAAGGAAAACGTAACTTTAATCCTAATAGAAAGGTTGATTGGCAATTAATCAGAATTAAAAAAAAACAATGTGACAAAAAGAAACTTCATAGTATTTTAAATTAAAATAACTATGGCAAGGAACTCACCAATCTACCATAGGATCAACTTTAAAAAATCTATGTGAATAACATCATTTGTATTTATATATATCACCTTACCAAAGACGTTGGACAAATAAATATTTGGTATATATGATGGTTAGTTGGACAAAAATACGAGAATGAATTTATTTAAATATACAAAAGTAATAAAATGGTATATTTTCATAATTACAATAAATTTTGAACATTTCTTTTTCGGTCAGCTTCTTCTTCTCTATCTTTGTCCTGGAACATCAGTATCCTTTTGCTATATAATTTCAATTAAATGAAGGGATTTATATACAAGTTCTTTCCATAAAAAATTCACATATGAGACATTTTAATAAAAGCTAAATAAATATTCATGCAAATTACGATAAAATATAAAAATTTAAAGAAACACATTAAGAGGTCATTTATATTTTCTTATTGTACTAAATAAATATAGTAATAAAATCAACATACAATATATATTTTCTTAAAAGGTGCATTTCTAAACATGAAGCCAAATCAAATATATAATAAATTAAAGTTGAATTTATTTGTAAAATAAGAATTCTTTTTTATTTTATAAAAAAATAAATAACTTATGTAACAATAACATAAATGAATTATATTATTTTTTTTATTTTTTTTTGAAGTAGATTTTAAAAAATCAAGAGATGATGTAAATTATATTTTTAAGTTAAACTGGATTAATAAAGAAATTCAAAAGGGGAACACAAGGTCTTAAACGAGAACAATATACAAGCAGAAACACCTAGCATGCGCAAGTGAATCAACAAAAGTTAAAGAAGTAAAAGGTTCTAATCCAAGCACTAAATACAATCAACTTCTTTGTCTTAACATCGGTATCATTAAACTAGTAGAGATGAAATTGGTATTAGATTTTGAAGCCTAGGTTCTAATCCAAGCACTAAATACAATCAACTTCTTTTTCTTAACATCGGTATCATTGAACTAGTAAAGATGAAGTTGGCATTAGATCTTGAAGCCTTAACAAATTTAAGTATTACTCCATTTGGAAAGTAAAAGAAAGTTATGAATATTGATTCTAAAGTTGATTAAGAAATTTTGGTAGGAGAGGCTTATCTTTTATTTAAGATTAGTGACGAATGCAATGAGAAAATCTTAAAGCAAGCTTTCTATGCCAATGCAATCAAAAAGAAAATTGGGTTAAAATTAAAAAATAAAGAGTTTGGAATATTTATCAAGACTTAAATGCAAAAAGGGGTGATCCCAACACAAAAAGGAAAAGTTGAATGTCGAAATGAATGATAAAATTAAATGGCCTCATTATTCATAAATGACCAAGTTTTAATCAGGTGACAAAGCTCTTTTAAGAAGGAGATACAGAGCCTTAAGGGGAAAAACTTCTTGTTTTAAGGAAAATGAGGAGTATTAAAGTTGATACTTTCTCTTGAAACTTCAAGGATCTCTCAAATTCAAATCAACTCCTTTTTTATAAGTCCAAAAAGGAACATGTGTACAGATAAACTCGTATATTAAAATGTATACTACATAATTGGTTCCAAAGAAAAACATGTATAAAGCAATATATGCATCTTAGACCGTATGTTCATATTTGCTTCTATAGAAGAATATGACCACACACATGTCCATGTCTTGAGCCTTTTCTACACTTAAATATATCCAAAGAGAAACTCGCTCTAAAAATATTACTATCTAATAAACCGTATTTAGGTTGATGAACTAGGATAACAATGATATTTAGAACTAATTGTTATAATGACTTAGAAAATTTTAAATAGTTCATATTATATTCAATTTGAATATGTTAATGTCGTACATTTGTAGATAGATTATTATATCTAGTAAAAGTAAGAACTTGCAGTTTAGTTATTTATCAGTAAGGTCAATTAAATTTATTATATTGTGAAGACAATAGAAGAGTGTATATATGTATGTGTGTGTGTCTATATATATATATATATATATATTAGTTATGTAAATGATAAGAGAATGACCTAAATATGCCTAACACTTTTCTTATGTATATATATACATTTGTATAATGAAACTTGTGTTTGTTGACTATTGAATGTCTTGGCCCCTCACGAGTCAAATATTGTTGACCAAGGCCGTGAACGTAGGTCACATTGACCGAACCACGTAAATTCTTGTGTCCTGTCCGATTTATTTCGCCTTTTCTTATTTTTTGTTATTAAGATTCAGGCTATTAAATTCAACCGGTATCCGATCCAAGGGCATTTTTCTTCACATACTAGTATCAAAGTTTTTCTTGTTGGTCTAACTTACCGTATACTCGTGATTCTCACTAAGGTGGATCCTGCACATCAAAAAGTAACTTAGATTTTATTGTGAGTCTAAACGGGGCCCACTACTTCGGATCTATCTTGCGAGACCCACTACCTCAGTTTTATCTTATGGGGCCCATTGCCTCGATTTTGTAAATAAAATTCAATTTTATTTGTGGGGCCCACATCCAATGCTTTTGTGGGGCCTACCGTGATGGTTTCATGTGTGGGGCCCACTGGTTGAAAAATAGTCAGAATATTAATTTTTAGCCATCATGATGATAACGAAGACCTCTATTGAAAAGTTTGACTAGAGTATTAACTTCGGTATGTGGCAGCTCAACATGTAGACCTTTCGAATACAAGATGGGTGTGAAATTGCACGTGATGGAGTGGAGAAAAAGCCAGCAAATGTGGCGTTAGATAAATTCACAGATCTAAATAAAAAGGCTAGAACAATCATCATATTGAATATCACCGATGCGATTTTGTAGAAGGTTGCTAATGAAAGCACAGCTAAAGATATGTGAGACAAGTTGAAAGCCATGTACATGAAGAAGAAGGTGAAAATTTGGCTTTATTTGAAACAGAAGTTGTACATGTTGAGGATGACAGAAAGTATATCTATTCTTTCACATCTGAATAAATTTGATTCTCCTATTTGGATTTGAAGAATGTAGATGTAAAAATTGAGGATGAATATCAAGCCATAACGTTGTTCTGTTCCCTCCCACAGTCTTTTAAATATTTTTGTGATACTATAATTTATGGGAAAGAGTTAGTCTCATATAAATAGTATTAAGTCTACATTAAAGTCAAAAGACCAGATTGATAAGGACATCACTGAGGAGACTAGTGGAAGTCAGGTAGAAGGACCATTTATATGGGGTAGATCTGAAAATAGAGATTTTGAAAGAAGTAAATCCAAAGGCAGGTCAAAATTCAGAAATAGAAATAAAATTTGTAATTATTGCAAAAAAAAAGGGGCATATAAAGGCTGACTGTTATAAATTGAAAAACATGGAGAAAAATAAAGTTGATCAGAATAACGGCAACACTGCCGAGGCTAGTATAGCGGCATATGAGAATGAGGGAATTATCTTTGTAGCCACAGAAGTTAAAGTCAGGTCTAATAAGGAGTGGATTTTAGATTTGGATTGTTCTTACCGTATGAGTCCCGACAGGGAGTATCTTTCCACTTATAAGTCATTGAATAGTGAAAATTATTTTGATGGGTAATAATGCTACCTGTAAAGTTGTTGGTAAAGGTACAATTCGGATCAAGATATATGATAGTATCATTAGAATACTCACTAACATTAGATATATTCCTGATTTGAAGAAAAATCTCATCTCTTTGCGCACTCTCAATTCTCAGGGATGCAAGTTCTCAGTTGAGTGTGGAGGTTTGGAAATTTCTAATAGTGTTCTTGTATTGATGAAAGCTTACAGGTCTAGTAGTCTGTATGTTTTACAGGGATCTAGGGTAACAGATGCTATGATAGTCTCTACTTATGGTGATATTACCAAATTATGGCATATGCGTTTGAGACATATCGGTGAGAAAGGCTTAACATTGTTAAGCAAGAGACGAAAGGCTTAACATTATTAAGGCCTACTTTGTGGTCAAAGTAATGGTAAGATAGACTTTTATGAGCATTGTATATTTGGGAAGTAGAAACAAGTCAGTTTTAGTTCTCTAGCTGTCCACAAAACTAAAGGTACTTTGGATCATATTCATTCTAATCTTTGGAGTCCCTCTTATGTTCCATCTAAAGGTGGTGCTTGATATATGTTGACTTTTATTGATGATTATTCAAAAAAGCTTTGGCTGTATTTCTTGAAACATAAGAATCATGTTTTCTTAAACTTTAAGCAATGGAAAGTTTGGATTGAAAAGCAGATAGGAAAACATGTTATGCAGCTACGGGCAGATAATGGTTTGGAATTTTGTGGAGGTGAATTCAATGAATTTTGTAAGAATGAAGGAATTACTTAGCATCATACTGTCAGAATGACTATGCAACAAAATAGAGTCACCGAGCGCATGAACCGGAGTCTTTAGAAAGGGCTCGGTGTATGATCTCTAATGCAGTGTTTGATACTTGATTTTTAGGCAAAAGTCATTGCTACGACTTGCTACATAATCAACCGCTCTCCTTGTGCTCCTCTCGATTTCAATACTCTAGAGGAAGTTTGGTCAGGTACTCCTACTGAATACTCTACTTTAAGAATATTTGGGTGTTCAACATATATGCATGTAAATGAGGAAAAGTTAGAGCCTAAGGCTAATAAATGTATTTTTCTCCGTTATGCTTTAGGGGTAAAAGGATATCATTTGTGGTGTCCTGCATGGCGAATTAAATGACTAGATTTATATAAAACAACCTAAAGGTTTTGAAGTGGCAAGAAAAGAAGACCAGGTGTGTTTGTTAAAGAAATCCTTGTACGGATTGAAGCAACATCTAAGGCAGTGGTATAAGATGTTTGATTCATTTATGTTGGGTCATGATTTCTCCAGGAGCATGTATGATAGTTGTGTTTACTTCCAAAAGTTAGATGACAACTCATTTATCTATTTGTTGGTATATGTTGATGATATGCTCATTGCTACCAAAAATGTCACAGATATTCACCATTTAAAGGTCTTATTGCATGGTGAATTTGAGATGAAAAATTTGGGATCAGCAAAGAAAATTTTTGGCATGGAGATAAGACGTGATTAAGGAGCTGGTAAATTATTCTTGACCTAGGACAATTATCTCAACAAAGTTTTGGAGAGATTTAGAATGTGAGATGCCAAAGCATTTAGTACTCCTCTTGCTAGTCATTTTAGACTATCTGCTACTCAATCACCACAGTCACAGGAAGAGGAAGATTATATGGCACGAGTTCCATATTCTAGTGCCATCTGCAATATTATGAATGCAATGGTATGTACTCGTCCTGATATTTTGCAAGTTGTTAGTGTTATTAGTATGTATATGGCCAATCCTAGCAAAGAACATTGGCAGGTGATGAAATGGATTCTCAGATACTTAAAAGATACTTCAAACTTTTGTTTGGAGTTTGGTAGAACCAGCAACACCTTAGTTGATTTTGTAGATTTTGATTATGCCGGTAATCTCAACAGATGCAAATCTCTGACAGGATATGTATTTTGTATTAGAGGTTGTGCCATTAGCTAGAAAGCTACTCTACAACTTGTAGTGGCTTTATCTACCATTGAAGCAAAATATATGACAGTCACTGAGGCTATCAAAGAAGCATTATGGTTGAGAGGTTTATTCGGTAAATTATCTCTACATCAAGGGATTACTACCATTTATTGTGATAGTCAAGGTGCTATTTATTTGACAAAAGAACAGATGTATCATGAGAGGACAAATCATATTGATGTGAAGTATCATTTTATTCGGGATACTATTGCAGAGAAGGTCCTTATTCAGAAGATCAACACTAAGAACAATCCTGCTGACATATTTATGAAGGCTCTTCCAATTAACAAGTTCAAGCAGTGCTTGGATTTGATTAGTGTTTATAGTTGGTGATATAGCCCTTTTGGGGCATTGCCGGAGAAGGTGGAGCAGATTATTAATTGTTCAAAACTAAGTCAAGGAGTAGATTTGTTGATTATTGAATGTCTTGGCCCCTCATGAGTCAAATATTATTGGCCAAGGCAGACTATTTTTTGGCCATGCTTAGACAAAAGTCTTCAAGCGTGTTTCTATTAGATTTTGATGTGAAGCAAAAGCTCAAGTTTTGAACTATAAATAGAGGACTTAAATTATTGAGTCCTTTGCACCAAAAACAAAATCAATCCTTCCATTCCTTCTTCAGTACTTTTCTGTATATTTGATGAGGTTTTAAACGCCTTTTGTTCTAGCCTTTTTACTTTTATACATTCCCCATACATTAGCAAATTTAGCTCACCCTCCGACCGTGGACGTAGGTCACATTGACCGAATCACGTAAATTCTTGTGTCCTGTTCCATTTATTTTTCCTTTTCTTTATTTTTCATTATTAAGATTCGGGCTATTAAATTCAACCGGTATCTAATCTGAGGGCATTTTTCTTCACAGAGTTTTTGACCCGTATTTAGGAGTGTTGCGGTTATTTTTCCTCTATTATTCTTCCAACTCTAGTCTAACCATATATCTCATAATTCTTAGACTAAACCTTATAAACAATCTAGAAGATGAAACCTTGGGTGTGGAGGCATTTTTCCTACAGTACAACATGTAAAACCTAATCTTAAAATTTATGACAAAGGTATTAGTTTCCTTTTTAACACATCCATGATCATCATTACAGTGGTAGAGTACATTTTGCTAAAGATTTCTTGTTCGTTGTTATGTCATATCTTTGAAGAAAATTTAACTCATTAATGTGGAGTTTGATGCTATTATCGTAATCAGTTATTGAGGAAGATGATCTCATAACTTTGGATCAACTTCTTCTATATTTGTCAATGGAACTTTCTTTTTGATCGTCCTCTAACCTTTTTGATCCACTGTTGTAATAAGAAATATGAGACACAATGGTTTCAAAGGGATGTGTTTGGAAAAGGATCTTATATTAATAGTTGCCCACATAACCTCTATCATTGGTGTGGTTTGAGGCTAAAAAGATGCCTTCAAGTCTTTTGTGTCGTAACTTAGTCTCTTAACTAAGTTCTAAGTGAAATTCCATCAAATAGCTTATGTGTACTTCACTTAATCAATTTGTCAAACACCTTTTAGGCACTCCTTTAAAGTGTTTCGTCAAACAGTTCTTAAGCCCTTCAGTCTCCACTCTTTAGAGGCTTAGCCAAATATATTTGAAATGTTATAAGTGTTGGGATAAGGTCTAGAAATTCAAAAACACAAATACAACCAAATATGGATAAGTGAGCATGTAGAAGTCGCAATTTATAGTTTGAGACATTTCATCGAATAGTTTTTGTGCACTCGCTTATATGGTATTTTTGGGCAGTAAATAACAAATAATTAAATCATATATGTGTAGCAAATGTTTATTAATGTCTCATAAGAAATGTTACATGAAATGAGGTATGGAAAGAGGCAATATCAACCTATTTTCTAGCCTACAACACACATATATATAGGCAACAATATTGGATAAGTTATAATAGTTTCTTCACTAGCCATCATGTCCTTTCGTGCTAAACTTATCGTAATTTAAAATTTGCAGATGTTTGGAACAACATGACCATTCTAAACATTCAAATTAGGAAAAATAACTTACAAATAACATAATTGACATAACCTATATAACTAACATAACTAAAAGTAGTCATCATTCTATAACTTCCATTTTTGTAAGCGTCAAGACCAAAAGATAAAGTGGTCTTTAGCTTGTACCTGAATTTCCAATAGCTACGATGCTACGATCATTCCATTTTCTAATATGGTCGTATTTTCCTAAAAATGGACAACTTACACACTTTCCAGCTTTTTTGTGACTTAGTAACTTTCTAAACAACTTTATTACATTAATTTCTTGCCAAAACATGCTACCTTCAAATTGCCAAAGTTATAACTTTGGTGTCTATAAGACATTGAAAAGAAGGTCTTATAAACCTCACCTATTCAAAGAAAGCCAATGTCCTCATTAGCAATCAATGTGTTCTTTTAATTGATATGTAGATAATTAAAAGAACACACAATTTCTGTAGAAATTGTTTTTGGACCTCGTAAAGGAAAAATAGTTTTTATACCTAAGATTCCTCTACAATCTTTTGAGAATGAAAAGAATGGGATACCTTTTGTAAGAACGCAATTCCCTATTCATTTATGTTTCGCGATGACCATAAATAAGTCCTAGGGTCAAACGCTTGATTATATAGGAATTTATCTTCGTCAGCCTGTATTTTCATATGGATAATTGTATGTAGCTTTGTCAAGTGCTAGAACTCCTGAATCGATTAAAGTTCTAATTATTCCAGGCACTTTTGAGTGTTCAAAAATTGATCATAAAACAAGGAATATTGTATTCCATGAAATTTTCCTGTTCGCTAAATTATAACATATAAAATAAGCAAAAGGTATATTGATTGTTCTATTCAAGTGTATTTAGTTTCATTTTATTTATAAAATTATGCAAATATTTTCTTAAACCATTTTTTTTAAAATGGAGAAGTGTTTATTGATCAAGGATATTTTACCTAGTACTAAAGGGTGATCATGCAAAATTACTATCCAAGAAAAACAACAAATTGCTACATCACCTAACAAGCCATCCAAGAGACAAAAATTTATCTTTTTTTATTCAGAGGTATAACAATTATATTTTCTTCATTCAAAATTTTAGTTTTTCCATTAACTTTGTTATTAACTCTATATTTAGAAAATAATGGTTGACCTGACTATCAAATTGAAATTTTTATAAATCTCTTTATAGTAGTACTAAATTCATAAAATATTCAAGGTTTTTTTCTATTGCTATAACCTTTTCATATAAAATGCCGTTACCAATTTTAGGTAAAGATTCAAGTATTTCACTGTGTCAACATTTCAATTTGTTACTTTTCTCTGTCAATAGATTAATTTATCTTTTTTTGTATTGTGTTTTTTTTTAACAGGGATCATGCGTTGAAGCTATCATATTTAACAATGATATCTAGAGAATGAGCCCCATTTTGTAGCCCTATAAAAAATATATCATTTCTAATGTCATTGTTAAGCTAATTCCACCTCAGTTTCAAGTCGAAGACTTGAAAATTCAATAGATCATACAAGTCACGCTATTGTCGAGCCTGTAACTGATGACAATAACATCCTACCCAGCAAATTCAATTATACATCTTTTATGGATTTTATCAAATATATTATTAACAAGGAAAAATCAGTCAGTTAGATTTTTTATCTGTTTCTCTCAACAACTTTTTATTAGTTTTTCATTACTTCTGATTGTACTTATCCTTAACATATGATAGATATTTTGGTTGTCATTATTCAAGTTTTGGATGTGAGGCAGATAAACAAAGATAGCAAAGTTTTGACTGTCCAAAAATTTGTTCTTGCTAACAAACAATATGTTACATTCCCTATTATTTTCTGTAACTAATGAACTCTGATAACATTTTATTCTTTTGACATTTTTCGTTTTTATATTAGATAATAAACCATTATACTGTTAATGTGGAACTCTTTTATTGCAAATGAAGGCCAACAAATTATACAAGCCTTGCATACTTATCCAGTGGTTATGTGTCGTAGGCTAAAAGTCACTGTTATAATAGTAATTTTGTTTTCATTTTCTTCATACTATTATATTTTTTATATTTATCCTTGTATTTTCTTTTTTAGCTTACCATTTAAGAAGTTTAGGTGTTGTATTATCTATATGGTTTGATTCTACAATTCTCATTGATCCGCCAATACAACAAGCTACTAATTTTAAAAATTGGTACTTTCATATTTCCCATCTTTACTCTTGCAACAAATAAACTTCTGTACACATTTTTATATGTTTTTATGATTACACTTATAATTACCATTTTTTCATAGTGCAGCAAAATAACAAGCAGCTAAAAGACTTTGTTACCTAACAGGCTTACCTCAAATATGATCCTGATTTATCTTTTAGATCAAATCAAAAAATTACATCATCCATTTTTGGTGAACTTGTCGAAAATCTCTTGAACTTCAGTGCTATTGAAGCTATGCAGTATTACAACTAGGTTATATTTTTATACTTATCACAAATAAAAATACATTTGATTATTTTTATGGCATCTCTATTATATGATAAATGATTTACATTATAAGCATTGGTAAAAAGAGTATTGAACTTCCTCTCGATAAGGTCTATGTTGAACTAAAGACAAAAACCTTTCTCGTATATATTAAACCTGTTCATATGTAACCATCGGACGGAAGATAACACTTCATTGTTATCTATTACCGCCAAATTGATGATGTTGAATTAGAAGAAAACTCAACTTCAAGCAAAAAAGGAGATAATAGCAATGCTGAAATGACACTTACAACTTTTTCAGTTACCTATCATTATTTATTCAAACATTTTTTTTTCATATTTATATTCATCAAACTATTTCAACTCTTCTTTTTATTCACCCCTCGCATATCAAATGAACCGTGTGCTAATAATGAACCAGAATTGCTGATAACTTTCAATTTTTTTAGTGATGATTGCACCAAAAAGCACAATCATGAATTTTAAACACACTTCGCAATAACTAAGTATATACCTTTCGTTAAAGATTCATTATTAATAACATTTTACATCTCACCCTTCAAACTACTTCATGATGTTTACTTCTTGGCATTTTATATAAATATATTTGAACATACACCAATTCATCTTTGCGGTCACTTTCATCTCTTATCAATTCCTTTGTGCAAATGATATAACAGTTTATCATTTATTGTATTTATTATGTTTTTTCCCATACTTCGATTATTTTATCTTTTCCTTCCATGTCAAATTAAACGCCTACTCCACCCCAAACTGACCTTTGCTCATATACTTTATTTTTTATATTTTCAGAAGACATTCTTATTTCTTCTTCGGGAGTTAAATAGTGTCTTGACAAAAGATTCAAAGAAATTGAACCAAAATTGATGCCGACCTCAGATGTTCCTATTAATAACTGCAACAAAAAGCCTAGATTATCATGAACTTTTCACCATATCTAGGACAACCTAAGCATGCAACTTTTGCTAATGATTAATTAACGTTGCTACTTTATAAGGTAAACTACAAACTTATAAAGAACTTATTGACCTATTATTTGTTTTTTTGGTATGTTTCTCTAATGATTTGCCTTTGCTTTCTTCCTCCTGGTTTTTTTACTATTTATCTTACCCCTTTACTTAAATATACTTCCACATGATCCTTTGTATTATTATATACTTCTAGGAGAATTTAATAGGGGGTCAATCCTTATTATATGATTGGAAAATATATCTAGTCTTACAATAAGAATATTGGTGGATGGCTATGAAAATTCATTGTTCTAAACATAGCTATAAATTTCATTTTGTCACAGTAACTTATAGCATAATAGAGTTTCAGTGCTTAATATATGACTAATAGTAAGACAAAAAAGGTTTTCTAATCAAGCATGTGAAAGCAGGAGATTATTGGTATGTTGTTCTTTACTTTGTGATTCCAGGAGGTCAAATGAAAAAAAAACTTGCTTGTTGTCTTCATTTACTGTCATATCTTTATGGTTTGTTTGACCTCTGCATCATCTTTCACCTGTCCATTACTACCTGCATCTATTGTTTGCTCAACAGGTATTATTTTCTTATCGGTTGCTTGGTATTGGCATTTGTAGTCCTTGCTTTTGCCCCAAACAATAAGATAGAGGCTTGCGATTATGACAACACCACCGACTACCCTGTAAATTATATACCAGTGTTATTTCTCTTAGATATGAATATTTTGTGTTATTAGGGTGCCAATGAGAAATCTTTTATTACCTTCCAAAGTACATTTACTCATTCAAAATGATTGAGCTCATGACATTCACAATAACCATGCATAGGGAATTGAAAGCTGTAACAAATAAAGGTCTCCATCCTTCATTATTACACCTTGAATGTAGTAAGCTAGCTACCTTGTATAGTGTTATATAGTTCTTTGGCATAAGGCTACAAGTATATCGACCATCGCTATTTTAACAACAAAGTGCCTGATGATAAGTTTATTGTAAATATCTTCTTTGTTATTCTTGCACTGTAGAATGTTGCAAGTAATTTCGTGTCCCAGTGTAGAGACCATACATTGGCATGCCCCGTTTCCATTATTAAGCCTTCAATTGTTCCAAGGAGACATATCCATCCTATGAGAGATAGCTCACAAGGGTATGTTTTTAGTGTTATTGCTTGTAGAGGAATGAAAAAAATATTGGAGATCAAATAGTTACAGTTGGTGGACTCATTTATATGCAGATTTGTGTAAAGATCAACTCAACGAGTCAGTCATTTGCAAAATAATGAAAGGTGCCCAACTAAACGACCTAGTGGTGATCATTAATGTGCCTTTTATTAAGTTATGGAGATTTGTCTCTCCACTATTGCTTTATGCATCATCTTCGACCTTACTTTCCTGTGACAGACAACAATACATACAAAAGGTTACTTCTTCATATACCTATATGTAAAGCTTGGTAAGCATATAGGAATGGAAGAGAAGAGAGTCTTTACCGGTCAAGAACTACTGCAAAAGGAAACTGTTGCACTCACTTATGGTTTACTGAATTCCAAATAGATTATTATGATTTTGGCATCTTATTTTTTATGGTAAATTGACAATTTTGGTTCGTCTTTGTCAATGGAAAATTTTGCTAAGGTTGTCTTTTCCAAGCCTGTAAGTTAGTACCTGCAGAAGGAGTAATTTTATGCCTGAAACTGAAAGTTAGTCTAAATATTAGTGACTTGTTGACAGCACAAGGCTACTTGATCATCTTAGGTCCGTATAAGATCTTAAGAACGTGAGAAACATTTTATTTATCTTGGAATGGGTGAAATCTTTCTTAGCCTTGCATGGTAAACACAAATGTAGTACCAGGATAAATGAAATTTGCTTTTGTATTGGCTATCAAATTCCTAAACTAAAATAGTAGCAACATGGATAAATAGTTGATAAGCTTTGATGTCTCACCCACTGGACACCAAAATGGAATAATAAAATGACTGAGTGTAGTGATCCTAATTGTTTTCAAGCTCTTCAATCAAGAGTGATCCAGAAAAAAGTTAAATTGTTTGCCTGGTTATTTTTGGGAATTAAAGAATATGCATGTATAAGTTTTGTTATGAATTCTAAATTAATAAGTGTAAGTGAATATTGTTATAGTTAAAATTTAGAAGAAAAATTGAAAATGTATGATGTAGGACAAAATTTTGTTTCTAGAATTTAGTAAGATGAGAACAAATTTATGGTCTGCATTATAAAATGACAACTCTAATTAATCCTTAACAAAATTTACATGCTTAAGTTGTCTTAAATATGTAAAAAGTTTGTGACATCAACATAAACATGTGCTAATTCAGCTGGTCATTATCGTTTTGGAAATCTCACTACACATTTGCGCATAGACCAATTGCTAGTCATAAGATAAAAACAACAACGTTATTCTCTTGTGGTTGCTTTATATAATTTACATAAAAAAGGGGCACGAAAGCTCAATTATAAATATCAATTAGAAGTAATCATTAATTGAACTTTCACATCTCTTTAATTTAATTCACAAATTAATTTCGATTGATTTTTATAAAAAACCAAAAATTTATTAATTCAATGAATCTATTCGAATGGTCAAACTCGCAAGTTTTGCAACAAAGTCACCGAAACACAGCACCAACGTCAACATTACGGCACGTCAAACAAAATCTTTAAAACCAACGAATAATTAAGAAACAGATAATAGCTGCTTATTTATTTTATTGATCTTTCTCGGAGGATAGCATTCAATCTCTTTTTTTATTATCTTTATAAGAATTTGCAACCAAAACATTTTACAATACAAAAAG
Organism: Erythroxylum echinodendron; assembly: GCA_027575705.1. Classification (NCBI taxonomy): domain Eukaryota; kingdom Viridiplantae; phylum Streptophyta; class Magnoliopsida; order Malpighiales; family Erythroxylaceae; genus Erythroxylum; species Erythroxylum echinodendron. Next base: position 36,578,752 of record JANZXR010000172.1, on the reverse strand, counting down.
AAATTAATACATCAAGAAGAACAAATTGCCTTTCATTAGGCAAATAAATTACTTAAAGTGTATTACCATATGCTTTATATATTCAACTAGAAGTATGACCAAGGAAAATGTATATAATCTTTAAAAAATAAAAGAAAACACATAATATGCAAATGTATATACTAATATACCGTTGATTGACTGCTAGCTTCCCAACAGATACTCTTAAAACATACACAAGCAAGCACATCACTCTCTCACGTGCCAGATTCTCTCCATCTTTTTCCGTCTCCGCACCATCTTGTTTCAAAACACACGTTACAGGCACTAACTAGTTGCTCTGTTTTGTCATCCTCTATGTGAGAGCTTATTGTTTGATAATATTCCTTCGTTCGAAGTCTATGCAAAGGGACCCCTTTTATTCTATATGCACTGGTTAGTAGCAGTTCTTTTATAGATAAATCCAGTCTGTCGCTGCTGGGGTCACATTCTTTGAGGGACTTCGGACTCTGGTTAGAGGTTTTGGATTGATTGTGTTTGGATACTTTGGTTTCATATGCGGTTTCTGGGTCATTTTTGTTTGTTTGTTGTGGTCTATTCGGTTATTGAATTATATAAGAGGGTTTTTCAGGTTCTTTTGGGATCGTTTTTAATGGACTATGATTATGCCTCTTGTTTAAAGTTCTTCACTGTTGGTGATGTCCTCGGTGGTGGGTTTTTCGTTTTGGAGATTTTCTCTCCGATTTTCAATTTTTTATGGTTGTTTTTTATGTTTCTTTTGGGGTTATGGTTGTTGCAGTTTACTTGGCATGGAAAGGGGTTGGTTCAGTTTTTATTAGATGTTTGCGGAAAATCAAGGGGTTTGAGGAAGGGGCTTTGTTCAAAAAATGGTTTGGGTGGAGCTTGCGATTCCAAGATTCCTCCTTACGACTGCGGTTCACTGCCATCGTTGGAGAATCCAAACCCAAAATATGATGAAAATTTGTTGATGAAAAAAGAGGTTTTCAATCCATATGATAATGATTCTGATGATGATCATGAAAAGGAATGTGGTGTTGAAGATGGAGAATTTGATGTAACAGCGTTAAGGAGAATGGTGAAGATTGAGAGGTTGAGGGCTAGTATGATTTACACAGACCTTGAGAAGGAAAGAAGGGCTGCTGCATCAGCTGCAGATGAGGCAATGTCAATGATTTTGCGCCTGCAGAGCGAGAAGAGCTCTTTGGAGATTGAATTTAATCAGTATCGTAAGTTGGCAGAGCAAAAGCAAGAGTACGACCAACAAGTGATTCATTCACTAAAGTGGATTATAATGAAACATGAATCTGGGACTTGCGTCTTAGAGGAGAAGCTGAGGCTCTGTAAGGAGAAGCTCAAGCATTATATGAAGGACGAAATTGATAAGTTTGAAAATTTTGATGCTAGCTTGAGATCTGTTACTTCGACCATGGAAGATGGTCTCGAAGAAATATTAGATATTGATTCAACTCTTGAAGGTGGTTCTAAATAACTGTCAATCATCTATGTCTGATTGATTATATGTTAATTAATGGGATAGAATGTAATGAAACAGAATGGTTTATCATTAAGCAGAATATATTATAGTGAAACTTGGTTTGGGAAGGATAGAAAGGTTTATAATGTAATGTAGTGAAACGCTATTTAAAAGACGGAGAAAATGGAATGTAATGTATAATAAATGACTATTTTATCCTTTATATTAAAATGATTATTATAGAAAGTTTATTATTTTATTATTAATTATATAAAAATATTATTATTAATTATTTCATAAATTTTATTATATTAAATATTATTTTATTCTATTCTATGTGAATTTATATTTAAAAATAATTTATATTTACATTGAAATATATTCAAATAATTAAAGAATAATTGTTTATATATTTTCTATTTTTATTAATAAAAATTTTATTATATTTTATTATTTATTACATACAATTTATTATTAATTATATAAAATATTATTAATAATTATTTAATAAAATATATTTATTCTATTTTATTCTATGTGATTTAGATATAAAAATAATTTACTTATATTTTTATTTATCTAAAAATATATACAAATAATAAAAAATAAATTTTTATATATTTTTTATTTTCATTAATAAAAATTTAATAACTTTTCATTTTATTAGTAATTATATAAAATTTCTTATTATTTATATAAAAATAGTATTATTAATTATTTAATAAATTTTATTTTATTCTATTCTAAGTGATTTATAGATAAAAATAATTTATTTACGTTTTTATTTATATAAAAATATATACAAACAATTAAAGTGTAATTTTAAATATATTTTTTATTTTTCATTAATAAAATTTCATTAATTTTTATTTTATTATTAATTATATACAATATATTATTAATTATATAAAATATTACTATTAATTATTTAATATATTTTATTTTATTTTATTCTATTCTATTTTATGTAATTTATATTTAAATATAATTTTTATAATTTTATTTATATAGAAATATATACAAACAATTAAAGAATAATTTTTATATATTTTCTATTTTTCATTAATTAAAATTTGTTATTTTATTATTAATTATATAAAATTTACTATTATTGATATAAAATAATATTATTAATTATTTAATAAAATTTATTATGTTAAATATTATTTTATTATATTTAATATATTAATTCTATTTAATATAATATTATGACTTGGTCACCGTTAGTATTACGAAAAATTATTGAGGGTATATTAGGTAGTATGTATTTATTAGTTTACGTTCCATCCTAAACCTTCCAAATCAGAGGTTTCCTATTTTTACTATTTAGGATAAAATGGAACATAACATGACAACCCTCTACTTCCATCTCATTCCATTATAAAACTTCCTTCCAAACGATAGAAGTGTATTACTTTCCATTCCGTTCCATTCCTCCTCAACCAAATAGAGCCTTAGTTGACATCACGGCTTTGATATTGTTGGCATGTGTAGAACATTGGTTGTTTTTTTTCCCTTTATGTTGATGTACTTGAGCAAGGAATCGGCAATCTTAAGAATCTGTTTGGTTGGAGGGTTTGGAATGGAACAGAACGTAACGTAATACACTCCCATCGTTTAGTTGAGAGTTTCAAAATGGAATGGAATGGAATGAGATGGAAGCGAAGTGTTACATGTTACGTTCCATTTCATTCCATCATAAACAGTGAAAATATGAAACCTTTAGGATGGAACGTAAACTAATAAATACATACTACCTAATATACCCTTAATAATTTTTTAATATCAATTATTTATTCTAAGCCTAATTCCTTGTATATAATTAATAATATTTTTATATTATTTCTCCTTACCTTAATAATAATATTTATATCATTAATAAAAATTGTATATAATTAATAATAAAATAATAAAATTTTAATAAAATTTTTATTGATGAAAATAAAAATATATAAAAAAATTATTCTATAATTGTTTATAAATTATATATAATTTATTATTAATTATGTAAAAATATTATTATTAATTATTTAATAAATTTTAT
>JANZXR010000172.1:36554210-36568354 GCA_027575705.1 Erythroxylum echinodendron | reverse complement strand
TTTTGTATGTACAGACTGTACATCTGTTGTATAAACTGCTGTTTTTGAGTAATGAAAAGAGGAAAGATTTTGGTTTTTAAAAATCTTGTAATTTACAGTTACTGATTTTATTATTTAAATGTATGTGATGCCATGTGGAGTTTTGTAGTGATTGCACGTAGCGCTCCCTTATCTTAGGATATGTGTCGGAATGACCTACGGGCGTCTTGGTACGTACCCTAAGGTAATGGGGTGTTACATAGAAAATTTTGTTCCATAATTTTTGTCTGATTTGATTCATTTCTTTAAGAAAATTAAGAAATAAAAATTCATTCTTTAATTTTTGTGCATTAATTTTAATTTAATTCTTTTTTATATCATTTTTGATTAGGTTTGATTTGTAAATTATTAGTTTAAATTATAATCTTTTATTTTATATTATTTGATTAAATTTAAGTAATTAGTTCATTAATTTGTTTCAATTCATTTTTATTTTAGGTTATTCATTTTATCATATTTTCATCATAATTGATTTGATTGGTTTTCATTTACGTTTAGTTTCGTAATGGGCATGTTTAATTTTCATTATGGCTATCTTTTTGTTTAAAATGTGGATTTGAAAAATCCATGGGACCAATTGGTGAGTAAAAATAAAATTTGGAATTTAGAATTTAAAAATAATGGTCGATAGAGGAGAAAGGGTTGAAGAATATAAAAGCAAAGAGAATAATGACTAAAGTTGGAGGAACTATAAAAGATGGTGCTTAAGAACCTAGTGGAGATCTAGTTTTTTCTCCTCCTTCTCAATACACCTCAACCTTTTGATGGATGTCTTAGCTTCTTTTTCCCTTGATTTCTCTTCTCTAGTCACTCCTGCTTATTTTTATTCACTGTTCTTCATTTTCTTCACTTTCACCTCTGTATATGCCCTTATCTTTCTAGTTTATTTTGTTCTCTAGCTGGTCCAAACTAGTTTCTTTCCGTATTAAGTAACTCGCCGTCCTTTTGACTTCCCGTCTAAGCCTAGATCCTGATAGTTAACCATTAAAGACAAAATATTAGCTAAAGCCCAGGATGTTTATCCTCTACCAGAAGCAAGTTCCTCGCCACAATAGGTTTATGAGGACTTCCCTACCCTTCCTTCTAACATGACTAAACCTAGCAAGTCACCATCTGCTTAAAAATTAGAGAAAATATCTTGGAAAGGAAGTGTGGGAGATATAAAAACCTTTAGAAAGTTGCACTTCATTCCACAGAATAAGCAAGGACCTATTTCTCCTCCACCTGATGTATTGATAAAAAGGAATGAACAAATGGAAATTTGTCCTATTTGGATACTTCTTAGACAATATAATGGCTTTTCCAAGTTTCCAAGATATGGCTAACCTAAACTGGAAGAGACAAGAACTAGAAACACTTTGATCACTGAAGATGAAATTTCATGTTTTGCTTTTTCCTATGAGGAAATGTAGCAAAAGATTATAAATTTGGGTCCCTAGAATATACAAGGCAAACCTATTTTTTAAAGGAAATGGGTAATAGGATTAAGATTGGATAGATTATAGATGAAATTCATTCCCATCTGGGTCAATTTCCATTGTATTCCTCTAGAATACTGGTCCTCAAAACGCCTGAGTTACCTTGCTAGCTACCTAGGCACACTACTAGCTTTGGATGACATCATTAATCTCAAAAGAATAGGATTTGCAAAGGTATGCATAGATGTTGATGCTAAAAAGGAACTTCTTGAATACTTACGCATTATGAAACTCAATGGAAATGGGGAGTTAGTTGAGGATTAGGTAAGGTTGTCATATCCATGGAGACCTCAATTGAAAGAAACCGTCAAAATTTGGATGCCTAAGAAAAATGAAGCAAAAAAACAAAATATAGAGGTAGAGGAAAATATTTAGTAAGGAAAAAACAATTCCAGTGATGTCACAATCAACATTGCAAGTAACACTAAGCTAATAACAACAGAGAAGCAATTTTAGAAAATCATATTCATAACACTCCTGCTAAGTAACATACAAATATAAAGATCACTCTATCAAAATAGGAACATGCAAGGGTTGAAGAAATTATAAGGAATAAGGTAATGCAACCTAAGGCTATGTTTGGTTGGGGTTTATTAATGAAATGAAATGGAATGTAATATTATTTTAGGGGGTTTAAGATATAATGTATAATGATAAACAATTTTTCACTATATTACATTATAAACCCTTCTTCTAAACAATATTTCATTATATTACATTATGAACCCTTCCATCCCCCCAACCAATAATTTTCAAATATTACATCTATTTACATTCTATTCCATTATAAATCATTCCATTCCATTCTATTAAAAACCTTACATCCAACCAAACATAGCCCAAGTCATTAAAAGCTAGCAATAAGGTACCAATTGGGAAGCTAACAATTGAAACTGAAAAGATAAGTTTGATCCTAAGGAAAAGGATCAGAATAAGGAATGGATGAAACTAGTGACTATCAATTACAAATCAAGGAGAAGGAAAACCAAATAAAAAAAACTCCTAATGATGTGCCTTATATGGAATGTTTGCATACGTAACTGTCTAAATAAATAGCTATCTCTAAGGGACTTTTTGGCTGCTAGAAAATATCTTTTTATTCTTATTGTGACCAAAACAAAGGAAGAGAATTTTATCAAAGTTCTAAAATTCTTGCATATAGATTGGACCACTATAAGTAATCACTTCAAGCATCCTAATGGTAGAGTTATTATCTCTTTTGATCCTACTTACTTGCACTTATCCACTTAGTTTTACTCTGATAAGCTTATCCACTGTGAATTTATAGTTAAAGCTACTAATGATCCTTTAGCCATATTGGTGATCTATTTTACAAATTAAGAATACGAGAGAGCTAGACTATAGAAAGATCTAAAAAAACCTAAGGCTAGTGCGACTATGTTTGGAGGATAGCTAGAGACTTCGGTTGTGTACTTTCACACTCTTAATCAAATAGGGGTAACAGTACTTTACACTATGATGTAAAAGAATTTATTAATCTCATTTTTTCTTTAGGTTTTGTGGATCTCAGATACCATGGAGCTTTGTTTACTTGGAATACTCATCACAATGGAGACATATTCTTATAGAGAAAACTAGATAAGTGCTTAATAAATAGCTTGTATTAGTAAGGTTAGGGAGAGCTTTGCCACTTTTGAATTATCATATCATACACCTATTACTATTGACATTTATAGCAAGCCAACTAAAAAGAATCTCCTTTTAGATTCTTCAACTCGCTCATAAAGCATCCCCAACTTAAGTTAATCATTTTTGGGGTTGCAAAGAAGACAAGTTATGTTTTCAAACCTTTTCAATGTATGCAAATGTTGAAAGCTATTAAAAAGAATGTTTCTCCCTCTAGAAACACAATGTTGATCTAATGCAATTATAAAAAAATCGCTTTAGAGAACCTTATAAAAGATTAGAGGGTTTTATCTCACTCTCCAAAGGATACAGCTCTGAAGTAAAGAGGAAAAGGTGAAGTGAATAACTATTTTGAAGTTCCAGAAGCTTATAACTCTCAATTAAAGCAGAAATCCAAAATACAATGGCTTTATGAAGGGGATAGAACATCAAATATTTCTATAGTGTAATTTAGGGGAGAAGAAATACGAAAAAAAATTATTTCTCTCATTGATTCTTATGGGAATCTTGTCCAATAATAAAATAAACTTTATAGGAATCAATGGCAACTGTTGCAGCACCTAAGATTTTCCTAATGATCTACAGAGAATTATGCAAGGAGCTATAACTCAAACTCATCATCCAATGCTGCTTAAAAAGTCACCAATGAGGAAATTAAGACAATAATATTCTCTTTTCATCTAGACAACACTCTAGGAAGAAATTCAGTGCTAGGGTTTTTCAAAACAAATGGGACCTAATTAGACCTAGAATTGTATAGTCAATGCAATAATTCTTTAGAAGTAATAGGTTATTAACTTAATTCAATAAAACCTACCTTTACTTAATATCAAAATTCTTTAATCCAATGAGTCTTAATGATTGTATGCTTACTGTTTGATGTAATGTTATATATAAAATTATCTCAAATCTATTGGCAAACAGGTTAAAGAAATCTTTTTTTGAGGTGTTAAATGCAAGCCAAAGATCATATGTACTTGAAAAAAACATAGAAGATAATATAATGTTGACTCAGGAGATCTTCAGAGATAATAATTTCAAGTTAAACATTAATAGTTGTGCTCTCCAAATTGATTTCACCAAGGCTTTTGACGTAGTAAGATGGGCATTCATCATCTTTTCCCTTCAAGCTTTTGGTTATCCCAACGAATTCATCAAATGGATACATGCTTGTATCACCATTGTCTCCTATGTAATGCTAGTTAATGAGGAGCCATCAAAACTTTTCAATTTTCCCCTTGCCTCTTTGCAAGCACTACAAAGGTGTTACACAAAATCATTACTATGAATATTGCAAAACAATCTAGAATTTAGGTATCATCATAGTTGTGGAAATCTTAAAATATTATAACTATATTTTGCTGATGATCTACTAATGTTATATGCTAATGATCCTCTTTCAATTATGGTCCTGCTACATTCTATACAAATGTTCAGGAAAATCTCATATCTAACTTTCAACCCAAACAAGAGTTTTACCTATCTTTCCAAACATAATTAAGTGGACTCTATTAATTTGATCTCCAATATAGGCTTGAAGATTTTATAAGCACACTTAACCTATCTTGGTGTTCCAAATTTAAAAAAGAAACTAAAGGAAATATAATGTAATCCCCAAATATCCTCTATTAAGAAGAGAATCTCAACATGGAGCAATAAATTCCTTTCATATTGAGGCATACTATAGTTGGCTATCTCAATCCTTAACAACTTGGAAGTCTATTGGTTATCTCACCTTATACTGCCTAAGAGAATTCTAAAGAAGATTGATAAAACTATCAGAGACTTCATATGGAGTGGATAGAATAGTAACTATGGAAAAACCCCTAAGGTTAAATGAAGCTCAATCTGCTTGCCTAAAGAAAATGAAGGCCTAGAAATCACATCAGCTACTACGATGGCTAAATCACCAATAGCTAAGAGACTCTGGAGAATCTGTGTGGAGAAAGAAAGTCTATGGGTGAAGAGAATCTATATGAAGCATATCAAACGAGAAATCATATGGACCATTTAGTGTAAAACAACACAATCCTATGCATTTCAGTAAATCATGAGCACTACACTACTAATGCAATGTTATGTCAAGCATATTATTGGAAATGAAAGTAATACAAAGTTTTGATATGATAATCGACACCTATTGGGGCCTTTATATATCACTCCACACTTCCATAGCCTAAGAGGTTTTGTGTCTGTGAACACTAAGGTCTAATTGCTTATTCAAAATGGCAACTAGAGCTAGCCTTTTCACTCATTTAAAGTTTCATGTATCAGTATAGAAAATCTCCTCAGTTACCAACCTGATCAATTTCAACCTAATTCTATATAATGGGAGCTACATAAGTCTAAAATAGTATAAACTAATTATTGTAAAAGGCTAATATTGGGACCTTTGAATAAGTTCCAATTTTAAAAATTCATATGGGGCTCAAATATGGAACCAACTTATTCATTCATATTATGGTTAGCAACACTAAAGATGTTAAGAACTAGGGACAGGTTAAAATCTCAGGTGTTTGATATGAAATGTACATTGTGAGGAGACATATTGGAGAAACTAGGCCACCTGTTCTTTAAATATACTTCAGCTAATCAATTATAAATATTTAATCTAAAGGAGAACAACCAAATATGGACAAACACATTCACGTGGGCAACCAAGGTGAGGAAAATAGGAGGAAAGAAAAGAGGGGAACTATACTAATAGAATAATATCATGGTTAAGTATATTGATTCTATTAAAATGAGGATCCTAGTAAGTAAAGCACTTTCGGTGGATAGTGGGACATGAACCTACGTCTTGTCCTTTTCAGAGGAATTTTACCATTCTATTATATCCGCATTTTTTAGTTTTTGATATGTAATGTTTGGATCATATTTATGAATAACTATGCAAGAGTTTGTTTTTTTAGAACGATTACTATATTACTATAATCTATAATAAATATTTTTATTAAATATAATATAATAGAATAAAATATTAAATTATTATGTATAATAATAGCTAATCAATTATGGAGGTATTTTTTGGTAATATTTAGTCTAAAGGAGAATGGCCATACATGGGCAGACACACTTATATGGGCAACTAAGGTGAATAAAATGGGAGGAAAGGAACGAGGGGGACTATACTAATAGAATAGAATCATAGTCACGTGCACTGATCCTATTAAAAAAGAGTATCCTAATAAATAAAGCCCTTTTGGTAGATAGTGGGAATCGAACTTGCATCTTCTCCTTGTCAAAGAAAAGTTTTACCATTCAAGTTAACCCATTTTTTTATGTTTCATATTTAATGTCTGGATCATATTTGTTAATAACTATACTACATTTTATTTTTTCAGAACGAGTACAATAAATACTATAATCTTTAATATAATATTTTTTATTATATATAATATAATAGACTAAAATATAAAAATGTTATATATAATAATAAATAATACATTTTATTATATAGCATAATATATTATATTACATTATATAATACATTTTGATATAAAAGGAGACTACAAACTATTAAAAGTTAGTTTTACCATGTTGGTTCACTATATATAGAGAATGAGGAATGCCAAACTATTTAAGGAAGCTAAGGATATCTTGAATTACAACTGGTAGGGGTATATTACTAAGCTAAGACTGATTGCTCTGACAAGTTCCTAAAAAGACTTCCTTACAACAAGGCTAAAAATGAGACTAAACTTGTAATACTACATAGTTTCTATAAATATATTATAATTTTATAAGCGTGGCTAGTGTACTCTCCATAAACTTGGAGTGGTTTGAATTGTAATGCTTTGTAATGACTCTATCATTTTAATATGAAATTCATTAATTTCTTTCCAATGGAACATGAGAGTTAGCCATTAAGAAGCAATATGATAGAAAAAGAAAAAAAGGAATAGACATGTAGGATCTAGAAAAAGGAAGAACCATATACTCTTCTCATGACATATTAAGTAAACTAGAGAATGCAAGCTCATTCTAGTTTGAATGGTACTTATGGTAGTGATTTGTCTAAGTATATCAAGCTAAATTAAATACCTATGATTCGATTGGTGAAACAGTATCTCTGTGCCAAAAAACTTTTTTTTTAACCTCTCCATAAAGAAAATATTTGTTGTAACATAAATTAAAAAATATCCTTTCTTTGGCTTCTACCTTTGATTATGTTTTAGCCATCTGATTCTCTAGTGATAAGTTAATGTCCTCTCCTCCCACTTTGATCCTAATGAAAGGACGAGAATATATATTGAAAATTTTCCATTTTTAGTGTTGCATATAAATAATAGACAAAGGTTGTAATTTATTTAGAATTCCTTTGGTGAACAAGACTTACCACATGAATATATATCAGGGCATTTTCTTCTTTGGAATGTAGAGACACAAGCTAGAACATAGTTAAAGCATAGGCATATTGTTGTGACAAATAGTTTTTAAGGAAGACATGACTTGGGATACAGGTGTGTCAAAGCCTATAACCAAGTTCAAGAATGATACAGTAAGTTATATGGCTTAAAACATGTGTTTGTGATATACAAGAATCATATTTAAGTTAGGTTAAGTTTGGTAGGGCAAGATGTATAGAATTGTAAAAGATAAGAGTTTACAATTAATTGTACCTTTTTAAAAAAAGTAATTTATTAATTCATTCAAAAGGTGGAAATTACAGAATGTTTTGATTTATGTCGTCAGAAGGTGGAGCTTATACAAAATCAGCTAACTACAATGCTAAACATGCTTATCGTTGAGCAGGTTTTATCGAATATAAAACCCTCAATATCCGCAAGTCTATGGATTATAACTTGTAGTATCAAAGGTGTCGATCCCACAAGGAAGTAGTTAAAACTAAATGAACTTAACATTATCTAAGGAGATAAAATATGATTAAAATAAAATAATAACAGAAAATTTAAACATTTAAATCTAGAAAATAATCAAATAACAAATGAGTTACTATAAATATGTAAGGAGAATCAAGGATGAAGCTTAAGATTTATTCTATCATTATTTTGCTCCCTAGCCACTATTGATTCAATTCAATGTCAATTCTAGATTTTCAAAGTGTTAGTTACTCTCTCTTGAGACGCAATTACTTAACCCTAATTGAGTACGAATTTCTAAATTTTGCAACCTCTCGATTCACAAAATCACCCTAATGTTTTCAACTAGTTCTTAAGCAATCTATCGAATGATCGGGCTTTCACACAAGATCTCTCTTCTTATGATTACCAATTTGATATTTATGACACTTATTAGGTCATTAACTCTCATTACCCAACCTAATTGGATTACTTTCTACTCACTCTCTTGATTTATTGTCAAAGCATTAGCATGCCCAAACATCACAACATCAAAAAATTGAATTGAAATCAACAACAATCAAGTCACAAAACAACTCAAGAATAAATCCAAATATGATCATTATAGCATCTGAAACATTAATAACATATTCAAATCCAAGTTACACATCAAGTTTAATGAAATAAACAAAGGAACAAAAGAAAGAACTTGATTTAAACTCAAACTTGAAATCTGGAATTTCTAAATTCCTCTTCTTGCTCTCTCACTTTGGAAGATAGTGGTTGCTATTTTTAAGTGTTTTATGTTATTAAATAATTCTTAAGGCTTATAGTGTTCTTTCTAAGGTTTACCTAGTTAATTTAGTTCCAAAAATAGCCCCAAAATGTTAAAATTAAAAAAAGAGTCGTGATCTGGAAAAGTTGAAATTTGCTAAAATAGTTGTCTGCACTATCTGTCACGATCGTGGCAAGAAAATTCACAATTGTGGCCTACTTCCTGATAGGTGTACATTAGGATATGTTTTTATAGGTAATTGGCATGTGTTTTCTAGCATAATTGTTGTTTGTTGTTCTAGTTTAGGATTCATTTTATATGTTTTCATTAAGTTTGATTTCCATTGTTGTTCTTGTGTGTTTGATACCAATTGAGGGTAATAATTGACTATTTTTATGTAGGAAAGAAGAGGGAGCAACTTAGAGGTTAAAAAAAAGATTAAAGAAGAGAAGACAAGAAGAGTGCATATGTGACAAATTCCTACATTCGTGGGAATCATACGAATTCGTAAGGACGTGGGAATCGTAGAAGAAATGACGAGTGCATCTCTGTGTAATTCCCACACTCGTGGGAATCATGCAAATTCCCACAAATGTGGGAATTATAATCTGAGGCAATCTGCGAGGCTTCTTTAAACTTAGGATTTTTGAACTATAAAAACATCACCTCCATTTTCAGGAGAAACGACACCCACATGAAGAAACACCATCCTTAAGTGAAGAACACATGTTTTGAGCATTGAGGAAGGATTAAAGACAATGACCATCATCAAGATTGGGAAAAATAACACATCAATACCAAAATGCCAGATTTTGGCAAAGAAGTGAAGGAGTCTTTCTATTCAATTTTCTGTCATTTTAATCTCTTTTATTCTTTGAAAAATGGTTTATTTAATTGTTGAAGATGTTATGGAGACTATGTTAGGCTGAATTTCGTTTAGGGATTGCTTTTAAATTATTTTGTCAAATCCTATTTTATTGAATTGAATACAATTGTCTTTGTTGATTGTTATTCTTAATTGTCATCTTGCAACAAATCGAGAGAGTGAGTGAGATGAAATTCATGTAGGATTGTACAACGAGAGTTGACGACCTATAGACTAGCAATCATCATGTTAATTGAATAGTTAGAAGAGAGATTTTGATTAGTCAATTGATCACCCATATGATAGTTTAATAATTAGTTGAATCGGTAGAGTCATTGGGTAAGTTGAGAGATCATTCAATTGACTCCCATTAATTCGATTAAGGACGAATATTTACACATCGAGAGAGGGTAATTAGTACATTCAAAAATCTAGGGTGAGATATAATTCAATCAATAAAATAAGAGGAAGACAAAATAAGAAAATAGTAATCTCTAGCATTTAGATTCTTAAATTCAGTTTTTCAATAATTGCATTATTGTCCATTGTTTACATTAGTCTTTTAATTTTAATTTGATTTTCCAAATTATTTGCATTTAACAATTTTGTCTCTTAAACAAAATTGTATCTAAATTAAACGGTGTGTAGGCATCAATCCTTATGGAATCGATATCCACTCTTTTTAACTGCAAGTCATGACCCATTTACTTGTGGTTTTTGAGCGTAAGACAAGTAGATAGGTTTTACCATCAATAAGTTTTTTGGTGTCATTGCTGAGGATTGATTTTTTAGTAACGTGTTTGATTTAGATTACTTTGATTTAAGAGTTTTTGATACTTTTCTTGTGTATTTATAGGTGTATGAACACAAGGATTACGCGAAGGACAAAAGAAGCTATAGAGGACGAATTTCCAGACATTAAGAAGCACAAAAGAGAAATAAGAAGGGCAAAGAGTTTAAAGAGTTTAAATTAAGATATGGCTGAAGAAGGAGAGCAAGGAGGACCAGAAAGGACACTCATGGATTTCATGTCCTCAAGGAATGGCGAGGCCGGTAGTTCAAGCAAATAATTTTAAGATAAAGTCAGCGTTACTCAACATTATCCAAAATAGTGTGCAATTCTACGGGCTATCCAACGAGAATTTGAATGCCCACATCGTAAATTTCTTGGAGATCTATGACATATTCAGATTGAATGGAATGTCTGACGATGTGAAGAAGCTGCCACTATTTTCATTCACGTTGAAGGATCGATAAAAAGCATGGTATAATTCTTTGAATCTAGGACAAATCACAACTTGGGAGCAACTTACCAAATCATTCCTCGCCAAATATTTTCCGTTAATGAAGAAGATAACAAATTTCTAGCAAAACGACAGAGAATCTTTCTACAAAGCTTGGCAGAGATTTAAAGAATTTCAAAGAATCTGTCCCCATCATAATCTCCCAAAGGAATTTCTACTTAAAACATTTTATAATGGAGTGAATTTGAGCACAAGGGGTACAATTCATGTAGTAGCCTGAGGTCCACTGATAAGGAAGACGGCAGAAGCAGCTCATGAATTGTTGGAAGAGTTGGCAAGCAACAGTTGCATGTGGTTGAGCGAGAGGAGTAGACAAGGACAGAAGGAACAAAAAGATTTGATACCTATTAACTCAGTTACTGCCTTGCAAGCTCAGATCACGGTTCTGACAAAGCAACCAAACAACATACAAGGAGTGTCCACCTCAGCAGTTAAGGCAATACAAACACAATGTGAGCTGTATGGGGAGAACAACCACAACTCAGTGGAATGTTTCCCATTATGAGTTAGCGGGACCGAACAGGTAAGCTATTTAGGCGAGCCACAATGAGGTAATAAGCCATATTCGAATAAATATAATTCGGATTAGAAAAACCACCTGAACTTTTCTTAGAGTAGTAATAATGCAAGTGGCCAACAAACACCACAAGGACCGCCAGGATTCCAACAAGAGCAATTCAAAGCGTTGAAGAATAAGTTGGACAATTTTATGGAGATGTTTAATTCCAAACTGGCAATTTAAGCAGAAAGTCAGAAAAATATGTATGAAAGCCAGAAGGAAAATCAACGGAGGATGGAGGCAAATTTTGATCAAATTGTGAAGAACTATGCCTCGTCAATCTATAATTTGGAAGTCTAAGTATGTTAACTTACTGATGCTTTATTTTCTCAAAATGCAGGTTGCTTACTGAGTAGTAATGAGATTATTCTAAGGGAGCAACTCAAAGCAATTAAACTTTAGAGTGGCAAGCAAATGAAAGAACCAAGTGCGAAAAAGGACAACCAAGAAAAAGAGAATAGTATGGAGTTAGAAGAATAAAGGGGAGAGGGTAGGCCGTATGTACCACTAGCACTATACAAGACCAAACTCCCATATCCAAAAAGAGTGAAGCAACATCAATTGGATACCCAGTTTTCAAAATTTTTAGAGAAACTGAAGAAGCTATAAATTAATTTGTCATTGGTGGAAGTTTTGGAGTGCATGCCTAAGTATGCGAAGTTTTTGAAGATATACTCACTCAAAAACGTACAGGGGAAGACAATAAGATAGTTACATTGACGGAGAACTATAGTTCTATTATTTCAAGTCAAATGCCTTCAAAATTGCAAGATCCAAGGAGCTTTACTAATCCATGTGTTGTTAGCGATTTTGAATTTTCCAAATGTTTATGTGATTTTGGAGCAAGTATTAATTTGATGCCTTTTTCTATTTTCAAGAAATTGGGATTAGGAGAGCTCAAGCCGACTTCCAAGCTGAGTTAACTTGTTGGTCAATCAATAAAAAGGCCAATTGGAGTTGTGGAAGACGTATTGGTAAAAGTGGATAAGTTTATAATTCCGGTTGATTTTGTTGTGTGTAATATTGAAGCTGATAAAAATTGTTCATTAATTTTAGGTAGGCCCTTTATGAATACTGATAGGGCATTAGTTGTTGTTCATGAAGGAAAACTTGTGTTGAGAATTGGTGGTGAGAAGGTTGAGTTTAATATGACAAAATCTTTGAAGAAACCTATGGATGGAAATCTGTTTATGAAAATTGATGTAGTAGATAAGTGTGTGAAGGAAATTAAAGAAGGAGTTGATGACGTGAATGGAGTACACAAAGATGAGAGTGCGAAGGAAGATGATGTTTGTGAGGAAGTGGACCTAGAGCAATTAGAGAGAGCTGGAGCACCTACATCACCTTCTACCGTTAAACCTCCCACTTTAGAGCTTAAACCTTTACCTTCCTATTTGAGACCTTTTTAGGAAAGAACCACACTTTACCTATCATTATCTCCAATGAATTAAATTATGAGCAAGAAGAGAAAGTGGTGGAGACTATTAGGAAAAGGGTGAGAGCTGTAAGGTGGCAAATTTCTGATATTCAGAGGATTATCCCCAATTTGGTATTGCACATAGTTAACTTGGAATAAGGTTGTAGAACTGTCAGAGAATGGCAGAGAAGGTTAAATCCAAATATGCTAGAGGTTGTAAAGAAGGAAGTGGTGAAACTTCTAGCTGCAGGAATAATTTACCCCATTTTAGATAGTGAATGGGTGAGTCCAGTACAGTGTGTGCTAAAGAAGGGTAGCATGACAATGATAGAAAAAGAAGAAGGGGAAAAGATTTCCACTAATACTGTCACAGGGTAGCGAGTGTGGATTAACTATAGAAAGTTAAATTTGGCCACCAAGAAGATCATTTCCCTTTACCATTTATAGACCAAATGATTGAGAGAGTGCTAGTCATTTTTTTATTGCTTTCTGGTGGATGTTTAGTGTACAATCAAATATTTATATATCTAGAAGATCAAGAGAAGACCACTTTTACATGTCCATAAGGAACTTTTACATATCGAATGATGTCTTTCAGTTTATATAATGCACTTGTTATATTTCAAAGGTGTATGATGGCCATATTCGTAGACGTGAATAAAAACTTTGTAAAGGTATTTATGGATGATTTTTCTATTTTTGGAGAATCTTTTGATCATTGCCTATTGAACTTAGATAAAGTGATCCAAAGATGTGAGGAGTCACATTTAGTTTTAAATTAGAAAAAATGTCATTTCATGGTCCAATAGGGAATTGTATTAGGCCATAAGATTTCATATAAAGGGATTGAAGTGGATCGAGCTAAGACAGAAGTAACTAAAAAGTTACCACCTCCCTCTAACATCAAGGGTGTCCGAGCTTTTCCTAGTCATGCAGGGTTTTACCAACAGTTCATTAAAGAATTTTCCCTTATTGTAAAACCTCTTACTCATTTATTGGTAAAAGATGTGCCTTTTGTTTTTAATTGATGACTGTTTAAATGTTTTTAATAAGTTAAAGAAGGCCTCATAATGGCACCAATTTTGACATCGTCGGATTGTTCTCTTACATTTAAGATTATGCATGACGTAAGTGACCATGCAATTGGGTGTGTACTAGGTTAGCGGAAGGAGAAGAGGTTGTGTAACATCCCCTCACCAATTGAAAAGGGTATTTTGGTCATTTTGGTAAATTAGAGTGGGTTAGGAGTATGTAAAGT
>JANZXR010000172.1:36509845-36554110 GCA_027575705.1 Erythroxylum echinodendron | reverse complement strand
CAAGTGACATGTGTCACTTGCCACATGTCACACTCTCATTGGTTTGCTAATTTTTCTTCCAATTCAATTTCCAATTTTTCTCCAAAATTCCAATCGCTCAATTCAAAAATTCTTAATTCCATATGTCTAGGTTTCCAGTGCCATTGGACATTTATTTTCACTACCGGTAAACCTCTATTCTGTCTCTTGACAGTTTTTCGGGTCCGAAAATGACTCCAAAAAATTCCCAAAAAAATTCTATAATTCTCTAAAAATCAGAAAACCCTAATGAGCCTCTCCAATAAGATTTTTTTTACATACACAAGGCCGATTTTGCAAAATTCCCATCTATTCGCAATTATACCGGGAAAAAGTCATGAATGCATGTACAGGTATTTTCCATGTGCAAAAAATTACTGTGCACAAATGCATGAGCATGAGATGTGTTTTCCTAATTTCTCTAATTGTTCGCCCATGTACCCATTTTTATAATTTAACCCGTTATATGGAAACTGGATGTTACAGTTATTAATCAAAAGAGTTCATACTCTGGAATGGGACATATTGTTACTGCTTTAGCTCATTTTTATAACCATAATTTGGAAGAGGTGCGTACAACACCACACGATATGTTTGATATATCATTTTTCAGGTGTCTCGAGATTGTAGAGGTTTATTCTAAGAAACTTCGTAATCCTTAGACGCATGCTGCAGTGAGAAATAGGAGAAGCATGAGTACAGTGTGTCCTGACCTTCCACATCTCAAGCAACTCATGATCCAGAGGATGAAGTAGTAGTAGCAGAACCAAATTCATCAGCAAAGGTTGACCAACTCCAACAAACCCTTGAACAAATAGCCTCCAACTAACAATGAATGACATCTAAATTAAATGAGCTCAGCACACAAATGTGGATAGTACATAAGGAGTAGCATAGTTTGAAGAAGAGGTTCCTCAACTTCTATTGGAGGAACAATTTTGAAGCTCCTACACCAAGAGGTTCCTCAACTTCTATCGGAGGAACAATTTTGAAGCTCCTACACCATCACCGTCACCAACATTGTCGGACTAAGCTTTTCTTATCCCTTAAACTTTTAAATTTTATTGTTTCTTATATGTGGGTGCATTTCATTTCATTTTTATTTGGTTTCATATTATTTGTTTGTGTGCTATGTCTTTTGTTTAGTTCTAATTTCTTTAATTTTGGTTTAACTTCAGTATCTTCTGTTTGGTTTAATATCATTCGTTTATTTCAATGTATTTTCTTTGTGTTGTTTTCATTTTTATTTGGTTTGATGTTATTTTCACTCACATGGGGATTGACTTGTCACATTGAGGACAATGTGATCTTTAAGTGTGGGAAGATGGCATCAACTTTCTTAATTGCATTTTTTTACATTATGTTGAATAGGATGCATATTTAAGCATATTGTATGTGCTTTGTGTCAACAATGGTGTTTTGTGTTAGCAATGGAACCACATTTGAGTCATTTTAGTAAATATTTCCATAAGATTTTGTCATGTTAGTTGGAATTAGAATGAATGCATGCATGAATTCATATTAGGTTATTAAGTAGAAAGTGAACCATATAAAGTGATGAAAAGTAGTTGGTCATATAAGCTTAGTCATAAATCGACATTTGAACAATGACGTAGTGTAGAGATGCATAATGAGTTTTCATTTGATCTAAAGTGAGGATTAAGCCATATGACTCCATGTAGAGTCATTTCATTTCCTTGTTGAGTGTACTTCTATAGGTTACTATCTTCAGAACTTGCTTTGAATCGGTTTGAGTCTACTAGAAACATGCTTAAAAGAGATAATCGAAGCCCTTTTTCCTGCTTTAACCCTTGACTTAAACGAACCACCTTTGCATAATCCTTTGCTATCCCCATTAAGACTTAACCTTCTTTTTTCTTGAAAACACCCAAAATTTTAATACTTTAAACCCCATTATCCTACCCTTTCACAAACTTAGTAAAGTACTAAGTAAAACATTAGTTAGGATTCTGTGAAATTTTTATGGGGACAAGTTGAGTATATTTTTACCTGTGGACTACATTGTATATAGTGTTAGTTTGATTCATAGTTCTTCCATGTATGAAAAAAATAAAGAAAATGAAAAAAATGAAAATAAAAAAGAAAGAAAAGAAAAATGAAGAACAAGTGAATAGCATTAATAAGTGTAGAATATTAGTTATATTTGTATGTCTCGTAGTTATGTTTTGTTATCCCATTTTATCCATTTTGTAGTTTACTATGCTTGTGCTTAACCCTCTTTCCCCTATTTTGACCCTCTTTAACCCTTACCATATTACAACCCTAAACAAGTCCTTTTGATTTATTTATGCATGCAATCAATGCATAGTAGAATTGGTGTATTAACAATAGTGTAGTTTCCTATGGAAAGTTTGAGTGAAACACTAACCCTTAAATACTTGAGTGAAATGTATGAAAACTATGAGGAAGATTCATTTGTACATCTTTACTTATCTTTGAGATTGTGCCAATTGTGAGTTTGCTTGTGTATATCAATGAAAAAAAAGTAGTCATGATATGTGCATTAACCTGATATTTGAGTTGGCTTAAATTTGAAGGATTGTATGCTTTGATCTTTGTGAAAATGAAGTGATAGAATTGATTGGTTGTATTTATTTTTCTTGACGACAAGCAAAGATTCAACTGTGGGGATGTTGATAGGTTTGTATTAGGATATGTTGTTATAGGTAATTGACATGTGTTTTCTAGTATAATTGTTGTTTGTTGTTCTAGTTTAGGATTCATTTTATATGTTTTCATTAAGTTTGATTTCCATTGTTGTTCTTGTGTGTTTGATGCTAATTGAGGGTAAGAATTGACTATTTTTGTGTACGAAAGAAGAGAGAGCAACTTGGAGGTTTAACAAAAGATCAAAGAAGAGAAGACAAGAAGAATACATCTGTGACAAAATTCCCACGTTTGTAGGAATCATGCAAATTCCCACAGACATGGGAATCATAGAAGAAATGAGGAGTGCTTCTTTGTGTAATTCCCACACTCATAGGAATCATACAAATTCCCACAGACATGGGA
Source organism: Erythroxylum echinodendron (assembly GCA_027575705.1). NCBI lineage: Eukaryota > Viridiplantae > Streptophyta > Magnoliopsida > Malpighiales > Erythroxylaceae > Erythroxylum > Erythroxylum echinodendron. The sequence goes on along the minus strand of JANZXR010000172.1, from coordinate 36,551,059 downwards.
ATTGTAATCCGAGGCAATCTGCGAGGCTTCATTAAACCTAGGATTTTTAAACTATTAAAACATCATTAAGCCTCCATCTTCAGGAGAGATGACACCCACCTATAAAAACACCATCCTTGAGTGAAGAACACATGTTTTGAGCATTGAGGAATGATTGAAGACAAGGATTATCACTAAGATTGAGCAAAATAGCACTTCAATACCAAAATTCCATATTTTGGCAAAAAAGAGAAGGAATCTTTCTATTCAATTTTCTATCATTTTAATCTCTTCTATTCTTTGTAAAAATGGTTTTTTTGATTGTTGCTAATTTTATGGAGACCATGTTAGGATGATTTCATTTTAGGGATTGCTTTTGAATTGTTTTGTGAAAACTCCTATTTTATTGAATTGAATACAATTGTCTTTGTTGATTATTCTTCTTAATTGTCATCTTACAACAAATCGAGAGAGTGAGTGAGATGAAATTTGTGTAGGAGTGTACAAAGAGAGTTTGCGACCTATAGACTAGCAATCATGTTAATTGAATAGTTAGAAGAGACATCTTGATTAGTCAATTGATTACCCATAGGATAGTTTAATAACTAGTTGAATCAGTAAAGTCATTGAGTAGGTTGAGAGATTATTCAATCGATTCCCGTTCATTCGATTAGGGAGGAATAGTTACACCTTGAGAGAGGGCAATTAGTACATTTAGAAATCTAGGGTTAGAGACAATTCAATCAATAAAATAGGAAGGAGACAAAATAAGAAAAAAGTAATGTCTAGCATTTAATTCTTGAATTCAGTTTTTCTGCAATTACGGTATTGTCCATTGTTTACATTAGTCTTTTAATTTTAATTTGATTTTCCATATTATTTGCATTTAACAATTTCATTTCTTCAACAAAGTTGTGTTTAAATTAAGCGCTGTCTAGGCATCAATCCCTGTGGGATCGATATCTGCTCTTTTTAACTATAAGTCACGACCCGTTCACTTACAATTTTGAGTGTAAAACAAGTAGATAGGTTTTATCATCAACCCTTCCATGCTTCCAATTCTTCTCTTTTCTTCAATTTCCTATTTCTATACACTTAAACACACATCAAATACCTCTTGAAACAAAAAATTAAGGTCTAAATCATGCTCAAAACCATACAAACACTTAAAATATAAACAAACACTAATAATGACATAATTTTAAGCCTATATACATGATAATCATCTAGGAAATACTCAAAATCAACCTTAAATATCTATCAAAATATAGTATAATTTACACCTACCACTCAATATCATTAATTTCTATAAGTTTAGATATATCTCAATATGATTAGAAATGAGTTGCTAATTAGCAATAACCATGATTGTCATCCTTAGTTTGAGGCAAAATTGCATCTAACTGTACTCCTTGTAATCTCCTACTTTTCCAAAGATTTTTGGTGTTTCTCATCTTCCATATATAATGCACCAACACGGAAAAACCAATTTTGAAACTTTCTGAGTAATAGAACAAATAATCATTTGTTTGATATGATAAATATGAACCCATCTTACCCACAATCTTTCTTTATCCTAGTAAATTCGCCACAGTCTTTTTGCCAACAAAATTTTGTTCCTTCTGCTAACTAAATTGATTCTTAATCCTCCATTTTGCTTAGGAAGACATATAACACTCCATTTAACTTTAGCACTTCTTCTCCCATCAGTATTCTATCTATACAAAATGAAGTCTCGGATGCTTCTATCTATTTTCTTCAAAACTCCTTTGGGAATAGCTAGATGTGATAATCAGTAAATATGTAAATTGTTAACAATGGAGATAGCCAACTGAACTCTACCTCCATATGACAAGAATTTTTTGCTCCATTTAAAGATTCTTCTGTTCTCTTTATCTAGAAGAGTCCTGCGTTCACGTTCCTTAAAAGTTTTAATAGAAATTGGAGCTCCTAAGTATGTGAGAGCCAATTAATGAATAGTGAGTCCAACATCTTCTATCACTCTCACTGAATCTTCTCTATTTTATTTAGTTAGATAAGTAGCACTTTTTGCTTATATTAAATTTGAGATCGGATAGTTCTTAAAATTTTTGCAATGCTATTAAGAGTATCTTGCAACTATATGTCAACAAAATCCACAAAAACAACAGGTTGTTCATCATCCAAAAATTTCATAGCATTGTATATATTGAATTTAATTAGTTAACCATCAAATTTCATAGTCAATGACCCATTATGAAAATCAATCAAATAGCAGTCGAGTTATTTTGTCTACTCATGTAACATACATATATCGTCAAGAAGTTTCCTGGCAACAGTGTCAAAATTTGATAATGTTGTCTCTTGTAACCAAATTAATACCAACTCTAGCAATGAAAAATGTAGTTAGTGAAGAGTTGAGATCATTCCCTTGAGGAATTTTAACGGCAAAGGTTATAAGAGTTTAAAAACTAAAATAAATTAGGGGGTTTTACATAAATTTAAGAAATTAAAATGGTAGAAATTGAAAATTAACAAAAATAATCAGGTTTGGAAATTCAGTAAACAAACTTTGGTTTCGAGTCACCTACGTTATCAAACTAATATGGATTCTCGATATAAAACTCAGTCTATTAACAAATATTCATTGGGTAATGTTTTCTCTTAAGATTAAATAAATAGAAACATATATTCTAAGCATTCTTATTAGTCAAAAACTTAGATACGATCTTAAGTTTAATTAATTAATAACTTTAAGAATTAAGAAAATGAACAAGATAACACACATACAATATGCATTTAATGAAGTTAAGCATCTTCTTAGAATTTCCAAACTCTAACGTAAAGATGGTAATCCTAATTGCCACTTTGGATCAACAAGAATGAACGTCAAATCCTACTAATCTGGCTGTAAATTAAACAAATCAATTCCTAGTTGCACACCTAGAAATGAGTCAATTCAATCATGAAAAGCAAATCGTAATACATTTAATATTCATTAATGAAATAAAATTTATTTAAAAATCTCACACATACTAGATGACAATGTGGTTCCCTTCAACCAAGAAGAAAAATTTAGCTACTTATAACACAAGTAAGAACCAAAAAAAGAATAGCAAAATACAAATTCTCCATCGTGGTCTTTTTCCAAAAGAATTCGAAAAAATCCTAAAAACCAAAAAACTATTGCAGAAAATGTAAAGAACTAAGACCCACTCCACGTGAACAGTGAATGTATTTAATGATTGCCAATCTCCTCCCTTCTCCCTTCTGTCGTAATCTTCAGCAAATACACTACTCACATATTTAGGTCATAGATCCCCATCAGTAAGGCAATAACTTGATTCCCAAAATCATGAAGATCTTAGGTGGATGGAATTTGATTTCAAATCAGATTTTGCGGATAATCTTTTTCCTTGCACGTGCCCATATTTAGTCAATTATTTTTTTGCCAGCTAGGAATTTGAATTGTCTTTACTTTCTTTGCATGTTTTTTTATCCAATTTCATCTTTCATGTGTTGAAAATCATCTAAGAACAATTAAGAAATAATTCCATTAATTTTGAATAATAATTTAAACATATTAAAGAGATTTACATCGAACATTAACACAAAAATGACAACTTAACACCTATACTTTCACACTTGATCATCCTTTTTTCATTGTGACAACTCAATTTCTAAGTGTTTTAGTGCTCAATTTTATTTGATTGTTTAATTTATGAATTTTATTTTCTCTCAAATCATATTTCACAACCTTAGATAAAGTTAGGATCATTTATTTTTAGCTAATTCCTCATTAGATCGACACCTCAATTACTGTAAGTTTACATTCTGTATACTTATGGAATATTAAGGGTTTTTAATTAGGTAAAACTTGCCCAATATATGCTTCCCTTTAATCTAAACTCTAGTATACGTAACTCTCTTATCCATAGCTATAGGAGTACCAATGTAGTTGGATAAGTAACTCAATCCTTCTGAATACTAGTATTTAAGAGCAACTTTATACATGTTAACCCATATTGGTATTGTTATAATCTCAGATCTATTATGTTTCAATCACATTTCCCATTTTCTTAAGAAGATTAATTTACCTTGAATATGCCAAGGTCCCATGTCCATCACTTTGGTTTCCATTTCTTTAGATGAAAACTGAAAGATGAAGAGATCATCTTTGGTTATTAAAGTGGTTTAGAGTCCCAGTTCCTCCAGTTAACCTCAACACAGTGTTAAACATTGAGGTAAGCCATTCTTTTCTCCAAAAAATATCCCACTAAGGACGATTTCCATTTAGTTACACCATGTTATAGCACTACCTGGTATGAGTCCTTCATTGACACCAACCACAAAATGTAGTCAACCAAAATTCTTTAGGTCTCCTATAACACGACTGCAGGTTGGCTTTTCAACCTTCTTGGGTATAGGGTGAAGTTGAGAGGGAACAAGAGATGAAGGAAGAGGATGAAACTCCTCATTTGCGTTTGGAAGGTTATAAAGAGGGTTAATAGCTTTGAATGACATTTTACCATTAATGGTAAATTGTTAGGACCCAAGGATAAAGAGAATGGGTGGTCCAAAAAAGGCGAAAGCCAATTCAGACCTGAAGAGAGCTATGAAGAGAAAGTAGTCAAGAATAATAAGAATAAGGCAGATGCCAAGATAAGGTGTAGAGAAGAAAGCAAGAGGGTAGATGCAGAGAATAGATCACAAAATAAGGATTTCATGTCTTGGCTTAGAGAGAAGGGTAGAGAGAAAGTAAAGAAAATTCATAAGGGTCTAACCATTTTACAATTAACTATACTTGTGTAAACCTAGTCTTTATATAGGAAACATGTAATTCGTATTAAGTGAATGACTTATTGATCAATATAGTAAAATTACCTACTCGTAGTTCCTAATGACATAGACGCGCTGAATTGATTGAACCTCTTTAAAAATTCCTTTTTTTGTTTTGTTTCATTAATTCCATTATATTCTTATTTTACATTATTTATTAATAAGTGGTATCAGAGTATTGTTAAGGCAATAATAACTTTGGTTGTAAGGTTTGAAGTTCAATGGATTAGGATTTTCAAAACTATGGCACTAGCAAGTGAATTAGGTATGTTAAAGGGTATATTTGATAATAAGACAAAAGATACAAAAGAGCTTGATTAGGAGGAGCTATACGTAATAACAATTGGAACCATTTTGTTATATATAAAACAAATTGTCATGTACCACGTCATGGAGACTGCATCACTTATAGAGATATAGAAGAAGCTGGAGAGTTAATACATGTCAAGGTCTCTCACAAGCAAATTGTATATAAAACAGAGATTATACAAGCTAAAGATGCAAGAAAGAGCATATATTAAACAACATATCAATGTGTTCAACTAAATAGGTAATGACTTGTTAAAACTTCAGGTGACTATTATAGATGAGGATGAAGCAATAACTTTTCTTTGTTCTTTACCATTTTCTTATGAACATCTTTTGACCATACTAATGTTAGGTAAGGAAACAATTGGTGTGGAAGGTATCATCACTACATTATTAGTTCACAAATAATGGAGACTCAACATTAATGGAAGCTCTCAAGTTAAAAGGGCTAAGTATAAAGGGAAATTAGGATCAAGAGAAGAAGCAAAGTAATGATGGATCGTCTAAATGAAGTTCTGAATCCAAGGATAAAATGACAATCTAATGCTGTAAGTATGAGCAACATAAGCATATTAAGATGGATTTTCCAAACAAGATGGAGCATATAGATAGAAGAAAATTGATGATCCGTCAAAGTTTACTAATATAGTGCACAGTAAGGACTTATATTGCAATGAAGAAGACATGCTTTACATTAGGACAATCCATAATTAAGATATTTGATGACATTTTTAGGACATTGAATGGTGTTTAATATGTACCAAATTTAATGAAGAACTTGATCTCTTTCGAAACCTTACATATTAATGATTTTCAATATAGAATTGGTAGAAACAACATTAAAGTGGTAAAAGGTGCAATAACTGTGTTGAAATGGTCAAGAAGGATGAGAAATATAAAAAATTAATAAAGAGCATAGTTGTAAGTGGGGAATCTATAATGTATATTCAAAAGAAGATAATATTAACATGCAATTAGGTCATCTTAATGAATGAGAGGTGATGTAGCTTCATTAGGGGAGCTTACTAAAGGCATAAAACATTAAAAGGTAGAAATTATACAAGTTTCAAACATTTGCAAAGTTCTAGCATAAACTTTAATGATTTTGTGTTTAGGGAGAGATATATGATGAGAAAACATATGAAGAGAATATTTTAGGGTCAATAATAAGCATTAACGATTTAAAAATGGTATAATTGGAATTAAAACAATCTAAAATAAACGTTAAAATGACTAAAAATTAAAGCCCAAAAGATAGAACAATTTTAAGAAGAGAGCATTAAAGCCACAAATAGAGTGAGACGAATCATTATGCCACCAAGTAGATATGGTTAGGAAGACTTGGTCGCTTGTGCCTTTTCCATTAATGATGGGGATTTGACTACCCTTTAGGGGACTACAGTTAGTTAACGGAAAGATAGATGGATGAGTTCTATAGTGAAGGATGTGAGGTTTTATAAGATCAAGGAATTAATTGCACCTGGTCAAATCTTATTAGAAAAGGTCCACATTTTAGAGAATGCAATTAACATCTTATTAAATCTAATTGCTAGAAAAAATGGTTTAAGCATTATTTCATTAATGTCTCAAAGTGTTAGACATGGTTACAACCTAACCTATATAGAGTATATTCACAAAGATGAATATTGTTGTGTATGGCTTATATATATGGATGCAAAATATTGGAGGCCTTTCTTAAAATGTAGTTGTTGAACACGGTATATTGCCCAAGTGGAGATTGTTGTGTATGACTTCTACATATAAGTTATAATCTTATAGTGTTTTTGGAAAAATACAGGAGTTTTTTATAAGCGTTTAGATAAATACGGCTTGGAAAATGACAATTTACTAAGGTGTGTTCTTTTTAAGATTGTATAGGTGAAAATATATACTATAACACCATTATAACACAAGTGTATTACTCTGACCTAAAATTTTCTAAAGAAGAAATAACTTGGGACATGGACATGTCAAAGTTAGTGTCTATGTTTTGGAAAGACAAAGTGATTTATACGGCTTAATACATCGACTTGTTATAACCCATGTCTATATGTATAGAGAAACAACAAGCTATACATGTAAACCCTAGAACTTTCCCTAGTATGATCTAGTGAAGTCCTAAAAAAACCCTAACCCTAAAATAATTGTTTCAAGTGACGATGACAATATCAAGTAACCCGATTTATTAACTGAAAGTCCTGGAAGCCTTAAAATTAAACCAACACTCTATAATCTCGTAAATATGAGTTAGAATGCATTAAAATGTTGAATGGGATGTTTAAAAACCCAATCCTGATGTTCCAGATCACATTAAGGTTAAATGACCTTCTAAAGGCAAAATGGTACTTTTCCTTTTAAAATAAATTTCCAACAATTTCTCTTTATTCAAAACAAGACACTCCTTTCTTTCTTCTTGCATGAACGAAAGCTCTCCTTTCTATCTCAAAGTTTTTCATTTTCTTTACTTAAAATCAAGCAAACAAAAGGTGAAATCAAGAATCCAACCTTACATACATCATCCTCTGATCAAGACCTACATTTCTATACCACCAAATTCACTTATTAGCACCATATTCTAAAGGTAAGAAAAACCTAGGTTTGTGTTAATCATTCTTGGGTTAAAGTACAATGTTTATAGTGCTTTACTAATGAGATTGTATGTGTATTGGTGGTTGATTTTGGTGTAGGAAGTGAGGAAGTACTAAAGCCCTAATTGCAAAACAAAAACCCTAACTCAAATCTCTAATTAAGGTAAGTGTTCTTTGTACTTAATTGAGCATGTCTAGATATTATTGGTGTTATGGAGTTGACGAAATTTAATTAAGAATGATGGCTGTAGTGAAACGAGTGGAATGGGTTTATAGAACTGCAATTTGGACAGTTTAGAAAATATTGTCCTTAGCTTGAAATAGATATCTATTCTAATAAAAATGTCTTCCTAATAGTTAAAATAGATGTAATAATCTTTCCAAAGAGTATTAGAACACCTAAATCTGAGACTAGTTCATTACCCAAATGATTTAAGAAACTCACTACTGATGCAGAGCAATTTTGCAGATATGCAAAGTTTCTGGCTTACTGTTGAGGTGTGATATGGATAGTCAAATGATGCCTAAAAAATATGAAACTTAGCTATAATTAAATATTAATATGATCCCTAAAATTTTCATGAAGTAATAAAATTAAAATTCAAACCTGAAATATGAGAAAAAGGTGAAAATGTCCCTAGGGGTTGAAACTGAAATTTCTGCTTAACTTTGTATCATATCTTGTTAGAGTTAATGTTAAAGCTCTACCATATTTATAAGTGTTGGAAACACTTTAAGGAGTAAATAAAGTTTGTAAGCCTCTATGTTGAAATGAAAAGAACTTGCCTTAATAATGATTAGACATGCTTGGCAATAGTGAAATTGAAATTGTATATGCATGATAGATAAAATAAAGGGGAGATGTTAAGATAGGTTGCAATTGATAATTATGAGAGTTATTTATATATGTAACCTACATTTAGATTTAGATACACAAAATGCCTATCCGTTGGCATTTCTAGAACTACTGAGAAATGTATAATTGACAGGAGAAAACTGTGAGCAGGTTAAACAATAATAATAATAATAATATATTCCATTATTTTCTATTTATCTTTTATGCATTTGATTTGCCACAAAAGTTTTGAATTTTCTTGTTTTTGTATAAAATGCTATGTAAACATGATTTATGAGAATTATTTGAATGCATGAATTTTATACATTGACTATGAAATTTTTTTTTTCTAAATTGTATACTGTATCAGTTTGTTAATTATTTACGAAATGAAAAGCTAGAAATTTGGAAAGGAAAGACTTATGGGAAAGTAAAAGCACATTAGCCTGAATCAAGGCGGCTGCAGAGCTACAGTGGGGAACTTGTGGCATGCCTGAAAGGAAAAAGGGTGCACAAGGAACTCATTATCTGGGGGAGTGAAGATTATAAAGGGAGACTTGGAGACTCACCAGATAAGATGTGCAAAAGAAAATGTTATACATATTATGATTTTCATTTATTAGTATCTTATACTTTTACCAACTGCTAAGCTTAATTTGATATATGTTTTAAACTATGGTACTCGGCTTTCCATAGTAAGGAAGTATTGAGTGAAATTTTCTGGGTTTGGCTAGATATTATAGGATGTTTGTGGAAAACTTCTCATTGATAGCTTCACCATTAACCAAGTTGACTTGAAAGGGAGTGAAGTTTATATGGGATGCTAAATGTGAGCAAAGCTTCCAGGAACTCAAACATCATCTTACTTCTGCTCCTATTCTTACTATTCCTACCATGGTGGTGAGTTTGTGATATTCAGTGATGCATCAATATAAGGGTTTGGCTGTGTATTGAAGCAAAATGATAAGGTGATTGCTTATGCTTCTCGACAGTTAAAGAAACATGAGGAGAATTATCTGACGCTTGACTTAGAATAAGAAGCCATTATATTTGCCTTAAAAATATGGAGACACCATCTGTATGGTGAAAGATGTAAAATATTCACTGATCATAAAAGTTTGAAACATGTACTCACTCAGAAGGAGTTAAATCTGAGGCAGAGAAGATCGCTAGAACTAATTAAGGATTATGATTTAGTCATCGATTATCACCCAAGAAAAGCAAATTCTGTAGTAGATGCCTTAAGTAGAAAGCCCTATACCATAATGGTATATGTTCATACTATATATTTGCCATTGCTCATGGAGTTGAAGTCAATGAGAGTAACTTTGGAAGATGATCCTCGTGGAGCATTGGTAGAAAAAAAAATTTAAGGCCTATACTGGTAGAGGATATCAAAGAAAAGAAAAGGTAAGATCAAGAACTAATTAAAGAATTTCAGAAGCTACAAACTGGTGAAGCTAGTGAATTTCGAGTAAGAGATAATGGAGTACTTGCATTTAGAAATAGGATATGTGTTTGTAAGGACAATGCATTTATAAAAGCATTTTGGAATAGGTTTGTAGTTCTGCTTATGTTATGCATCTAGGAAGCACGAAAATGTACAGGACCATCAAAGAATCATACTAGTGGTCAACGATGAAGAAACCTATTGCAAAATTTGTAGCCAAATGCCTTATGTTTAGCAAATTAAAACAGAACACCAAAAACCTATTAGTATATAACATTCGTTATCTGTTCCTGAATGGAAATAAGAATATGTAACTATGGATTTTGTAATTGGGCTACCACTTATACAGAAAAAGAATGATGTTGTATAGGTGATAATGGATAGACTAACTAAATCTACTCATTTTCTTGCCATTAGAACCACTGACTCTCTAGAGAAGCTAGTAAGATTATATCTTCAAGAGTCATAAGACTATGAACTTCCAGTATCATTAATGTTTGATCGAGACCCTCATTTTACTTCTATATTTAAGACCTAGCTTCATAAAACTTTAGGAACTTCACTAAAGTTTATCACTGCATTCCACCCTCAGAATGATGATCAATCAGAAAGGACTATTCAAATACTGGAGAATGTGCCAACAGGTTATGTCATAGATTTCCATGGCAATAGGACCAACATCAGCCATTAGTGGAATTTGCATACAATACTAGCTACCAGGATAGTATTAGAATGGTTCCTTATGAGCACTATATGAAAGAAAATGCAAAACTCCCCTATGTTGGGATGAAGGAGGGGGAGGAAGTTAAATAATGTGGAGTTAATTAAAGCCACAAATGAGAAGGTGAAGTTGATTAAAAATAGATTAAAGGAAACTCAAGAAAGACAAAAAAAGCTATGTAAATAACCAAAGAATAATACTAGAGTTCTAAGTGGGGGATATGGTTTTCTTAAAAGTGGCACCATGGAAGGGAATTATATGTTTTTAGAAGTGAGGAAAGTTAAACTCCCGTTATATTGGTCCATTCAAGATTTCAAAAATAATTGGACTACTAATGTATAGAATGGAACTGTCGTAAAAACTTGAAAGAATTCATAATGTATTCCATGTGTCCATATTCAAAACGTACATTTTAGATTCCTCACATGTCTTAGAAGTTCCTCTAGTTAAACTAAGAAAAGATTTATCACTCGAAGTACAACCAGTAGAAATCTTTGATCGTCAAGATAAAGTGTTAAGCAACAAAGTAGTGCATATAGTTAAAGTACTGTGGAGAAATAATCAGATTGAGGAAGAGACTTTGGAGACAGAGAACTCTGTGACACCAATACCCATGCTTATTTGCAAGTTAGATATGTTTGATGTAATAGAAATGTTATTATTATCGAGATCTGGTTTAACCTAGAAAGAATGTGTAATATCATGTATTGTTTTTTTCAAAGCCTAAGATTGGCCACATACCATATACTGAGTTTAGTGGGATTGATGAGTAAACTTTAAATTTTGAGGACAAAATTCTTTTTAAAAGGGGTAGGCTTGTAAACCCCAAAACTGTCCCTAGTATGATCTAGTGAAGTCCTAAAAACGAAACCCAAATTGTGAAATAATTGTTTCAGGCGATGGTGATAATATCGGGTAACCCGATTTATTAATCGAAAGTCCTAAAAGCCTCAAAATTGAACCAACACTCCACCATCTCTTAAATAGGAGTTATAATGCATGAAAATATTGAACGGGATGTTTAAAAACCCAATCCCAAAGTTTTGGATCACATTAGGTTTAAATGACCTTCTGAAGGCAAAATGGTCTTTTTGCTTTTAAAATAAATTTCCAACAATTTCTCTTTAATTAAAACAAGACACTCCTCTCTTTCTTCTTGCATGAACGAAAGCTCTCCTTTCTCTCTCAAGGTTTTTCATTTTTTTGCTTAAAATCAAGCAAACAAAAGTTGAAATCAAGAATCCAACCTTACATCCATCATCCTCTCATCAGGATCTACATTTCTATATCACCAAATTCTCTTATTGGCACCATATTCTAAAGGTAAGAAAAATCCATATTTGTGTTAATCATTCTTAGGTTGAAGTATGATGTTTATAGTGCTTTATTGATGGGAGTGTATGTGTATTGGTGGTTGATTTTGGTGTAGGAAGTGAGGAAGCACCAAAGCCCTAATTGCAAAACAAAAACCCTAACCCAAATCTCTAATCAAGGTAAGTGTTCTTTGGACTCAATTGAGCATGTCTAGTTATTATTGGTGTTATATAGTCGATGAAATTGAATTAAGAACGATGGCTGTAGTGAAAGAAGTGGAATGGGTTTATAAAAGTGCAATATGGACAGTTTAGAAAATAATGTCCTTAGCTTGAAATAGATATCGTTTGTGATAAAAATGTCTTTCTCATAGTTAAAATAGACGTAATAAGATTTCCAATGAGTATTAGAACACCTAAATTTGAGACCATTTGATTGCCCAAATGGTCTAAGAAACTCACCGCTGGTGTAGAGCAATTCTATAGATATGCAAAGTTTCTAGCTTACTGTTGAGGCCTGATATGGATAGTCAAATGATGCCTAAATATTATGAAACTTAGCTATAATTAAAGCTTAGGATGATCCCTAAAAGTTTCATGAAGGAACAAAATTAAAATTCAAACCCAAAATAATAGAAAATGGTGAAAATGTCCCTAGGGGTTGAAATTGAAATTTCTGCTTAACTTTGTACCATATCCTATTAAGGTTAATGTTAAAACTCTACCATATTTATAAGTTTTGGAAACACTTTAAGGAGTAAATAAAGTCTGTTAAGCCTTTATGGTGAAATGAAAAGAACTTGCCTCAATAATGATTAGACGTGCATGGAAATAGTGAAATTGAAATTACATATGTATGATAGATAAAATAAAAGGAAGATGTCAAGATAGGTTATAATTGATAATTGTGAGAGTTACTTATATATGTAACCTATGTTTAGGTTCAGATACACAACAGACCTATCCATTGGCATTTCCATAACTGGAAATGTATAATCGGTAGGAGAAAACTGTGAGTGGTTTAATAATAATAATAATAATAATAACAACAACAACAACAACAAAATGCCATTATTTCCTGTTTATCTTTTATGCATTTGATTTGCTACAAAAGTTTTAAATTTACATGTTTTCGTATGAAATGCTATGTAAACATGATTATGAAATTTATTTGAATGCATGAATTTTATACATTGACTATGAAATGTTTTTTTGGTAAATTGTATATACGATTGTGTAAGTTTGTTAACTATTTATGAAATGAAAAGCTAGAAATTTGGAAAGGAAAGACCTATGGGCAAGTAAAAGCACATTAGCCTAAATTAGGGTAGCTGTAGCACTACAATGGAGAACTTGTGGCATGCTTGAAAAGAAAAAGGGTGCACAAGGAACTCATTATCTGGGGGAGTGAAGATTATAAGGGTAGACTGGGAGACTCATTAGATAAGATGTGCAAAAGAAAATGTTATGCATATTATGATTTTCATTTGCTGGTATCTTATGCTTTTACCAACTGCCAATCTTAATTTGATTTATGTTTTGAGCTATGGTGCTCAACTTCCCATGGTGAGGAAGGACTGAGTGAAGTTTTAAAGGCAGACCTAAAAATGTTGATGAAATAAATTTTTTGCATTCATTTATGAAAAAGTGTTTTAATGTGCATTAAATCTGAAATGCTAATATATGAAAAATGATATTTGTATAATTTTTTATTATTATTATTAGCCCCTCACTGAGTAGTGTAATACTCACCCGTCTTACCTAACATTTCAGATTTTTTATAGGTAAACTTTGTCACTAGATTAAGGGTCAAGTGTCATACGATAAACCATCACTCCGAAGCGAGTTCGGTGACTTAGTATAGAAATTTTTTATAATGTTGTATATGTGTCCACTAGAAGTAGAAACAATGTTGTATAGAAATTTTGCACATTTAGCCTTATAATGATAAAATTCCTATTGGCTTTGTAGTTATTATTTATCATGATATATTTTTAGTGGCTTGTGCAAAACAAAGTAATGTATAAGCCTTATGAAATCTTGGAAGGTTCTTTATGGTAAAAGGAAATCTCGAGAGTGCATGGGGGTTATTACGGATCTGCTAGTAAGGTCGAGGTACGACAACATGACCTAAGATTTAATTGTCTTTATGATAGATAACTTCATTGAAAATTGTTTTCGTTTTGTGAATTTCAAAGTATAGAATGGTTCTACGACATTATAACCATATTTAAGTTGGTAAAGGAAAATTTAAATAAATTTATATCAACCAGAGTTTACAATTAACTTTAGTTGTATAAACTTGATCTATATAGGATTATGTAATCCTTACTAGGATAATTATTGATCAATATAATAAAATCAGTCATTCTTGACTTTCAAGGATGTAAACATAACTAATTAGTCAAACCTAGTTAAAAAATTTTATGTTCTTATTAGTTCTTTCTTTTTATTTTATTCTTATTTGCACATTATTTCTTAACATTTGGCTTAATGTGAATGAGAAGGAAGTATAGGCCATTTCCTTATTATCATTTATAATTAATTTTTAAAAATTTTTGAGATCTTTTTCATTAATAATTTTCAGTTTTGGGAATTAGTTGTTTCTCCCAAAAGAAGAAAAGTAGGTGGTGAAGGAAAATTAGTGCTTGCTTATGTTCATTAAGCGGTCCAATTAAGCGGGCTAAATTAGTTAGTAAATTGACACTTGTTTGGTTTTTGGATTGAATGTGATTTTTAACTTCATTGGTGATTGAAGCTAATGATTTAAGAGAAGTGATGGTACAATTATTAGCAACGAAGCAAGGGCCAGAGTTTTGTTTATGATGAAAGGTAAGACTCAGGGTTAGGTTTATGGTTAACATTTTTATGAAGAAGAGCAGTGGAAACAATTTGTTATGTAGAGATGGTATTAATAACATTGGAGGATAATTACCCTTTACATATTTAATAATCGAAAAGCAAGTCTAATCGAATTTGTAGTTCCTTTGTCCTAGTACAATTAAGCAATGCACATACAAGTATCTCTTGGCATAGGATTTAAGTTAATGTTTGAGATTGATAAGCCAAATGTTTTTAGATATATAGTTATTATTATTGGTATTATTGACTTAGATCCATGGATCTATTATAGGCATTTATTTTTATTTCAAGACCTAAAACACAATTTTAAGTGTTTTCTCCATTCCATATCCTAAAATCCATTTTTATATTTTTATTTTCAAACCTTAGGTAAAACCATAAATTCCTAGGTATTTAAGCATTTATTTTGATTTTTAATTTTAAGCCTTAGACATCACTTTAAACATTTTATTTAAGATAAAGTTACATTTTTCCCTTAAAATTTTAATCAAATTTTAAGTTACAACCTGAATTTTGATATTGTTAAAAAAATACCACAACTTTAACAATTTATATCATTTAGACCTTAGACTGATGAATCCCAAATTTCCATCAAGTTTCATCACCTATACTAATGTGAAATTTATCTTATTAGGGGCCCATATAAGCCATATTGGCAACTTACATGACACTTTAAGAACTTGAAACACCAAAATTTAGGGATTTAGGGCTCCAAATCTCAACACATTTAATGTCTCTTTCTCTATCTTTGTCTCTCTCTTTTTCTCTTTGTCACTACTTATCTTTCTTTAGAAGAGAGATTCATATTTTTAAGAAAGACTGAGATGGATTGCTTATACAAAGATGGATTACCTTAGATCCAGTAAGTCATAGTTTATATGCTAAAAATTACACCTTTTTGAGGTTTTATTGTGATAATGATTTGCAAGGTTTGCTTTTTATGATCCTAAATTTTATTCTTACGAACTGTTTTACATTTTAATAGTTGCTTAATATATAAAATAGTTTTTATTTTTGGTAATTTTTTGTTGTGTTATGCATAGTAAAGGTTTGGTAGCACTAGGACATGATTTGCTTCCTTTTATGGTTTTTTATAAAGGTTAACAATTTGTTGAAATTTAAAGATTTAAATAAGATAGACAAAACACAAATGCTTGCAATATCCATAGTTGAAAGGTTAGTTTCATCTTCCCCACTAAATCAAATGATCTTTGTACAACTTAATCCAAAACTCATATTGTAAATAATGAGCCCTATAAAATTTCCTAAATCGAAAAGGTTGTGGTGTTAGCTACTTATATTTAAGATATTTTATGAAGGATGGAAACTTTATCCTAAGTTCAATGTTAGAAGGATATAAAGAGGATGGGAATAACTATATTATCCTAGATTTGAGGATTATAATCTTAGGCCATATAAGCTACAAACATTACTTATGACGATCCTAGGCATTTAATCTACATTTTTTTATTAAACCTACTTTTATTCATATCACACCTAAGCTTTTTTTTTTTCTAAAACAATTTAAAATTTGCAAACCTTTCAAATTCTAGGTAACTATTTAGATAGATAATATAAGGTGTTTAACACCTTCTCTTTATTACAATTTTGACCTTTAAACTTAATTTTCTAGTTTAGAAACTCTTTAGTTCCTTTCCTTTAAGTTTTTCTTTATCTTTCTTTAATAAGGTAAGATGAATACTCCATTAAAATTTTATTTGCTATTCAATCCAATTTTTGTTAAGGACATCTAAAATTTTTTAGCAAAAGTAGTTACCTACCATAAGCTTTGAAGTTATTGATTTAAAGAATACTTTAGTTGCATCATACAAAGTTGATAGGTAACTTGTGATTTAGATAGTAATTTTTCAAATTTCCTTATTATAACTAATTTAGAATTATTGGTAGCATATCTTTAACTCTACTTCCTTCCCTTGTCAATTTAACACTAAGGTTAATTTATTAAAGTTTCACAATACTTCATTCAAAGTTAGCAACCACTATACTCTAAACAAAATGTCACAATCTCCTAAAGGAAATAGTAGAGAATTTGTAGCAAATTTTATATCTCATAACTATAGATTGAGTTGCCCTTAATAGGTCATTAGTGTCAATACATAGCAATCACTATATGAGATAATTCGGTAATCTCAAATCAAATAATTACTTATACAATCATCATAATAAGAATTTTTATAGATATTTAAGTAATGTTCCAAATGGAATTCTCATATAGGGTCAATTCAATGAACTTGTTCTGTAACAAACATTCAGTATCTCTATACTTTAGTCTATAAGATTGATCACTTCTTTCATAAGGAAGAGAGATAACTATGCTAGTCTTTTTGTCTTTATTAATGTCCAATATTAAAAATAAATAAATAAATAGGAACAATTTAAAGATAAGACATTAATGTAATATGAATCTAATTATAATTTTATTTACAATGTATGTTTATCCTATGGACTTTATCATAAACATATAAATATATTTAAGATAAATAATGCCTTTAAATAATTATGTCACTAAATTACAACCAAACAATTGGTTGTAGGACATAAAATAACAATCTCTCACTTACACTACGTCAATAATTCAAGTATCTTATATCATATCACTACATGATGATTATGCTACTGCTAGTATAGTGGTTTAATGAGGGAATTCTATAATATTCTCTATATTAAGTTCTTTAAATATTACAATTTTCTTTTCAATTTTCATTATAATTAAGAAAAATACCTAAATACATACTTGGATCTTTGATGATACCTTAGCTCTTTTTGCAAGCCTAATAGCTCTTATGTTCTACAATACATTACTATTTTGAATAATCCAAGAAACTATGCTAAGTTCATTAGAAAACTCTTTAATCCAAATAATCATTTCTATTAAATCAAAAATGTCTTATGGTTTGACTAGTAATTAATTCTATATTAGAACCTTTCTCATTTTAAAAATAATATTGTTCCAAGTAAAATATAGCTTAACTAGGATTTACTTTTAAAGTTAATATCTTTATAATCTTGGACTCAAATATCAACTCATACATAAAACAATAGATATATTTCATACTTTCACAAGTATCAAATATCTCAAAGCATCTTTAGTACATTATTTATGTACTTAGACTAGAATAAGTAAACATTTTTCATATATCTCCATAAATCTAATTTTTATAGTTAAGTTGTTACATTTTTATATCTAAACAAAGTTGTTCTTAGATGATCCTGTATTTAACAATTTAATTTTTTAATTTTTTTATCTATGATCAGTATATCTCTACATACTCCCGCTCAAGAGGGCAATTATACTCCCACTAATATTTTTGTAAATATGATAAATTCACAATTATCTCCAATACAAACTCTTTACATTCATCATAAAAGTGAATATTTCAACATCTCATATCCTTTTAACTATATATTAAATGTATTCATAAAGGCACTAGTTCCAATTGAATGTATTGTCATGAGATGTGAAACTTTTAAATATCATCTTACTCTAACTACTTACCTTAAGAACCATTCTCCTATAAGTAACCATTCTCCTATAAGTATACATTGAAACAATTATTTCGTTCAATGGAGTCTGTAAGATTATATCTAACCCTTTTGGATATCTCATAACCTATTATATAATTTAGTTATAAACTTAATAAATAATATATGCTTTAAATAAACCACATCCTAAACTCATTACCTATGACTCATTCAAAGCCTACATTCCATATCTAATCTAGAATTTTGTCAATTGATTTAATTAGAATTATTAAAGGTAGGTCTTTGAACTAGTTATAACTATATAAGAAATAAATATTACTTCATACAATATCTTAAATTGTATTTTCTCTTTATACAAAATCATACTATTATGGAATTTAGTTAAGAAGATATTCACCAAATAATCGCATTCCTTATAGATAACCAAAAAATTTATATCTCACCATATCAATATGATTAAAGTGCTTCAACATTATTAATGCTTAATTTTTATATAGTTTTAAATTATTTAAACTTTTCAAAAATTTAAATAAAAATTTCATTAAATGCATATATATGACTATATCACATGAAGTCATTAGTAAATTTAATGAAATACATGTATCATCCTTTTATGAATTATTATTGCATCACATACATTATATGTAAAAGATTTAACAATTCAATACCATTACCATCCTTTCACCAAAGGTTAATTTGGCAATTCTTTAACTTAATAAGTTTCATATGAATGATATTCAAAACAATACATATATTTCTGTAGGTAACTTTATGATTATCGTTATGTTAATTTAACCAGTATAGTATGAAAAGATCGTCTATGTTATCCAAATTTGTATTCCTAGTTCTTACAAGTTATGATAAACATTAATATCCTTTGATCCAATGCATACAAATTATTTATATAAACTACTTTTACTTAACAATATATTTCTTATCATGCATTTAAAATTATAATAATGTTGAATCCAAATTTAGTAATCAAATACTTGAAAATGTGAACTAGAAATATATGTGATATCTATCATCATATCATATATAGGCTAGAAAAGTAATCTATGTTTATGCTTTTAACTGGCTAAATTGAATCAAACTATTATATCGAGGTGCTTCACCGTTCAACTCTAATTCATGCAATCCCTCACATCGTGTTATCATAATGTCAACATACATTATACATGTTGGTTATGTTTATAAGGTATTAATCAAATCAAAATGTCATTACATTTTTTCATCTATATGAATTGACATATCTCTAAAACTTTTTCACTAAATCCTCGATAGGGATTAATAGCAAAATTGCATGATAGACATACATCTTGTCTTTCAAAATTTGAGAACTCTTCTCAAACATAATCTTATATCTAAGAAATTTGATTTACAAACTCTTAATATCAATTATACTAACCAAATTAATTGCTAAGCAGAACAAAATATATATGTAAGGAAAGAAAGTATTGGTTATATATCATGACAACCAAATAAGATTAGGACTTTAATCATATATTTAGTTACTCCCACTATTTTATTCGAAATAATAGCCTTTAGTACTATTTGGAAAGACTATTCTAATATCTCTACTAGGGTAGGATCCCATTTAAATTTAGTTGATCTTAAATCACTTAATATACCAACTAAATTTAAATTAGGTAGATATTCTTTTTATTATATATCACATAAATCCTAGATTCATTAGGTGATAATTCTTTTCAAAATATATCTTATATATTATTCCTAACTCTGCCTCTAAAATCATATAATCATGAGTCACTTATACAAATTGTACAAATTTAGTTAAGTATGATCCAGTAATTCAACATAAAACATACCAGGCTTAAAGAAGCCTTGAGCCACTCAACTAGCCTTACAATAAACAAAACTCTAGTTTTGTGCTCAAATAATGAAAGGCAACAATTAAATTCTTCAATTCTTAAAAAAAACAATTACATTCTCCACATGCAGTTAATACTTTAAAGAGGAATTTAATTTTGGATAATTTCATTAAAGTCCAAATCCAAATTGTATATAAAATGTTATAATTATGAACATGCAATTCAACATGCATAATATATCAAGCATATATTAAAGCATGTAATTTATGCACACATAATCAAATTATATGCACAAAATAATTAAGCTTTCTTTGATTCTAATTATTGATCATCATAATCATAAATAATATTTCATTGATTCATAATATAATTAAATTCCTATTTCCAGTAAAAATTTAATTTGATTTGAAAGCAAATTAAAGTTTATTGGAAATTGTTTCAAATTATCTTGACTCCTTTAATTAGCAGAAAATGATTTTTAATAAATTACTCTTCTTACTTATTATAATTTAGAAAAAAATTCTCTTCAAAATTTTATCAAGTAAAAAATTCTAATCTAATTAAAAATTATTTCCAAACTAATTAGAAATTACTTTTTCTTAACTAAAAATTTTCTAATATTAAAGAAACTACTTGTAAAATTAAATAGGACACTTTTAAATTTAATCCTGAAAGTTCTTTCTTTACTTATTTAGAGATTACTTTCTTAATTAACTAGAAAATCTTGTCTTAATAAATTAGAAAACTATTTTTAAAATATTAAAGACAGTTTATTTTCTCAATTAATAAATGAAAACATTTTTAAATTTAATAAAAATACCTTTTCTAATAAATCAAGAAACTTACTATTCATAAATAAATAAAGAAACAATTTCTAAATAAATATAATAATAATTCTCTAAATATTTAATAAATAATAAATTTAATTTATTTTGATCAAATTTGTTAGTCCCTGCTAGCATCTAAGAGAGGTGAATTGGTTGTTTATGAAAATTGACAATTTTCTAATCAATATGCTTAATTTAACAACAATCAATGTGTGTGTGCGTGTGTGTGTGTACACTTAAGATAAACCAATAAATCAATTGAATAATAATCTAAAGAGGATAGGAAAAAGATAATGCAAACCAATTTACAGTGATTTGGCAAATAACCATTGTCTATGCTCACTTCCAAGACTTATAATGGAATTCTACTATAATTCTTCTTTCAAGGCACATAATAACCTTTGTACAATCTTTCTTAGTAAGGAACTCTTCTTACAATCTTCTTCCAAGGTGAAGAGAAACCTTAATCCCATTTAGAACACTCCAAAGTAAAGTTTCCAACATCCTTACAATGAATTAAACTCGAACTTATCTCACTTAATCACTTAACAACTCCAAATAAACTCACTCACACGAATATGAGACAATGATTGAAAATCAATTAGAAATGTGTGTAAACTACACCAAAAAGCTTCTTGATAATGAAACCAATGATAAAACATCTATTTATAGTATTTTAGGACTCTTCCTAACTGTTGGAGCCAAGAAGTAGTTGTTATAACGGTTAGATATATTATACCGGTTGACCGGTATAATATACTAGTAGACTAGTATGCATTAAAGGCACTCGATTCACTAGCCATTGGAACATTGGTAGACAGTAGGCATATTGGTCAATCAATATGGCACAACCAATATTATAGGAAACTCACAATACATCAAATTTAACAATTTTTACCTATATTAATCTAACACTAACCCATATTGGTCGACCAATGATCCTATAAACATTATTTTATCAACTTTAAATGCTTAAAACCAATATGTTTAATCCAATTATGATTTAAACACCTCCTAAAATGTTCCCTAAAGAATGTTTGAAAGATCAAGAGGTTTTTCTATTATAAACAAAAACTTAAATACCTCCTGATGAATGTGAAGATCTAAGTAAGGAAGTGACATAAAATGTTTATATATGGTGAGCTTTTAAGAGCATCAAATTAATAATATAAGATTACAATTAATATTACAAACTAAAAAAATGACCTTAATAAACCTTTATGTTCCTTTTTTTCTTGGTTTGATCTTCATTTTGACATTTGTAAACTTCAACTTCTCTTTATCAACTTCATAAGCTATTTTCTTAAGTTTATGAATAAATTTTGTTCTTATATTGCTTTTAATCAAAATAATAAACTTACTAATAGTAGTTATGTTTTGTATCATTAAAATACTGATTGGAACCTCGCTTAGTTAAATAAAATTGAAATAAATATATATAATTAAGAAATACATTTTTTAATTACTCATGAAAAACTTTTCTTAATTATTAAAAGTAAAATAATTAATTTTAATCTAATTAAAATCTAATTAATTTTAATTTTATAATTTTTTTCCAAATTTAGGAATCTAATTAATTATTAATCTTAATCACATTAATAAAAATAATTTATTTAATTTTATAATTGATTCTAAATTTTAAAATAATTCTAAAATTCTTATTTAGTATAAAGTTTAAGTTATCCAAGTTAGAATTACATTATTCCATACTTTAAAACAATTTTATTTAAATTTTAGGATTACATTAATCCCAAAGCCAAACAAATTAAAACGCATCTTTCGGATACACCTATTCCAATAACCAAAGCTTCCTTATCTTAGCATTAGATTACTTTAGTCTTATAGCTAAACAACCTTTGTTTTAATGCTTGATTTACTTTAATCTTGCTATCAAGCACCCTTATCCTAGACCTAGCACACATTATCCTAGATGCCAAACACACCTTATTCTAGGTTAAGACTTCCTTGTTCCTAACCTAGAATAAAATAACCTCTAGCCAAATGCAACTCTTTCTTCATCCTTTTCATAAAACCCTAGCTAACCATGACCACATTAACCTTAAAACAATATGTTCCCTACCTAACATACTGTCATCAGCTTCGCCTATACACTTCCTTTATATGTCTATTATTGCCTCTCTAGCCTTGTACATTGTGAAGATGGAGAATTGGATATCCAACTAGGAATGTCGACCCAGCCACAAGCTGACCGGCCTGTGGCTAATTGGTTCCGGCTTGACATTTATTTTTTTAAGTAAAAAATTCCAAACAACGTTGTTTTGGAAGTAATGGGTGGGCCACGAGCCAAAAGCGGGTTGGGCCAGGCCGATTTTCCCATCCTTATATCCAACACCACAAAGCTCTAGCAATAACTACCTTCTCTGACCAGCTCTTCGCATCATAACAACATAATCTTCGTAACTCATCATCTTTCCATAATCACTGACAAAACTAATGTTGACAACAACATACCTAAGATAACAATCGCCAACATTAATTAGAGAAACTAGTGATAGTTGGAAACCTAGACCATGGTAGCATCGTATAACTTATTCATAAATGGCATAAAATCCTTCAATGTAACTTTGCAATTGCATAATCTAGTACTTCATCACAAAAACTCAACACCTTCTAAATAAGCCCCTATCATTTTCTCTAGTGCCACTTTACACCCTAACATTACTAAAATAGTACCAATTGTAACCTGAATAGGGGAAAATGCTAATAAATATAATGTTAGGTTCATTTGTATCTTTTATGAAATGTTAATGTGAAAATCACACCTTTAACTAATGTTTAAGAAATCATTTTTAAGATTACATCAATGCCTGGTTGGTCCATATTCCCTAGTTATGACATCACATAAGCTAAATTGAAGACCCACATACTAGTAACTACCAAAATTTTAATTTTTAAGATCTAGGGTGCTATCAATACCATTTTAAAAACATTATGGTGTAATGTTATATCATAGATAATGATAGGTACAATATCAGACATTTTAGGAAATGTTAAAGGTAATTTGTACCTTTTGCAAACTAGAAAAAACCTTGGACACCTTAAAGCATGTTGATAATGACTTCCTCAAAATGCTTCTTCATAACCATTATTGGTAACCTCCAACTTACCAAAACTTCTTTTTTGTAGACGTGACCTGTGAATTATGGCTTTTACTATAAAAACTGATTGCTCATTTTATAAACATATTCAAACTAATCTCAAATTAAAGTTTGTTACAATTCTAACTTGTTCAAATTCTAAAACAATTAAGTAGATCATTGTATAATTTTAGTAATTAGGGTTTTTAGGTTTCTTAAATGACAATCTTATCATAACACTTTGTAAATTATTAGTTTTAAACTAATCTAATTTGATTATAGGGTTAGCAAGTTATTCATATATTCAATCAAATTTGATTTCAAGACTTAAAGTGTGCAACTTTTCAAATTTTAATTCCAAATTTTGATCAATAATAACTAAATAATTTTAATCAAATTATATAATTAAAAGATGACTTTGAGACAACTAATGGGGAATTAAGGTGGGATCTGATCCTACTCGAAGCATAATAAGAACAAATCCTTTTTATTTGATTTCTAGAAATCCAATATCACTTTGAAAACTATAATATGATTAATGCACAAAACATAATAAAGCATGAGTCATAATTTTATCTTATTATAAAGCTTAATCATTTTCTTGTCATTTTTCTCGAACTATTTCTAAAATTGGATCATCTTTACAACCATAGCTATATAAGTTTTCAACCTCTAATAGTATTCACAAGACATGTTAAGAGAAATCTACAGCTATTGTAAAGAGGATTAGGCAAGAAGTGTCAGCTTCATTGGAGCCTATGTCTATTTATAGTAGGTTTCGAACATTTTAATTTAATTATAATAAAATTATAATTTTAATCAAACTTTAATTGAGTCAAAACTAATTCTAATTAACTGCTAATTGGGCCCAAATAAAACTCAATATCTTATATAGATCCTTATTTATTAAATATTTCTTATTTAATCATGAAGTTACTTAATCTTTATAATTAAATCTAACTTGATTAAAGTACCTTTTATCTCTTTAACTCATTCTTTATTAGTGACCCATTAGATTCACAAATGTATTGAAAATGGATATAAATTATAACCTAATTTATATTTAGTATTAGATAAATTAAGCTTATTTAATTCATCTTTAATTCTTTAATTAAACAATTTATATCAATAAATCAAGATTAGAGTCTAGCAATATATTATTACTGCTTAATATTTTATGAATGTCAAAGTGGTTTTAACTAATCTTTTTGTATATGATTTTTTTATATAATTTAATCCTTTCCTCTTACAATCTTTCGATTAAACATAAAGCATAGAATTAAGGTCAACTTTATTTAATCCCAATCATATTATTTCTCCACCATAAGTAATTGTTTCAATTAATGATACCTAAAAACTATTCAAAAAAAGCCATTGCACCTTGGCCAAAGATTTCTGAATCAATACTAATAAAGAATAATGGAATATTCTCCCTAGTTACGTTAGGGTGATTTTGATCACGTAACTACCTCCATATAGTTTATAATATATCTAATGACTACTGATTAAGCTAACTTTGACTATAATAGATCATAATTAGTATCAGAATATAACAATCTCTATGTGAGATAGTTTGGTTATCTCAAGTCAAATGATCACTTATACAATCATCAAAATGAAAATTTTCACAGACGTAAAAGTAATGCTCCAAATAAGATTCTCATATAGGTCAATTCAATGAACTTACTCTCTAACAATCATCCACATGTTTGTTTAGGTATCTTCATCCTTTAGCCTATAAGATTGACTACTTCCGCTATAAGAACAGAATATAATATATACTAGTTTTTTATGCTCGATTAATGTCTAGTCTTAATAAGACAATGACTAGGAATAATTTAATTATAATACTAAAATGCAATATGAATCTCATAATTATGATATCATCACCATTTTATTTATAATGTACATTTATTCCCTGGACATGATCAATACATATGAATATGTCTAAGATAAATAATACCTTTAAATAATTATGTCACTAAACTATAACTAATTGATTGGTTGTAAGACATAAATTAATATTTTTCTACTCTAAAAATTCAATTATAGATCTTATTACCATCATATGTGGGAAAATCCACCTTATTAAATCAACTGGGTAATGTATAATGGTATGCCTCTACTTGTCCATTATATTGCAGTTATGGATGTTTAATTCTTTATTAGTAATGAATTCATGTATGAGATGTCCTAATTCAATATGAATCATTAGAATATTTCTTTTAGCTCGCTCATTTTTTTCTTATTTGATTTTTGTTTCTTATAGCTTTGATTGATTTGTTTATATTTCCTTATGCATATATTTCATTTGATTGCAAAAGAGATCTTTAACTTTCTAATGTCTTACCTCCCTCTTATTCTTAACCATTACTAATTTCTTCTAATTTCAGTAAAATGAGATTTAAGAAGAAAAAAGAAAGAGAGAAATTAGAGATATTCTATTATCCTTCATAATGAATTTGTTTTAGTCTTCATCCACATACATAACTACTTAAGAAACATAACTATAAACTATTCTAATGATAAATTCATTGTTCACTAATATTTTTCCATGTGACAACTTACATCTCTAATTTTGTTGAAAATGCACAATATCTTATTATATAAATTTTAAAACTATTGTTTACAGTATTATCCATCCCTTTTGATTTTAACATTTAACACATTTTTGGCAACTTATATTCCATTGGAATTTGAAACTCATTTGTTTCTGTTAATTCTCTATAATATCAAGTAGTGTTGCTTCAACTTGCATAATCATGAAAACTTATAAGCATTTTAATTTTCAACTAAAAAACAATATTTGAAGATGAAGTTATTAGACTATTTATTATAAAGGTTAAATATTTGGTACGAGGTTGGAAACTAGGAGAGAGGTATTATTTAGGACACTATCAACCTTGGTAGGCAATTTAAGAATTAAAGAAAGATTCAAAAACTTTTAGGCAATTGTTTTCCCTTGTTTGATGCAAAATTTTATATTTTTTATTTCAATAAGCGATGAGAATTTGATGGAAGTTCATCTTCAAAGTTAGGATTTTGGGTATTCTAGTTTGGAAACTCAAAGAAGGAATCAAATCATGCTTACCAACATAGCTAGAGGACTAGTAAAAAAGGATATGGTTTGCATTTTTAGGTGAAAGATAAGTATTATTATCATCAGTATCAAAAGATAAATTAACATATAATTGTAAATACCAAGTTGTTAAGTTTGTTAAGCGATTGTATCTAGTTAGTTATAGTTGATTTGTTATTGATGTATATTAATGTATCATATAATCCATTAATTCAGTTTTTCAGTACCTGTCATTCCCATATAAATTTCAACTTAGTATCAGAGCCAATATCATGGCTAGCTTATCTTCTTCTTTATCATTCTCAGCCACTCTTACTGTTTCATCTTCCACCATATCTATATCATTTCCAATTATATCACCAGTTAACTAATCTTCTAATTCTTTGTCTATTATTACCATTTATGCCAATCAGACCTTTTCCATTAAACTTACCTCCAAATATTATGTTTCATGGAAATTTCAATTCACTCTCTTATTAAATTTTTATGATCTTTATGGTGTTGTCAATGGTAATAAACCTACACCTATAAAATAAATTATGAATTCTTCAATAAATCAAATGGAACCAGTCCTGCTTATTCAGTTTGGTTTACCAAAGATCAAACCCTTTTTTTGCTACTATCTTCTATCACTAAAGAAATTTATCCATATTTGATAGGTCTCATATTATCTTCAAAGTTTGGCATACTCTTACTACTTCTTACATAGTCATGAGCCATGATCAACAAACTCAATTACGTATTGAACTTTGTAATCTCTCAAAAGATGATAAATATGTGTCTGCATATCTTTCCTAGACTAAGGTTATTACAGATCCTTTGTCTCTCACTAGCTAACCTATTTTTGAAGTTGAATTTAATGTCATTATTTTTAGAAGACTTAGAGCTGAATGTAATCATATTATTATTGGTTTATAGCTATACTCGACACCAGTCTCCTTTAATGAATTACATGACTACCTAGTTGTTTATGAGTTGTTACTTAAAGCATAATAATCTTCTTTACCCACTATCAATCTTATCAATGCCCTTTTGATTCACCTAAATTTTCTACTAATAATATTTCTAGAGGTCAAGGACACGATAATAAAGGAAGACATGGCTTCTCTTTTTCACCTCAAGAAAGATTCTCTTATTGCTAAACTAATATTTCTTATCAAATTGTGGTCATAATAATCAATCTACTTTTAATTTTAAGTAAGTTTGACAGTACCTTTGTTCCACTAAAATTCATTTAATGGTCAGGGAAATTCTAATAGCACTAAACTTCAAGCCAGTTTATCTATCATACCTTCTTCAAATAAGATATTGTTTAACAGTAGCACATCATAACGCCACGTAAAATAAACTAGACCTACAACTGTAGCAGTGGTGAGTCTAGGTTGATCCCACGGTGAGTGTTCAGTTAGCTTTTAAAGTAAAAATAATTGGTGTTTAGGTTATTAGTTGGTTTGGTTTGAAATAAGAAAATAAAAATGAAACTAAGATAATGAAAAAAATTAAAGAACACATTGAAAAATAATGAAAGTGATGAATTCGTTAAGACCAGTTCTTTGATTCAATCTCAATTATACCTAATTAAACAAATTTCATTGAATTTTTGTTTTTATACCTCTCTTAGAAACTATTAATCGTAACTTAACAAGAAGATTTGTTAACCTCGTTTTTTCTTTAGGTTGTGTTTAATTAAGAGATGCTTGTTAATTAAACCTAGCCATCAAATAACTTAGAACAAGCTCTCTAGATTTAATTGGATAACCGTATTATGAAATAGAAAAATAGATTAATCAAGGCAACAATCATATAAGCTTGGGTCATTTAACCTAAGTTATGTTATCCCTAATGATTACGAACTATTAGTCACTACAAATGAATCTCAAATATATTGCAATTCTACTAATAGGTTCTTACATAAAAACAATCAAATAGAGCATTCCATCATTCTCACGCAAGACCCAATAATTAAACATAGGATAACACAATCAACCCCTAAAAAGTGAAAGAACAACAAATTTAGTGATAAATACACTTAATCGTCATCGGTGTCGATGCTACCTCCGAACCAGTGTCAGGAAGTTAGCTCTCAATGGGTCTCTCAAGGTTAAAAGCTTTGCCCCTTCTTCTGATCTTCTCTTGAAGCTCCCTCTCTCTCCTAGTCGAAAACACAAAAAACTTTCATACGCTCGGCCTTCACAATACCTTTTGCTTTACACTAATAACTAGGTTAAAAATAGGTGAGGTGGCATTGTGTCATGAGCATGCATGGCCTCTCACAGTCATGCATGCCCTCTTATGGCCATGCATTAATGCACGACCGTGAGAGGCCATGCATGCCAGTGACACAATGAGGGGTGCCTCACCCTCATGAAGTATGTTTATTTACTCTTCAATCTTCATGTTCTTCATTTTTCTTTTATTTTCTTGTCTTGTTCTTTCCCTAATCTTCTTCTTCTTAATCTATAAAGACAAATGAGTGTGATTCTTTGGAAAACGTCTCAAATATAGTATGTTTGACTAACTTTAACTTTTTCACTTTTGAGTTGTGCCTAAAACCACATATGAGCCAAAGTGAGTATCTTAAGCATTTTCATAATAATAATCACTAAGTGTTATGGAATAAATTAATAATCAATTAAGTATATATCAATTTCACCCATGCTTAGCTTTTGACCATCCTCAAGGAAAACATAAAAAATTAAGATCAGAGACCCAAAACATTGACTCATTTCCCATATGTTCCAAGAATACATAATTATAAGCAAAGATGAATGACTTTCAAAAATCATAGTAAGAATTTAATATTCAACGCTTCTACTCATGACTAATCAACATTCATCATCTTCAAAAACTGAGGAATCTAATGGTAAACTTGGAACATATGTTTAAATAAGATATATTCTTGGATACACTCAATACCATCATAATCAAGACATTCTATAACTTTGCTTATCATTTGATTTCTCTACTGCTAAGATTCACATGCAAAATCATAGATCAAAGGACTTGTTAAGGCTGTAATGTGGACAAAGGTAAGGTGAGATGTATTTTGGTCAAGTAGCATGAAAGCCATCAAAGCTAGAGAAACAAAAGTAACACTAAATGTAACATCAACCACAAAAACCAATACTTAATCACAATTGTACATCAACTATGATGAATGCCAAAATGATGTTTCACAACTCAAACTTGAGCTCCCACACATAAGCCATATGAAGCATAAACTACTCACAAAAGTTAATCATAATTAAAACTTTGTAACCATAGGGAGTGGCCAATGAAAACAGCATCTACCTCATATCCAACATACTCAAGTAACCCATTAAATACAAATTTAGGAGGAAAGGCTAATCATATATAAATTTGCAACATATATGCATTTCCTCCTTAATAATTTTAATTTTTTCTCTCTTTTTTTCATTTTTCTTTTCTTTTCTTTTACTTTTCTCTTTTTCTTTCTTTTTGCTTTTGTTCATATAAAAATTTAAGAAGCTACATCTACATGGAAACTTCAATGATAAGACATAAATTGACACGCCAACAATTATAACCATCCCATACACATACTTTTGCACACTCATATTTATCAACAATCAGCAAATGCTCCACTAGCTTTATGGCTTTAGTAGGACATTTGGTTAAGTTTACTATAATATAATGTGGTTTGTATAAAAAGAAAGGCTAATAAAGTTCAAGGGGGTTAACAATAGAGAATTCATAACGATGAGTAGGCTATTTGGCTTATGTAGCTTAGAAAAACAAAGAATGCCTAATCATTTTCATGTTAATGCATATGATAAAAATGTAGTCTTGAATAGAAAATCAAAGCAAAGTCATAATGTACATGTCATAAAGGTCACATATAAGCAAAGGACAATGAGACTAATATGAATGGTCAATCTAATGGGTTCAAAATCTCCTTGACTGGTGTCTACTACTAGTCACTATTCTTCTAAAGATATTGCATATCGACCAATTACAAGAGCAAAAGTACATGCTAAATTTGCCATAAAGTTTTCTAGTCAATTCATTCTCTAATCATGACTATATTATCCTGGAAGCAATAAAAAACAAACACATGTTTGTTTGTTTATTTGTTTATTCTCTCTCTCCTTTTATTAAAAACTTAAAACAAGCAAAAAACGAAAACTTAAAAAAATGCATATACAAAGAAATGTCAAAATGTAAAGAAAAGAAATTAACTTCCCTTGGGTTGCCTCCCAAGAAGCGTCTTTGTTTAGATTCATTGGCTCGACTCCATATTTTCTCCTCACATGACCAAAACATGAACTTTGGTGTCACAGTTTGAGCCACATCCACATGAGGTTATTCAGGATAGGGTCTTGGATGATAATCTGTCATATTCAGTACCTTCCCTATCTTCAGAATCTCAATCTATACTGAGTCCATATAATTGAGAAATATTTCAAATAACTCTTCACCTTGTTCATCCTCCTTCAATTTCTCTAACCTACTAGGTAAAGGTACAAAGTTAGTCTTAACAATAAATTGGAACTCAACATTTACCTCCGAGCTAAAAGATGTATCCTTTTCTACTTTGAGCTCCTTCTCTCTTCTTCGAAACAAACAATTGCTTAAGTAGTACACTCAAGATTCTCAAGCTCCTCATCACTCAGTAAGGCCTCTACGCTAATATCCTTTGGGTACATCTCAGGTTGATATGGCTGCTTCTCTTCACTTTTTGGTTCCAGGTGATTGTTATCTTCCTACCTAGACATTGCACTTTGCTGGAACTGTTTCACATCTTACTAAAATTGGAAAGTGTTAACAACGATAGCATTAACTAATTCATCCAAAGATGTACCTGAGTTTTGTTGGTTCTCACATTCTTAGAAACTAGAACAAATTTGCCTTTCCTCCTACTAGACTTGTTGTACTCCCTGCTGAAACTGCTGTACATCCTACTGAAACTATTGTACACCCTGCTGAAATTGTTGTATACCCTGCTGAAACTACTATATATTTTGTTGAAATTGAAGATTGTTAGTAGTCATAATATTAAGCAAATCCTCCAAAGATGTACTTGAGTCATGATAAGAAGCTTCTGCTCTATACTAGAATTGTTGGGTGTCCTACAAACTATCATGGAAGTAACTCTGTTGATTATCTCATCTGTAACTAAATTTAGATTGATTATTCCAAACTTGGTTATAAGATTGGGAATATGAGTTATATAAAATATTACTTCCTTCCATGAATTTTTTTCAACGCAAAAACACTTGAAAAGATCAAGAAATAAATTTCAAACAAACATATACAAAACACTAATTAAAGTTAAAAACAAAAACTAAAATACCACACTCCCCGACAATGACATTAAAATTGACAGCAGTGCGTCATAATACTATGCAAAATAAACTAGACCTAACTGTAGTAGTAGTGAGTCTAGATTTAGATTGATCCCACAGAGAGGGTTTAGTTAGCTTTTGAAATAAATAATTAGTGTTTAGCTTAGGGGGTTTGGTTTGAAATAAGAAAATAAAAATGAAACTAAGCTAATATAAACAAACTAAAGAAAACATTGAAAAATTATGAAAGTGATGAATTCGTTAAGGACCCAGTTCTTTAGTTCAATCTCAGCCTACACCAAATTAAATATATTTCATTGAGTTGTTGTTTTTATACTTCTCCTAGCAACTATTAATCGTAGATTAACAATAAGCTCTGTTAACCGTGATTTTTCCTTAGATCGTGTTTAATTAAGACACGCTCATTAATTAAACATAGCCATCAAATAACCTAGAATAAGCTATCTAGATTTAATTGGATAGCTGCATTACGAATTAGGAAAACAAATTATTCAAGGCAACAACCACACAAACTCAGGTCATTTAACCTAGGTTATGTTCGCATTACGAATTAGGAAAACAAATTAATCAAGGAAATAACCACACAAACTAGGGTCATTTAACCTAGGTTATGTTATCCCTAATGATTATGAACCATTAGTCATTACAAACAAATCTCAAATATAACACTTACAAATTATATTGAAATTCTAGCAATGGTTTCTTACATAAAAACAATAAAATAGAGCATTCAATCATTCTCACATAAGACCCAAACATTAAATATAGAATAACACAATCAATCCCGAAGAAGAGAAAGAACAACAAACTCAGTGAGATATACACTTAATTGGGTTTGTTGGTGTTGATGTCACCTCCAAACTGACAATGAGAAGTTAGCTCTCTATAGTTCTATCAAGGTTAAGAGCTTTGTCCCTTCTTCTTATCATCTCCCGAAGCTCCCTCTTTCCCCCAGTCGAAAACACCAAAAACTTTCATACCCTCAGCCGTCACAACACCTTTCTCTTTATATTAAAACCTAGGTTAAAAATAAGTAAGGTGGCATTGTGTCACAGGTGTGCATGCCCTTTTATGGTCATGCATTGGCCTCTCACGGTCGCGTATGCCTATGCAACTTCATGCATGGCTATAAGCATGCTCTTTCACTCTTCACTCTTCATGTTCTTCATTTTTCATATATTTTCTTGTCTTCTTCTTGCTCTAATCTCTTTCTTCTTGATACATGAAGACAAGTGAGTGTGATTCTTCAAAAAAACGCCTCAAATATAATGCTTTTGACTCACTTTAGCTTCTTCGCTTCCAAATTATGCCTAAAAACACATATGAGTCAAAGTGAGGATCTTAAGCATTTTCATAGCAATAATCACTAAGTGTTATGGAAATTTTTCATACTCAATTGAGCACATATCATTGTTATTATAGCATCTATCCATCATTTACTTGGTATTTAAACACTGGTGCTAATAATCATATTAAACCAAATGTAGCTTCTCTTATCATTTCAATAGATTACAAAGTTATGGATGCAATCATTGTTGGTGACAATACAAGACTACCCATTACTCATGTTGGCTCAAGTTTTACTTCTTCCTCTCTTAAAATTTTATATTTACATGATATTTAACATTTTCCTAGCATTACCTCCACTATTTATCCAAAACTTTTGTAAAGATAACCATTGCTTTTTTAAATTTCACCTTGATTATTGCCTTATAAGGAAAAGGACTACCAAGAAAATCCTCTCGTGTGGAATAAGTGAATTGAGGCTTTACAAATTATGTGGTGCACTTTAACAACAACATAATTTTGACATTATTTCCTTCTTGATCTCTTTGGATGGCATGTATGGCTTGGACATATTAATTTTCAAACTGTTTGTCAAATAGTCCATCAATTTAAATTACTTTACTCTTCTTCTAGATTTTCTTCCAATAAATATGCTTCATGGTGTTTAGCAAATTTGTGTAGGTTTTATTTGTCTTTAACTCATCATTGTATTAGTAAGCTTTTGGAATTAATTTATTCTGACGTTTAGAGACTAAGTCTAATATATTCCTCTTCTATTCACAAATACTTCATCATTTTTGTTAATGATTATTCTTTGTTTTCATGGTTTTTCTTATAGAAACTAAGAGTGAATTATTTCCAATTTTGAAGCAATTCAAAGTTCTAGTTGAAAAATAATTTAGTTGTCCCATTAAGCAATTTCAATTGGAATGGGGTGGTGAGTTTAAAAACTTACAAAAAAATTAAAAGCAAAGAATTATTCATAGAATTCTTTATCATCATACCCATAAACATAATGAGACTTCTAACTGAAAAAGTAGAATGTTGTGGATATTGGTCTAGCTTTATTAGGACATTGTGGGGCACCATTGTATATTGGCAATTTGCCTGTGAAACAAACGTATTCCTCATTAATCATATGCCCACCAAGTCTTTTTCTAACAAAATTCCTTTTCAAATTCTCTTTAATAAAAGACCTAATTGTCTTTTCCTTAAAGTCTTTGGATGTGCTATTTACCCTTTACTTAGGTTATATAATACATATAATTTTTCTTTTTGTTCTAAGCAATGTATTTTTATGTGACATTCACCGTATTATCTTGGATATAATTGTCTTAATAAGGAAACTAGCAAAATATATGACTCTAGACATGTTAAATTTGATGAGTTTTTGTTTCCCTTTACTAACGCTCCAAGGTCTTCAACCATTAACAAAGTCAAAACTGACCAGTTCTTTTTTTCCCTTTAGCTTCATGTTACTCACTAATACCCCACATCTGCTATTATATTTAGCAAAGCTAACTCAGGTAATCTCTCCAACTTAGACTTTTTTCCCTATCAAAATCACTCTCTAATACCATACAATTCTCCCATTAATCCACTTTTCCTTTTATCCACTCCAAATAATCCTACACCTTCTAAAATTGCAACAAAACCCCCTCCTCTTAATCCACATATATCCAATCACCCTTACAAAATTTTTAATCCTGCTAGGATTGACTAATCTAAATTAACATTCAAACTCAGAATCTCCATCCTTATCTTAACCTATAACTACGCCATCTCATCCATCTCACTTAAATCAAAGAACTCATTCAATATAGCTCAAATCTTCTAGTTTATAAGAACACATTAATCTCACCACTATTTCTCCCTTATCATCTTAGCCTACTAGACACACCCCTTTCACTCGAGTCAATAAATATTCAACACTATGGAACTTAAGTTTATTTCTTTACAATATAAAAATACATGGGAGCTTATCCCATATCGTTATAATGTTAATATTGATGGTAATTAAAAGGTGTACAAAGTGAAATGTAAGGCAGATGACATAGTAAGATCCTTCCGAATGTTAATATCATAACATCCGAATGATCTTACTAATTCGAATAATTAGCTCCAGAAGCTCTATCAAAATTTTTCTCTTAACGTCTAAATATTAGAAGATTCTAGCAGAGATGATATCGAGGATCATTATATACAAAGTCAACTCAAAATAGAAATGAAGCAATAGCTAGTTGAAACAAATGTTTACTTAAGGAAGAGTCTCTACCTTTGCAAAAAATACACATAGACAAATAGCTTCTTGATATAATTCAACAGCTTTAATATCTCAAAATTCGTATCTTTATCAAACTCATTGTGCCTTAGAAGATAGTATCAAAAAACAATAGGATTTGAAAAACAAACTGAATAAGTAGGATTTGGTTCCATTTGATTTGTTAAAGAATTCCAAATTTATTTTAGAGGTGTAGGTTTATTACCATTGATAACACCATGAAGACTAAAGAATTTACCAACATTTGATATGTCTAATGTTATCTTCAAAGTCTGGCATACTTTTATAGCTTCTTACAGAGTCGTGAGCCATGCTTAACAAACTCAATTACGCATTAAGCTTTGTAATCTCTCTAAAGGTGATAAATATGTGTCTACATATCATTCCTAAACTTAAGTTATTACAGATCCTTTGGCTCTCACTGGATGGCTCTCACTGGATAACCTATTTTTGAAGTTGAATTCAATGCCATTATTTTTAGAAAACTTAGAGCCAAATGTAATGAAATTATTAGTGGTTTATAGCTATGCTTAACACCAGTCTCCTTTAATGAATTACATGACCACCTAGTTGCTTATGAATTGTTACTTAAAGCATAATAATCTTCTTTATCCGCTGTCAATCTTATCAATGCCCTTTTAATTCACCTCAATTTTCTACCAATAATGTTTCTAGATGTCAAGGACATAATAATAGAGGAAGACATGGCTTCTCTTTTTCACCTCAAGGAAGATTCTCTTATAGCCAAACTAATATTGCTTGTCAAATTTATGGTTATAATAATCAAACTACTTTTAAATGTAAGTAGGTTTGACAGGAACTTGGTTCCACTAAAACTAATTTGATGGTCAGGGAAATTTTAATGGCATAAATTTCAAGCCAATTTATCTATCATGCGTTCTTCAAATGATAATATTATTATTACAACATCTAATCCATCAGTTACATGGCATTTAGACATTAGTGCTAATAGTTATATTACACCAAACATAGCTTCTCTTACCATCGCAGGAGATTACAAAGGTATGGATGCAGTCATTGTTAGTGACAATATAAGACTACCCATTACTTATATTGGCTCGAGTTCTATTTCTTCCTTTCTTAAAGCTTTATATTTACATAATATTTTGCATGTTCCTAGTATTACCTCTACTATCTGTCCAAAAATTACGTAAACATAACAATTGCTTTTCTAAATTTCACCCTGATTATTTCCTTTTAAGGGAAAGGATTACCACAAAAATCCTCTCGTGTGGAATAAGTGAATTGAGGATTTATAAATTATGTGGTGCACTTTAACAACAATATAATTTTGACACTATTGCTTTCTTGATCGCTTTGGATGGCATGCACAGGTTGGACATCCTAATTTTCAAATTGTTTGTCACATAGTCCATCAATTTAAATTACTTTACTCTTCTTCTAGATTGTCTTCCAATAAATGTGCTTCATGTTGTTTAAGAAAGTTGCATAGGTTTTTTCTCTTTAACTCATCACTATGGTAGTAAGCTTTTTCCTTTTAATGTTTAGAGACTAAGTCCAATATATTCATCTTCTAATCACAAATACTTGGTCTTTTTTGTTAATGATTATTCTTTGTTTACATGGTTTTTTCTTATAGAAACTACGAGCGAAGTATTTCCAATTTTGAAGCAATTCAAAGCTCTAGTTGAAAAATAATTCAATTGCCCATTAAATAATTTCAATTAGAATGGGGTGGTGAGTCTAAAAACTTACCCAAAAAAATTAAGAATAAAGAATTATTTATATAATTCTTTATCATCATACCCGTAAACAAAATAAGACTTCTGACCAAAAAATTAGAATATTGTGGATATTGGTCTAGCTTTATAAGGACATCGTGGAGCACCATTACATATTGGCAATTTACCTTTGAAACAAACATATTCCTCATTAATCATATGCCTACCAAGTCTTTATCCAACAAAATCCCTTTTCAAACTCTCCTTAATAAAAGACCTAATTAGCTTTTCCTTAAAGTCTTTGGAAGTGCTATTTACCCTTTACTTAGGCTATATAATACATATAATTTTTCGTTTTGGTCTAAGCAATGTATTTTTACAAGATATTCACCATATTATCTTGGATATAAATGTTTATCTTGGATATAAGTGTCATAATAAGGAAACTCACAAAATATATGATGCTAGACTTGTAGAATTTGATGAGTCTGTGTTTCCCTTTACTAACGCTCCAAGGTCTTCAACCATTAACAAAGTCAAAACTGACCAAGTCATTTTTTCCCTTTAGCTTTATATTGCTCACTAATACCCCACACCTATTATTATGTCTAGCAAAGCTAACTTAGGTAATCTCTCCAACTTAGACTTTTTTCCTATTAATGTCACTCTCCAACAGCACACAATTCTCCCATTAATCCACCTTTCCCTTTATCCACTCTAAATAATCCTATGCCTACTAAAATTGCAACAAAATCCCTTCCTCTTAATCATATATCTAATCACTCTTACAAATTTTTTAATCCTCTTAGAATTGATATATTTATTGATTTAAATTAACGTTCAAACGCAGAATCTCCATCCTTATCTCAACCTATAAGTGCTCCATCTCACCTAAATCAATTAACTCACTCAATGCAGCTCAGATCCTCTACTTTATAAGAACACATTAATCTCACCACTATTTCTCCCTCATTATCCTAGCCTACTAAATTAAGCTCCTTCACTCAAGTCAATAAATATTCAACATGAAGAGAAGCTATGGAACTTAAGTTTATTACCTTTCAATATAATAATACATGGGAGCTTGTCCCATATCATTATAATCTTAATATTAACGGTAATTAATGGATATATAAAGTGAAATGTAGGGTAGATTGCATAGTAGAGTGGTTAAAAGCCAAACTAGTTACACGTGGATATACATAGGAATACGTGTTTTAATCAATTGGTCAAGCCTATGACCATTCAATATATTTTCACTGTGGCTATCTCTAGATGTTGGAATCTTTGACAATTAGACATTAATAATGCCTTCTTAAATAGTATTATCCTCAGGTATTTTTTAATAAATATCATCCTGACTATGTTTGCAAATAGATTAAATTGTTGT
The DNA here is from genome assembly GCA_027575705.1 of Erythroxylum echinodendron. Taxonomy (NCBI): domain Eukaryota; kingdom Viridiplantae; phylum Streptophyta; class Magnoliopsida; order Malpighiales; family Erythroxylaceae; genus Erythroxylum; species Erythroxylum echinodendron. Next base: position 36,511,856 of record JANZXR010000172.1, on the reverse strand, counting down.
ATAGGCTCAAATAAGCTCGTCATGCCTGGTATCAACAATTGAGCTCTTTTCTTATTAATCTTGACTTTATTGGATCACATATTGTCTCTAATTTATCTATTTACAAGAAATATCACTATCAATGTTTTCTTCTACTCTATGTTCATGATGTGTTATCACTAGTACTGATGCTACATTTATTAAATATATTTCACAACTATCAATGAAATTCTCTCTTTAGGACTTGAGCAATCTCAGTCATTTTCTTATAATAGAGGTGTTCTCACACAAACAAAGGCTTTTTTTAGTCTCAATGGGAATATATCTCTAGCTTATTGTCTAAAATGGACATGCTTTCATGTAAGCCTTATTATACTTCAATAGAAATTGGTACTCTTTTGTTTAAAACATAAGGCAAAGATTTATCTATTGTTAATGCTACTACTTATAGACAAATATATGTAGGTTTACAATATATGCTCCTTACTTGGCAAAATATTTCTTTTTTATAAATTTTAGTGTCAATTCTTACACTAGCTAACTACTATTCACTTTTAAGCTCTCAAACTAGTGTTGCGATATTTGCAAGGCACAATTTCCATGTGTTATTTCATATCCAAGTATGCTCTTGATTAGTTAACTACATTTAGTGATGCAGATTGGGCCTACTGCCTCAATGAACATCGCTCTATAAAATAATTTTTAATTTTCTAGGAAATAATTTATTAACCTAAAAGTCTAGTAAACAAGGGACTATTGCCTGATCCTCCATAGAATTCAAGTTCAAGGTTGTAGTATATGTCTATGTTGAAATCAAATGGTTAGTAAAATTGGTAAGTGAATTAGGTGTTTCCCTATTCATTCCTCCTCATATTTAGTGGGACATTGTAGGAGTTGGCTTTCTTTCTTCTAACTATGTCTTTCATGCTCGCACTCATCATGTTGAAATTAATTTTCATTTTATATGTGACTTAATTGTTGCCAAAGAAATTTCCATTGGCTTCATTTCATCTTTAGATCAACATACTAATATACTCACCAAGTTGCTAGCCAAAACCCAGTTTTCTTATTTTATTTACAAGCATTGTTTACTTTTGCCTCCACCTTCAGCTTATAGGTGGCATGACAGAAGATAGCATTAGCATATAACTGTAAGTATTAATTTTTTAAGATTGGTATATGATTATATCTAGTTAGTTATAGTTTGATTTGTTATTGATATATATTAATGTATTATATAAATCATTAATTCAGTTTTCAATATTTTTCATTCACATCTAACATTTCAACTATTAGAAACAAAGATGGAACTGTTTCTTTCCAACAATTTTCATAACTTTGTGTTCTATTCCACTCAATTCATAATTACAAGCATATCTAGTACAAGGAACATGAACATGTACCAATAAAGAAATAAATTCTCATATCATTTACATCTTTAGTGTTTTTTATTGGCAAGAAATTGAGTAATAGTTTGTTATAAAGAATTAAATTCAATAACTCCATGATTATAATTTACTTCCAAAATGTCTTTTCTTGCTCCATAAAATTGTAGTTTATTAAGTTTTTTCTTTAAAATCTAGTAGATTTTTACTCTAAAAACTAAGTATTACTTATGAGGATGGTTTAAATTGCAACCAACTTTTTGCAATATCTAGACCTTGCTAGGTAATTAATAATGGACGAATCATAACAAAAAATAAGAATGAGAATGAAAAACAAAAATAGAAATAGAAATGAATTTCGTGATTACGTGTGTTTCGTATGTAATCATTAAAAATAGATTAATCAAATTAATAGTTATGCTAGTATTTGGTATCAAACATTAGGAATGATAATGAAAATTTTTTTACTTAGATTTAATTAATATATAATTTATTTTGTAAATAAGTAATCAAAATATTTTGTACCCAAATTGTTTTTTATGATTTATAAAATTATTAATTTTAAAAATGATCTTATTATTATTATTATTATTATTATTATTATTATTATTATTATTATTATTATTATTATTATTATTATTATTATT
>JANZXR010000172.1:36481324-36507104 GCA_027575705.1 Erythroxylum echinodendron | reverse complement strand
TTTGGCCAACCAGCATGTTGATATGTTTAAACAGGTGAGACAGAACCTGAAAGAGTCCAATGAAAAGTACAAGATTGTCGCTGACAAGCATAGACGTTTCCAGTCCTTTAAGATTGGTGATCAAGTTATGGTGTATTTACGCAAGGAACGTGGAGGAGGACAGCAAAAGATGGATCCAAAGAAGATTGGTCCTTTCAATATAATTTAGAAGATCAATGACAATGCTTATGTTCTTAACCTTCCAGATCATATGTAGATATCCAAGACGTTTAACGTGGCGGATCCTTATCTTTATCACCTGATGATGATAACTCGAGGTCGAGTTCTTTACAAGTGGAAGGGAATGATGCAGACCAGTTAGCTTTGGATTACATAGAAGATCTTGGCCGCAGTAAGGTTTACGGCAGGATGCGAAAAAAGGCCTAAATAGGGGTCCAATTTTTCATTTTAAAAAAAAAAGACTAGTTTACTATTTTTCATTTTTTTATTTTCCTAATCTTGTTAGGATTCGGATTAGGGTTTGCGTCCATTATAAATAGGCTTTATTTATGTTTTCTTAGACATTAATTTTCGGATCACAACTATCATTCTAGAATTTGGCTTTGCCTTTCTTTCAAGATCGTTTGTCGTTCTTGTTTATCTTTTCGTCCAGTCAAACGACATTGATTAAACTCCTAAACGGAGTCTAAACGTTCTTGTTCTGTTCATAACTTCCGTTCTGCATTAATAATTCATTCCAGTGTCGGCAGATATAGACAAGCAGATGTAGATAAAAGCAAAAAATGTTGGTAAAACCCACAAAAAATTCTTTCTTTAAGTCTTAGTCTACTTTTTCTTTTTTACTTTTAGGCACAATCTTTATCTTTCTACTATTTTTACTTTTCTTTTGTCATTTCAGCCTTTTCTTTTAGCTTTAACCGATTCCTTCTGTTTTAGGTTAAGTCTCTTTATTTGCCTATATAAGGCATTCAGTGTACTCGTTTTCTTTATGTAGAAATTAAATTATCTTTCTCAGATACCTTTCTCCTGCCGCTTACCTGCGTTTGGTGTTAGGCCTTCATAAGGTATGAGAAATTTGTTTATTTTCTTCATCATAGTCGTTTTCATTATATTCATATAGTCTCTTCATTCATTCATTCATTCATTCTTACAATCTTTTCATTTATCCAATTCTCATGAGTTCCTACTTTGAACGAAAATAATTCTTAAAAGAATCTATTCATCAGACTCATTATAGAATTGAACGTTTTCAAAATATTATCAATCAACAACAATTATATATCGAGCAAACTCCTCTTAATTCTCATAATCGAGCAGATATTTTTTATAGGCAACAAATTAATTATTTCTTTTAAAAACAGATAAAAAATAATTTAATTCATCGAAAAGAATTATTACAAGAAATAAATCAATTAATTGTCTAATCAGTTTTAATTTTCTTTTCAGACATGGGATATTTTCAAACAAAGCAAGCTTTAAAACAATCTATTCAAGAGCTTTATGAAAGTGAAGAAAAACTCAATGAACAACTTATCACTTTTCATGCACGAAATAAGCAAGCACACACCAATAAGATGTTGGATCAGGTCAACGATTATGCAACAATGATTCAGCATGCTAACGATCTCAAAGAAATTACTAGAGATTTACGAAAGATGTATATTAAACATATCAAGAAATTAATAGATTAAGTTTTCTTGTATTCATTGTTTTCCGAAATAAAAGTTATTTTATCATGTATTTTGATAATCTTCGCATGTTAAAAAATCTGATTACCAATACTGAACATCTTTTACAAGAATATAAAAATCAAATAGATCAGCTAACTAGTCAAATTGAACTTCTTTCAAATGCACCTTATATACTTTATTTACCTATGTTTAGAGAATTAAATCAAATGTTAGCAATAAGTCAAGAAGTTTATCATAATTTACAAACTGATTTACAACAGTATATAAATCAAATACAGTATTACATCTCATAAAGATGCATTCATTTCTCTGTTTTTTATTTTTATTTTCTGTCCTTTATTATTTATGCAAGTTCTACTTAAATTCATTGAAATTTGTTATTTCATTTTAGATCCAAATTTATTAATTAATTGTTTAGTTATTATCTATCATTTTGGACTTACCTCTGAACTAAGTGATTATTTATATTTACATTGTTTAATCTTTCAAGATGAACAAAATATTCAAAACCTACAAGTATCTGTAGAATCAACTTGATTATCTATGATTGATGCTGCAAATCGATTTATTCATTATGTTGAAACTCATACTATTAATAATATGTACATAGGAGAATTAGCAACTTACAAATAGAATTAAATTTTATAAGACAACTCTTTCATACATTAGCAAATGAAACCAATTCCTTAATGAGTTCTTTACAATTACATAGGTTATATATGCATAATACCTTATGACTAGTAAACAAGAAAAAGATTCAGAAATACTAGATGTAGATACTTTAGAATTAGAAGAGAGTCAAGGTATGCTTCAGTTAAATACACTTTTTACACAAGATAAACAAAAACAAATATCAAAAACTAAATTAGATCTCAAATCAGGACAAGATATTAAAACTTCAAAAGTAAGTCAATTATTTAATAGACAAAATATAATATATTTTGGAAAAATGATTCATGAAACTCCTATTCAAATGAATCAATGTAATGGACATATTCATATTAGTTTAATAGATCAAGACCAAATTAGTAGACAATTAAAAAGGTTACCCGAAAATAAAAGACATAAAATAGGTTATATTCATCTATCAACTATTCAAATTTTATTAAAATCTACTTTCCAAGAAGGAATTGATTCACCTATCAGAATGGCTATTATTGATGAACGCATGACTAATCTGAATGATCAAATAATTGGAATGATGAATGGAAATTTAGCATATGGAAAAATCAAATTTAATACAAGATTAAAATTAGGAATTCCATTAAAATCTCCTAATCTCGATGATACAATAACAATTGCATACAAATTTTATGGAGACAATTTAATGACTCACGGACAATATCTATTTTCAATTACCTACCAAATTAGTTATGCTTTAACTAATTCCCATCATAGTATTGAATTCAAAAATACTGATCGTATTTATTTAGAGAAACTATTGGATGATGTAGCTAAAGTTGGAACTAATTTTAGAACAAAACTTAGACCCTTATCTGCTATACACTATCCAATAGTAACCAAAAGACATTCATTTTCTGACTTACCTAGCTCTTCTACTCAAACTCCTTTCATTAGATCCCAATCATTTAGTGGACCTTTTACTCCTCAAAATCCACCTGAACACATCAAAATAAAAGAACCTCAGTTAATAACTAATAAAATACAGACTGAACAAAAGTTAGATAATATTGAAAAACAAGTTAAAGATCTTACTGAATATATTCATCAAACATTATGAGTGTATCACAACAGTTAAGTGAATTAATATAACAACAAAGACTTTTTTAAGATCAAATAACTAATCTTTTACAACAACAAGAACAATTAAATAGTTCAATACAACAATTATTGCATGATAATCTGACAACTTTATATAAACATCTCAATCATATAGATAACCGATTAGAACATTTAGAACAACAATTAGAAAAAATAGAATCTAACACAAAAGTGGTATCAAAGCCTAGTAACTCACCTATAAAAATTGAAATAAAACCATGGACAATTTAGAAGATATTCCTGCAGAATTAATAGCATCAGAAGATAAATAAGAACAAGTAGAAAAATCTATTCAACTACAATTAAATGATATTATACAACTAGTCAATCGATTAACTTTAAAAACCGAAACAAATAGTAGTAATGAGCATAGTTATAAAATAACCGAAAAAGAAATTGATAAAGATGAAGTCATTTATGGATATGAATCTGATCAAGATATTTTTACAAATCAACCTAGTTTTAGTGGTGTAAAAGAAGAAGCTACAACTTCTGGAGTTAAAAGGAAAAAGAATTTTCAACCAAATATTTATAGTTGGACACCAGATAATGAAGAAGATTTTTTAAATAGGCAAGGTTATTATAAAAAAGGTTCAAAAATTCGAAAAATATCCTCTTGAATATTATCCAAAACATACTGCTTTAGGACCAGATGGAATTTTAGATATTGATTGTGTTTTAAATCTAGAACAATTAATTTTAGAATGGTCAAATAAAATACAATTATTATTACAAATAGATAAACCTTTTGGAGAAACCATTAATAAAAATCATTTATGGAATTTTATTACCGATAAAACAAAGGGAATAGTACAAACATTTTTAACTGATAATGAAATCGCTTTAAAAAATACGCCTTAATGCCAAGCTGCTGAAACAGATGTTCATACATTTCATACTATAGCAAGTGAAATATATAAAGAATTTTTAGGCAAGGATATAATTTCACATCAACAATAAGTTTCACAAGAAACTAGACAACAAGCTATTTGGCATTTAAATAATATAGAGATATGTGATTTATGTTCTTTAGATTAATACATTTGTGAATTTAAAAAATATTATTATAAATTACCATGACATGAACAAGAAATGTACATACATGTGTTTATACAAAAATTACCACACCCCATAATTTTACATGTTACAAAACAATTTCAAAAGCAATGAGAGAAAAATACAATTGCTTATAATCTAGGTGGTGCTATAAAAATAACTCAAGGTTTATTAGCTGAACAATGTTTAGAAACAAAATTAAGAAAAACTTTAAAACATAAAACAAATTTATGGTGTTGTAATAAAAACGCTAATGTCCCTAAAAAATATGGATGTCAACCTGTATATAAGAAAAAATATAAAAAACATCACTATAAACCTTATAAATGGAAGAAATATTCTAAATATTATAAAAATAAACCTTATTTTTATCGACGCAAGTTTCGAAAATATGGATATAGGCAATCTAAACCATAAACTAAAACATTTCAACCAAAGCGAAAAGATTGTCCACAAAAGAAAAAGAATTGTAGATGTTGGCTATGTAAGGAAGAAGGTCATTATGCAAATAACTGTCTACAACGTCAAAAATCAAAGTATCAATCTAAAGTTAATATATTAAACTCAGCCTTTGAATATCAATTAGAACCAATTGAATCAGACTATGAAACAAATTCTACTATTTCGTCGATTTATGATTATAAATCACAAAGTCAATTCTCAGAATCATCAGTTGAATCCCAATACAACATTTATTCAAGTAATAATTCAGAATAAACAAATTAATGCTTATATAGATACATGTGCAACAATTTGTACTGCTTCAAAAACGTTATTAAATACTTGGAAAAAAATTAGAAAAACCTTTACAAATACGAATAGCTGATAGAAGTTTTAAATATATATGGTATGTAAGTTATTATAATAATCTTATTATAGAAAATTATACCTTTGCGGTCCCTTCAATTTATCAACAAGAATCAGGCTTACCATTAATAATTGGAAATAATTTCTTAAAACTTTATAATTCGTTTTGTCAATATTTGCATTATATAACATTAAAAACTCCTTATATTAAATCAATTAATCAAAAATCAATTATTCTTAATTCGATTTATCATACTTCTTATTTAAAACAATTAGTTCAAATAACAGAAAAATTAGATTCACTTCGATTTTAATTAATAAATAATACGACTTTTCAATCAGAAATTGAAACTTTATTAGATCAAGTACGCAGTGAAAACCCTTTAGATCCTATCAAAAATACAAATCAAGGATTAATTGAAATTAAACTTAAAAATCCTTATCAATAAGTCAATTTTAAAAATAATATTCCATATTCACAAATTGATGTACAAGAATTTGTCCTTGAATGCATCGATTTACTAAATAAAGGATTAATTGCTCCCAGTTATAGTAAACATTCAGCTCCAGCCTTTTATGTAAACAACTCTGCAGAACAAAAACAAGGCAAAAGACGTATGGTCATTAATTACAAAAAATTAAATGAAGCCACTATAGGAGATGCATATAAATTACCTAGGAAAAATTTATATTATAAATAAACTTAAAGGATATCAATGGTTTACTACTCTAGATGCAAAATTAGGATATTGGCAACTTCGATTACATGATAATACAAAAGAATTAACGGCATTTTCCTGTCCTCCACAAAAACATGATCAATGGAATGTATTACGTTTTGGATTAAAACAAGCTCCTAGTATTTATCAAAGATTTATGGATAATAACCTTAATGGATTAGAACAATTTACTTTTGTATATATTGATGATATAATTATTTACTCAAACCAGGATAAAATGGATCATTTAAAAAAGGTTAAAATTGTATTAGAACGATGTAAGGATAGAGGCATTATTTTAAGCAAAAAGAAAGCTAAAATTGCATGACAAAATATAGAATATTTAGGAATTGAATTCAATAATGGTTATTTAAAATTACAACCTAATATACCTATAAAATTACAAGAATTTCCTTATCAATTAACCTCTCCAAGACATGTTTTTTAGGATTGTTAAATTATATTTTTGATAAAGGTTTTCTGAAAGATTTAGCAAAAGAACGCAAGTGTTACAAATGAAATATAGCCCTAAATACCAATGGAGTTGGACGGAGCAAGATATTATTGCAGTTCAGAAATTAAAAACTCTCTGTAACCATCTTCCTATCTTATATAATTATCTTCCCATGGATACACTATTGGTCCAAACGGACACAAGTATGTATACATGGGCAGTTTTGACACAACCACCCAATACAAAGAATCATCTACTATGCAAATATATCAATGGAACTTTTAGTTCCTCTGAACTCAAGTATACAACTCATGAAAAGGAAATATTAGCCCTTCTCAAAACTTTGAGGAAATGGAGAATTGATCTATTACCCGTTGCATTTCAAGTGCAAACAGATTCAAAGTATTTATGTGGATTCAACAAGTATACAATAAGAACCAATTATAATCAAGGAAGGCTTATTCAATGGCAACTTGAATTAAGCTAATATAATTATACGATTAAATATATTCAATCTTCTGACAATTATCTTGCAGATATTCTGACCCGAGAATGGAAGCAGCGATCGTCAAATTAGAAGAAGCATTATCTCAAAAAGAACTTGAATTACTAAACCTACAACAATAGCTTGGATCTACAACCAAAGAAATTAACCAACTTCGATCCACTATTAGCTTAGATCTACAACCAAAGAAATTAACCAACTTCGATCCACTATTCAACTTCTCAAACAAAATCAACCCACTATACAACCATCTTCTTCAACCCAACCAATAACTTTAGAACCTATTCCATTAATCACACCATCACAAATTACTCACCAAACTACAAATCCTTCATTAACCATTGCATCCCAAAAGACCCAAGATAATAGTGAAGGAAAAACTTATGTTATTTACAATGGACCTATGGCGGGACTTTACGATGAATGACACAAAGCAGCTATACATATTACAGGCAGACCAGGAATTATACACAAAAGTTTCAATTCAAGAAAGGAAGCAGAAAAAGCATTTGAAGAATTCAAGCAACCAACTTTAAAACCCCTGTATAAACAAGTTTTAGAAAAAAACACCAGCATCAACCAGCAGAATAAATGCATTAGGAAAACCTCCTAATATGGATCGCATCAATTCTATACCTATCAAAGAAATACAATTGGAAGCAAGAAAATTAACCCCAGAAATGTTTTATGATTCTTTTCAAGCACTCAACAATTGGACCGAGGAAGCAAAGATTTATCAATATTATCCCCAAAATTGAGGCAAATATAGACCTAAGGCTATTGTTCTACCTGAAGCAACCTATCTATTGTTTCAGAGTGGACTCATCGATACCATTTATCTCATGCAGATAACTCTTCTTTCAGAATTTCCATCCGGATTTATTCAGGCGGTAAAGAATTACAAAGATAGATTTGCAAAGGATCGCGAAATATTTCTCAAAATCTGGAGCAGCTATCCTATTTTTACTTCTGGCGATCTACAAGATGGAGAAATTAAACTTGGACGAATTGCATTTATTCAAATCGGCATCAGCAATGGATTATGCCCCAGCATTGATAAAGCACCCAAGCATCCATTTGACTGGAAATTAATCAATCATTTTAATCTCCAATGTTTAGAAGGAGTATTTATTGAAGCAAATAGAATTCAGGAAGATTCTACGATCAAGCTCAATTATAAAGGAAACAATACACTCATGATTTCCTCATATAAGTCAGCAATCACTCCCGATGTACAACAAATTATTCAACAGTTCATCAAACCATTTATCACCCTTGACGGAATTTTTACAGTCCTCAATCCTACATGGAAACAGGCTCTCTATAATCAACTGAAGTACCAACCTCTGCTCAAATGTTCTCTCTGCACAACTCAAGTATCCACCTCTCAACCAGCTGAAGATAGCAAGTCTATTGAAGCCATTATTGAAGAATAATTCCTGCAGTGTCGGCAGATATAGACAAGCAGATGTAGACAAAAGCAGAAAGTGTCGGTAAAACCGACAAACCATGTAAATAGTATAGATTCTTTCTTTAAGTCTTAGTCTACTTTTTCTTTTTACTTTTAGGCAGAATCTCCATCTTTTTACTGTTCTTTTGTCATTTTCAGTCTTTTCTTTTAGCTTTACCGATTCCTTCGGTTTTAGGTTAAGTCTCTTTTCTTGCCTATATAAGGCATTCAGTGTAAACATTCTCTTCATGTAGAAATTAAATTATCTTTCTCAAATACCTTTCTCTTGCCGCTTACCTGAGTTTGGTGTTAAGCTTTCATAAGATATGAGAAATTTGTTTATTTTCTTTATCACATTCGTTTTCATTATATTCATATAGTCTCTTCATTCATTCATTCATACAATATTTCATTCATCTAATTCTCATGAGTTCCTACTTTGAACGAAAACAATTCTTAAAAGAATCTATTCATCAGACTTATTATAGAATTGAACGTTTTCAAAATATTATCAATCAACAACAATTATATATCGAGCAAACTCCTCTTAATTCTCATAATCAAGTAGATATTTTGCATAGGCAACAAATTATTTATTTCTTTCAAAAACAGATAAAAAATAATTTAATTCGTCGAAAAGAATTATTACAAGAAATAAATCAATGAATTAACTAATCAATTTTAATTTTCTTTTCAGGCATGGGATATTTTCAAACAAAGCAAGCTTTAAAACTATCTATTCAAGAGCTTTATGAAAGTGAAGAAAAACTCAATGAACAACTTATCAGTTTTCATGCACGAAACAAGCAAGCACACACCAATAAGATGTTGGATCAAGTCAACCATTATGCAACAATGATTCAGCATGCTAACAATCTCAAAGAAATTACTAGAGATTTATGAAAGATGTATATTAAACGTATCAAGAAATTAATAGATTAAGTTTTCTTGTATTCATCTTTTTCCAAAATAAAAGTTATTTTATCATGTATTTTGATAATCTTCGCATATTAAAAAATCTGATTATCAATACTGAACATCTTTTACAAGAATATAAAAATCAAATAGATCAACTAACTAGTCAAATTGAACTTCTTTCAAATGCACCTTATATACTTTATTTACCCACGTTTAAAGAATTAAATCAAATGTTAGCAACAAGTCAAGAAGTTTATCATAATTTACAAACTAATTTACAACAGTATATAAATCAAATACAGAATTACATCTCATAAACATGCATTCATTTCTCTGTTTTTTATTTTTATTTTTCTGTCCTTTATTATTTATTCAAGTTCTACTTAAATTCATAGAAATTTGTTATTTCATTTTATATCCAAATTTATTAATAAACTGTTTAGTTATTATCTATCATTTTGGACTTACCTCTGAACTAAGTGATTATTTATATTTATATTATTTAATCTTTTAAGATGAATTTCTTGAATGGTTTAATAATAATTATGAAAAATATGATATTAATTATAAATTATATCAATGAATAATTGTTCTATTTGTCAGCTATTAGAACAAAATATTCAAACCTTATAAGTATTTGCAGAATCAACTCGATTATCGGTGATCAATGCTGCAAATCGATTTATTCATTATGTTGAAACTCATACTATTAATAATATAAACATAGGAGAATTAGATAACTTACAAATAAAATTAAATTTTATAAGACAACTTTTTCATACATTAGCAAATGAAACCGATTCCTTAATGAGTTCCTCACAATTACATAGGTTTGATTTTAACATAAATAAATTTATTTATCGGGAAAAAATTAAGGCAGGCCTTTAAAATCAAATAAAACAACTAGAAAGTTTGCTGTATATTTGTTTTTCATAATTATACGTGTAACTAATCACCTTAGTACTGAGGACCTGTTTGTTTAAAACAAAAAACTTGTCCATTTTACTTACTTGATATTTACCAATCGCCAACACATATCGTGCGTGGAAATAGTAGTATCAAGGCGCGTGGGTTCGTGGATTCAGCAGCTGTTTCCTGGAACTAGCTTTCCATCAAAGACCACCCAATTCCATCGTCCCCGAACCAAAATCGGGTCAAGTTTACTTGCAGGTCAGATCACCATACGACAAACCCTAGATTTTCCGGGCCTCGGTTGACCAGCGGATCGCCTTATCCGGTAAGCTTCTTTGCTTGTTTCCCTAGACTGTTGCAGTGTGTTTAGTGCCTGAGAAAATGCGAATCTTTGTTGAAAGAGTACCGATTGTTTTGTGTTTGAGTGAGAGTAGACGTGTCAGGTTCAGTTGAGTAGTTGGTCGAATCCAAAATTCGTTCTTTCTTTTTTCTTTTTCAATTTTCTGTTGATACATTTCTTTTTTTTTTTTTTGGCAACTGGAAGGGATGGCTGATTGATTTTGGATTCTTATAGATTTTATGGGGTAAGTGTAGGAAGAAGAAAATTGGATTTCAGTGTAGTGTAGTGTAGTGTAGTGTTTTTGGTTTTAATTGACGTAAATGTGATTCTGTATTTTTCCTTTTAACGATAGTTTTGTTAAGTAGCTTCTTTATTATATTATGATATATGGTAGATTGTTGCCAATAAAAAACAAAATGCAGAAGAGTTTAAACATAACTTGGTTAATCTGCGAAAAAGATCGTTCGAACTATTAAGCATTTCATTCATTATATACATACTCAGAATGGCATATGTGTATATATATGTGCGTGTGTGTGTGGGCGCGCGCAAGAGTGTATATGTTTGTGTGAGTGAAAAAGACTTGCTTATTTGTAAAGCAAAAAATTGTATGCAATTAATGCAGATTTACCTATTTGTCCTCCGACCATCCTGTCACCATGGTTGCTGTTCTCCACCACTTCCATGCAATAGGAGGTTATGGTTGGTGAAAACTTCTAGCGACAATCAAGTAGAGAGGCTCTCAAGCGAAAAATGTTGTTTGTGTTATGCTCAACAAATTAACAATTTATATCTTCATTAGGCTACGCTAAGGTTGTGAATGAAGCCCTTTTGATTTATAGGAAGGTAAAATCTGGAAGAGAATAACAAAGCAATAATGCAACGCTAAACCCCCAAAAAAGAAGTAAAAACAAATAAACAAACAACAAAAGCAAAGGATTGAAATAAATGGCAACTTCACGCTGTTTAAAGGATGGCCACTCGAAGCCTTGGGACTCGGGAAGAAAGTAAAATCTGAAAGAGCAATACAGCAACTTGATCGTGGGGTTTAGGCCTGGTTATTTTTCTATGTAAAATCTTAAAGAGAACAATACAGCAACTTGATTGGTTTAAGCTGCATTTTTGTACTTTTCTGGCAATTGTATGTAAAGAGATTGAAACCTCAAGAAAAAATATATATCAAACAGAAAATGATCAAGAAGAGTTACTATCTTTTAAGAGGTTGTAATTTGTACTAACTGTGAGCCGCTTCTGTTGTAGAAGAAATGGGAAAATATTCCTCTAACATTTCTTTCAGAAATAGTCAATACATTGTTATGTTCATGGAGCTTGATTTAGAGTTGTATTATGGATGATATTTATTTTGCTACAAGTAGCTGACATCTCAGGTGACAATGATTCTGTCACACTTATCAAACTGCTTGTTCTAATTACCATTGGTCATTTGGTCCCATAGGCTGACATAAGGGTATAATCAAATGGCCAGGATGCAAAACAGAAGATATTTTTAAAGTTGCGTTATGTTGAGATGCAGGTTATTACCTTTTTCATGTTAATGATGGACCCCCAGAGTAGCACAGGGTTGAATGAATGCTCACATATGCTTCCTCCGCCACCTGGAACTTTTGTAGATCGTGAAGAACTAATACAACATGTTGGGGACTTTGCTATATCACAGGGATATGTGGTATCTATAAAACAGTCCAAAAGAGACAGAGTAGTAGTTCTAGGCTGTGACAGAGGTGGGATTTATCGGAATAGGAGGAAATCTGATGAGTCTTCTGCTGAACGTATCCGAAATAGAAAAACAGGCTCTCGACTTACCAATTGTCCTTTTGAAGCTGTGGGTAAGAAAGAAGATGGCTTGTGGGTTCTCACAATAAGAAATGGAATACACAACCATGACCCAATAAAGGACATTAAAGAACATCCTTATTCTCGTCGCTTTTCAGAGCAAGAGGTTTTGCTAATTAAGGAAATGACAGAAGCTGGACTGAAACCACGACAAATTCTAAAGAGACTGAGACAAAGTAATCCTGAGCTTTTGTCTACTCCAAAGCATGTTTACAATGTTAAAGCTAAATTGCGTCAAGGAAATACCACAGGTGAACCTACTTTTCTGTTTCTTGCATCTTTAAGTGCTATTGACTCAGCCACCTATTTCAGTGTATTTATTTGCTTATTTTCATTTTCTAGTCCATTATGACGCTGTCAATTATATTTGAGGGGGTTTAAGCAACAAAGTAGTTATTCTTTGTGGGCACATGGTCTGTGCTGCCTTCTTGTTACGCATGAAATGGCCACCATCTGTTTTTGTAACTTCTTCTGCATTGATCAAATAACCTCGGATATTGGGTTATGTCTTTAATATTCTGGCACGCATTTGCCATATGTCTCATAAAGTTTTTGATTACATGCTACAGGTTGTGTTAATATCCAGATAAAAGCTCTAGAGTGCAGGATTGGTGGTTTCTTAGATGCTGAAAGAAAAATGAAATGAAATGGAAAGAAGATCCATAAGCTCTTTTTGGCAATTGTAGATTTGATCGATGTCAAAATTATTCATAAATTTCAGACATCTTTACTTTAAGTTATAATTGTTGGCTCCAGCATTGAATTGTGCCAAGGACAAAGTGCAACATGATTGAAAGTTATTTTCTAAATTTTTTCCTGTTGCAATATGCAACAATAAACTTTGATTCTGTAACTTTTACTACTGTAGCCATTTGAATTGCCTAAATATTTATTTATTAGGTGGCTAGTTTTTATTTAGTCCTCTAGACCAATAGGATAGTAATACTTGGCTACTTGTTGCTAACTGTATGTCATACTCTGTTTTGTCCAATGCTCTGTTTTCATTGCAACTAAGGGCACTGCTTTCATGGGTAAAGTTATGATTATGTAACATATAGCTTGATTCCCGGTCATTGGATGACCTTAAACTAGACAATCACTTTCCTACCATGAGTGATGGTTTTTCCTTTATTTGGTTGCAGTAAGAAATTTCAAATCATTGAGGTCTGAAAATTCTGTTGTAAGGAACAACTTACTGTCAGTTTCTGAACCATCCTGGAGGCACCGTAACCCCACAGTAAGCCTAGAAGTTGAAGTTGCAATATAGTACTTAAATGAACAAGCACTCATACCATTTAGCTTCAAAGCAAATGGAAGATATATTTTACAACCAGTCATTCCATTTAGCTTCAAAGTAAATGGAAGATATATTTTCTTCTTACTCTTTTTCTTTTTATTTTTTCTCTCTCTGTCTCCTCCTTCCATTTCCTTTCGTCTCCTTTCTGAAGCTCAATTCTTTTTTGGATAGCTATGTGGATTTTTGATGTATTGACTGATTCATATCAGAGAGTACCCAATCTCATTGGAGGTAGATTTGTTGAGTCTCTGTCATTTGCTACTATAGAGGTTATAAATCCTGTAAGTTCAGACCATGCCGTCAAACTTTTGTTCTTTGTTCCTTTGTAAACTCTATAGTTCAATTATTTGTTAGTTTGTCTACACAATACATGGCAGGCGACACAGCAAGTTGTTTCTCATGTTCCTTTAACTACAAATGAGGAGTTCAGAGCTGCAGTTTTTGCAGCAAAGCGGGCATTTCCATTGTGGCGAAATACTCCAATTACTGTGCGTCAGCGGGTTATGTTCAAGTTCCAGGAGCTTATTCGGAGAGACATTGTAATCTTTTGGACCTTTTTCATTCTTACCTTCAGGTGGGATTTGGCTGAACTATACCAGTTATTCTCAGGAAAAACTAGCCATGTGCATTACTACTGAGCATGGAAAGGCTTTAAAGGATGCTTATGATGATGTCTTGCGAGGTCTAGGTTAGTTTGTTTACGTGTTCTCTATAAAAATCTCATTTGATGATGCCTGTGCTTGACAAGATCTTGAATGTTCCCTTGTAGAGGCCGTGGAACATGCTTGTGGATTAGCATCTCTGCAAATTGGGGATTTTGTTTCCAATGTCTCTAATGGGATCGACACGTATAGCATTAGAGAGCCACTTGGTGTTTGTGCTGGGATCTGCCCATTTGAGTTTCCAGCCTTAATCCCGCTATGGGTAAGCATGCTTTACGTGTATCATGTCTAATTCTTTTGTTTGTTTGATTGTTTGTTCAACATGATGAGTGATGTTATATTATCGCTTATAATTCTACGGATTCTGTCTCTTATTTCATCTTTGAAATTCTTTTGCACAGATGTTTTCTACTGCCATAACATATGGTAACACCTTTATTCTTAAGCCACCAGAGAAAGATCCAGGTAGCTACACTGTCTTCACCCTATGGTGCATCAAAGCTTAGTAGCTAGCAAGGCTTACCATTGACTTGATTATCATATTCTTTCATGAATCCAAACCACATCATAGTATTCAGTTAGGCTTTCCTTACAGTGCGTAGTCAAGCTGTAGATTATAAAACTAATTGCAAAAATTCTTCATAAGTCTTGTCATTTTTGGCCTACTGCTAAATCCTGTACAAATAAGATCCTCTATTCCTTAAGTTCTCCTTTTGTCTCAAAATAATTTCTACTTCTTCTTTCTTCATCTCTATGTTGGAAAGAATACTTCTTAATATGATGGAAAGGAGGTCACTGGAAATTAGGAAATCTTAGATACTTTTGAAATAGGAATGTTTTCCTTTCGTCTTTTTGATGGCTGCAATTTGCGAACAGTACTGCTATTGAGGAAAAGCAGAAAAGTTCTTCTTGAACTGTTCCAATTGGTTTTTGCATGATCAGATTTAGTGGCAAGCAGGGGCAGAGCTACATTGGGCCCTGTGGGGGCAGCTGCCTCCACTGGGCCTAGAAAATGATTAAATGAAATAATATTTAGTATAATATTGTTTTAAAATTTTAATCTTAAATCAAATTTAATAATTTTCCCCATAAAATTTAGTTTTAAGAAATTTAGCCCCACTCAGTTTTTAGTCTAGCTCTGGTTCTAGTTGCAAGAGACAATACTGGTTTTCGTTTAAATTATTGCACATTGATTTTATTTCTATGGTTAACTAATATATTTTCTGGATATTGCTGGCTTGAGATGATACTTTCTTCTGTCTCTCTCAACTTTGAAGATAATGCGTCACTGTTCCTTAGATTTGCAGATTTTCATGCAAATCAGAATATGATTTTACTTCCTAATTTAATGTTCTATTTACCGCCAATGCATGATTAGAATAAAATTTCATTGTCATTTCTGTTACTTCAGGGGCTGCTGTGATGCTTGCGGAGTTAGTTATGGAGGCTGGTTTACCTAATGGTGTCTTGAATATTGTTCATGGAAACAACGTAAGATTTTACTTTACTTTGGTAGTTGTGTAATTTTTTTTCATGATCAATTGCCTCCCCGAGACCATATCACCATGCATCATGGAGAAATTATGGTTTCCACATTGTTTGCTTTTGCTTCACCTTGGGCGCATGCACCCGAGGTCAAAGGTATCATGTATGAGGGTGTTTATTTTTTAATACTGAAGAATGTTGGTGAAATTTGCCGCATATGAAACATGGGTTTGTATGTTTTCATGGCATATGCCATGTGCCAATTGCATCTTTGGGTTATTATGAACCCATCTTTCCTCTTGCAATTATTAGTTGATATTGTTATGTTGGTATTTCTTGTATCTTCTGTTGAGACTGTTGGCTTTGATTCTTGTTCTTAAACATCGTTATGGACAGGACATCATAAATGCAATTTGTGATGATGATGATATTAAAGCTATCTCATTTCATGGCCCAAGTTCAGTAAGTCACTTTTCTCGGTTAATATTCTGCTACAGTTTGCTTAAGGAAGCTACTGGCTGTTTACCATAGTCTTATGTGGAAGAAAATTGTCATAACTAGGGGCAGCATGAGAATCTGGAGCTACATTAAATTCTATCTTTCACGTATGTCATGTGCATTTCTCTGTAAGATGTTCCTTGTTAGATTCTTGCTTTAGAACCTGGTTAATGTAGTGATAAAACAGCGAAATAGATAATAAAAGAAAACAAAAGAAATTGAAAGGTCTTTGGCGTTAATTTTATTGGTTAAAGCTGTGACCCAACTCTGAGGGTGTTTATCTGGTGGTTAGGGAATATACTATGCTTACATCTTTTGTCAAAAGCCTCACTACATCATTTCTTGGTAGTACATTCTCTTCTGCACATGCTTATGCTGATTTTCCATGGTATTGTTCTTCAAGCTTTGATATTTCTTCTGTTTCCACTACTCATATTCCTTCCCCAAATTTCTGGGATTTGTTCATAACCTTTCTATCTTGAGGCTATGGTTGTTTAGGAGAATTATTAATGGAGTCAAAAAACTGCATATTTCTGATTATTCCTAAAATTGTCTTCCAAATGGGATTTTAAATTTCATGCATCCTTGATATTGTCAGTGCATCATATGTTTACTCCCAATCTTTCATTCTTATAGGCTGGAGCTTATGTTTATGCACGAGCATCAGCTAAACAAAAGCGCGTCCAAGTAATGTGCATTAATCTACTCTTCTATTATTCTACAGTTTACGGGAAAAGATGTTTGGTTTTCTAAATGTGAAAATGTGGATATGAATGCCTGACTAGTTTACTTTAGTCCATTGTTGGAGCCAAAAATCATGCAGTTGTTATGCCTGATGCTGGTGTGGATCCTACTTTAAATGCTTTAGTTTCTGCTGGCTTTGGCGCTGGGGGTCAGAAGTGTATGTCCATGAACATGGTTGTGTTTGTTGGAGGACTAAGTCCATGGTAAGTTGCTCTTAGTTTCTTTGTTCTTGATATCTGAATCAGTTAAGGCTGTAAAGATTGGAAGTTTTATACTGTTTTATACACCTAAAAAGTGTGATACTGGAACATCTGTGTATTGGTGAAAGGTTGAATTTTGGTGAAATTCATTCTAATTTCCTTCTTCCGCACTAAGTTGAATTATACAAATTATTTTCTTAAGAAAGGTCTACTAAAGCAATTAATGCCAATGAATATTATGGCGCACAGGAGATTATTTTATAACTGAGATCATTTTTTCTATGACCCCCTATGCCAGGGAAGAGAAGTTAGTGGAGCGTGCCAAGGAACTGAAGGTGACTGCTGGAACAGAACCTGATGCAGAACTTGGTCCTGTCATTAGCAAACAGGTGTGTGGTTGGTTGAGATTCTATTAATCAATGAATTCCATATTCTCTTAGGAAAGATAGTGATTAATATTTTTACTTCTATATTATGGGACTTGAGAAAATCACTTTGCTGCTGTTGATATGAGCAGCAGCTTTTGAAACAATCAATCTGCATTTTTCAAATAAAACTAACAACTTTATTGTTCTTTATAACCTTGGCGTTAACAGGCAATGGAACGAGTCTATACATTGATTCAATCAAGTGTTGGAAGTGGTGCAAGGCTAGTTCTTGATGGAAGAAACATTGTGGTATCTTGTTTGTTTTAATTTCTGGCTAGCTCGTTATTGAAGTAATTTAGTTTGTGAAACATGATGATGTAAAGGATCTGTTTTTTTCCTTTTGCATGCACATTTTTAATTCTTGGCGTTAGTACTGTTAGTTGCTATGGTATACAATGCTGCAGCAAGGAATCCCAGTAGCTTTTTCTTTTCCCTTTGATAAATTAGTTCTGAGTCTGTAAACTTGTCCCTAATTGAATGATTTTTGGGATGATTGGAACTCAATATACCATACAATTAACACATTACTATATGAAAGGCTAACGGGTGTCTTTTCGTTATATCTTTGGTTATTCCAATACAACATATATCTAAGCATGCTGGTGGATGGGGAAGGTTTAAGAATATAAGAAAAGGATAGTTACTCATCATGAAAATTACTCGTAGGTGCTTAAATTTAGTTTAAAATTGTTATGTATAGTTTGCTTGTGAACAAAATACTTGGATGGCCCTCAGGCTATTGCAGAGTCAAATTACCATCCAAATTTGGTTGCCTCCTATAATTTAGTTTGATTTTTCAGAAACTTATTACCTCACATTCCAGTTGCCAATAAAGATCAACCAGGGTGTATTGTTTAGTAACACAAGTTGTGTGGATGTTATTTTCGACTTGAATTTCATATGGCACTTGAAGCATTTATCTTCAGAAAAACAACTTCTGGTCATTTTCTCTCATTCTAAGATTCTTAACGTGCTGCAAATGAGTATAGTGATTCTTTATTGGTTTTATTCCTAGCTGCATTTAGCTTATCCAATTGTTCTATTTCATAAATATCAATTTCTGGGTAATTACCAGGTTCCTGGTTATGAAAATGGGAATTTCATTGGTCCTACCATCATATCTAATGTCACAGTTAACATGGACTGTTACAAGGTAATTTTTCTTCCTGATATAGATGATTATTGATGGTTGATGGGAATTAGCAAGTTCAGCTGTGCCCTTCAACTTCACATGCTCCATGTTGGCTTATGCAGGAGGAGATGTTAGGCCCAGTTCTTCTATGTTTTCAGGTTTGAAAATTACCAATTTTCCTTTTCTGCTAGCTACCATGTTGGTTGAGAACATTGTTAAGCAGTATCTGTGTTACTCAGGCTGATACTATTGAAGAGGCTATAAACATGGTCAATGGAAACAAGTATTTTTAATCCTTCAGTGTTTCTGAATTATGTGTTATCGAGATAATTTAATTATCAAATGATCTGTTAATATCCATATGCCTTCTTACAGATATATTGATGGAGCGTCTATATTTACCACATCTGGTATAGCTGCAAGGAAATTTCAGACTGAAATTGAAGTTGGGAAGGTGAGGATATTAAGGTGCCTGGTATAACATGTTGCACGCTTGCTTTGATGTAAATTAACTTGTTGCCAACTTGCTCTGATGATAAAAATTTCGGGAAAAGCAAAAGATTAAGCCATATAGTTTTATCTTTATATTTTTAAAAGCGCTTCTTCAATTTTGTTCTCCCTTCATCTAGCAAATGTTCTTTTAGTGGGTAGTTGAAGGTGCTTGTTTCCTTAGTTGAAGGTGCTTGTTTCCTTGGTTTTATGATATGCTAAATGCATTAAAATTTTTCTTGGAGGATGGTATCCTTCTGGCTTATTGATGCTTTGGCTTGAATTGGCTTGCATTCAGGTAGGCATAAACGTTCCCATCTCTGTCCCGCTGCTGTCCTCATCTATTATCAGCTCAAAGCCATCATTTTCTGGAGATCTCAACTTTGATGGTATCTTCCATGATGTCTTTTGTGTCTCTCCACTTAGAACTGGAGAAAAATATGGTTATCTCTGGATGGATAGATACAAACTTTACTTTCTGGGTATTACTGTAGGGAAAGCTGGCATTCAGTTTTACACCCAAGTAAAAACGGTGACTCAACAATGGAGTTAGCTACCAGCTGGAGTTGTAATATCTCAGGTGATTCCAAGCTTTTGGAGGATATCAATTTCTTCAAAGAAGCATGCAAAAGACAAAGAAGCGGAGTGAAGCTTCTGATCTATACTCCAACTTGATTTCGAAAAAGTATTAGAGGAATCCTTCGGTTACATTCAGAACTTAAGTTGTTCCTGGGATCCTTGTCACTGTTGCCGTGCTCTCACAAAAAATTCCAATTGTGTTTTATTTAGATGAAAATGCCTAAATTGGAGGCAACTTAGATGATATCATGTTCCTCCTCAGGGAACTAGACAGAAAAAGGAGGTATGATGTATGGTTTAGTGTGTAGAGATGGGTCCTTTTCTTGTAACTTTAGGATGGAAAAATTGTATAGATGGGTATGTGTGGAATTATCATATAATGAAATTAGAAGCAAAAAAGAAGCCTATGCTTGCTTCCCGTTATGGTACAATCATTGGTTGGCATTCCATGTTACTACTTGCCTTGGCTTCTCTTTCTTTTCTTCTCTTTGAAAAAGAAGTAGCAAAATCACATCGAAATGAGTTGGGTGGCTCTATTTATATTGCTTGTGCTGAAAAACCAAAACCAAAACCAATGTAAACTACTAAGTTGGGTTCTTCCTTATTATATTTTCAATACAACTTTCTTTTTAAGTCTCGCTTTCATTTATAAAATAACATAACGGTGGTGGATGGACGCGCGCAAATAAACCGTTTGTCTTCTATATCACGTGTATCTTCGGACGTACACATATAAATGGTGCTTGAATCTGAACCGTAAGATGTAAATGTGGAAAATAACCTTCTAAATTCATCGTACAACTCTTTTAATTGTCTTTATGATAGAATAAAACGGCTGGAGATACTCTGTTTCATATACCCAATGCCTATAGATGATCAAGCTCCGAATAAAACAGGGAACAAAAGGAGAATGTTTATGAATTTGTTAATCATACCTTCTTATTGCTAGAAGTCAGTGATAGAGAGAGGAGAAGAAAGTGGGAGAAAGGTGAAAGTAGTGGGAATGGTGGAGAAGAAGTGGTTTTATTCATTTTCATTGGGTTTCTCACTGCCAAAGGCCTTTGCTTTAACGACTATCCGTTTGTCTACTTATGCTGAGGTTTCTTCAACGGCCCTTACTCCTCTACTGATTGGGTTTTTAATTGTTCTCTCTCTCTCTCTCTCTCTCTTTGCTCTGTTCGGTCATTGATGAAGTTCATTGCTTTCTTATCTTTTATCAAAATTATATACTTTTTTTAAGTATTTCCAATCACTAAGTTGATTTTATATGTAAATTTTCATAATTATGCAAGTGCTAGTCCTGATTTTAGGATCCTGTACTTAGGACACATTTGTAAGAAATTATACTGAGGCCATTGGTTGTTAACACTACAGCAGTGGTAGCATTACACAAACCAGCCCGTGCTAATTAACTTTTAAAATATATTTCCAGTTGACGTGTCACCAAGTCTTGTAGCAGTGTTGGTCTGTTTGGTCAGGAACTGCCTAAGGTTCTCATCTTAGGGTTTTTGTTGATTTATGGAAGGGCTGGAATGCACATACATGGAAGGGCATCAGCTAGTGTTCAGGTAAATACTCTCCTTTCTTTTTCTTCATAACCTTCATCTCTTTTTAGTGCAGCAAAATAGGTACCCGGAAAACTAATTGGACATACAACCATTTTGTTTCTGTTTAGTTAGACATGGGTGCTAAAAATCATGCAGTTGTCCTCCCTGATGCAAATGTAGATGCTACTTTAAATGCTCTGGTTGCCCCAGTTTTGGGGCACTGATGGGCAAAGGTATACGACACTAAGGCTGCGTTTGGATTTGTGGTATAGTGGGGATAAGTACTTATCTACTGTAGTTTTTAAACGCAGTCATACGTTTGGATTTACGGCCGACAATCGCATATTAGAGAAAACTGCGGTGACAAATAGATAAGCAGAAAGGGGGCTGCGGTAAGAAACTGCTTATGCGGTGGAAATTTTACCTTCCAATAATAACCTCATGATATTTTAGTATTTTTCATTATATCCTTACTTAATTAATAGAAGGAAGTTTTTGTCAATAATATTTAAGTAAGGTGAAATATTTTATTTATTAAATTTATTTTTTATATTTTCTTATTTTAATTTAATAATTTAATATTTATAATTTGAATTTATATGACTAATAATGTATTTTTTGGAAATATTTATTTACTAAATTTATTTTATTTATACTTTTATTTTAATTTAATATTTTATTATTTATAATTTTAATTTTATATGACTAATAATATATTTTTAATTATTTATACAATAATTAATAGTTTATTAAATCAATGGACTTTTTAGTCACTTCATCTCTTTTCAACAACCGCAACCGCACTTGCCAAACACCTATTTTCACGTTTCAGCAGTTACCAAAACAGCAATCTCAAATACATAAGTACTTATTGAAATAAGTACTTATCATTTTAGCAGGTTAATTTCAGTAGGTTATCAACCGCCGCTACTCCGGCAAATCAAGCCTAAGTACAGCTGTTTTTGTTGGGGATATACAGTCGTGGTATACACTTGTATCTCTCTTTATTCGATTTGTGGGTCTTTAACTTTCCTTTCCTTCTGTACTTTGTGTTTTAATTTAAAACTTTCGAGTCAATGCGAAACAACTTGCTAGATTAGGTAAGTGAATATAAAGTGATGGAAGGCAAAATAAAAAATTTGGAACTTGATCATGTAACAGATGCCTTGCTATGCTTTTTCATTTTTGCTCCCTCTGTTCTAGTCAACAAACATATCCTATGAAGAAATTTTAGATATGTTGTTAATTTCTCGATCTCTGTTAACTTTACATGCTGAATAGTCTATTCACTCTTAGTTGTGTCTTCTGCAGGAAGAGTATCCTTCATGTCGTTTCTGTTGCATTTACCTACTGGAGACAGCAGTGTGTATTCTGATTTGAGAAACATTTTATCCTGATATCCAACAAGCACTTCTATTTTGCATTTAGTTCAGAATGTCCATTTTATAGATTACGCTCAATTTGATGTCAAGTTGGTACAAGATAGATGACAATTCATAAAAACAACTTACGTTGTTAGGAGAAGTGGTTAGTTGACCATTATCCTGTGTCAGGATGAATAAATTGGTGGAACGTGCAAAAGGTCTTGAACTAAACGTTGGAGCGAAACCTGACGCAGAGCTTGGTCCTGTGATTAGCAAGCATGCATTTACAGGTTTCAACTTCTTTAATTCACCATTAGCAATGTTTTGTGATGAAAGCTTAAGTAATCTTGTCCTAGTTTTGCTGAAATTGATTTTGCATTATTAAACCTAATTTGCTACAAATTAGTGAAGATTGCTATTGCTTCAAATCTAAACTTTTCTTTGCCTATGATGTATCTTTACCTGTTTTTCCCCCTTATATTTACAGGCCAAGGAACGAATTCACAGCTTGATTCAAAATGGTGTTGATAGTGGTGCCAAGCTTCTGCTTATTTTTCAAAAAAAAAAAATTACTCTTTGGTGACAGAAACGTAGTGGTTGGTAGTAATATTTCTCTCAAGTGTCTAATATGTTATCTGTCACCATGACGTTAAGAGTCTTATGTCTTACTAGGAATATTTAATTTTATTTTGTATGTATGGTTAAACATCAGCAACATGACGTAATGAATTGCTGTATTTGAGAAATGATGTGGAAGCCAGTACCACCTTATTTCAAATGTGGAATGATTAAGATAGTGTCAGTAAAGTTGCCTCAATCTCAACTTGTTCCTTTTAGGATAACTCAATGCATGAACCCTTCTATCTAGCAGAACTGAGAAACTGTTTCTCAAGAATTACATTGCTCTACTTTATTAATTTATAGTACAAACAGGTTCGAGGTTGTGAGCATGGCAATTTTGCAGGCCCTACAATCTCGTCAAGTGTCACAGCTGACATGGAATGTTACAAGGTTCAGTTTGCCCTTCTTTTGCTAGTAATTACCAGAAGAGACGCTAGTCATGATTTTAGTTTTTAAGTAAATGAAGAACGTACTGCCTTGAATCTTACTTTTCAAATCTTGTATTTGAAGGAGGAAATCTTTGGTCTTGTACTCTTTTTTGTGGAGTTACATTAAGTACTGTTTTTGTCTCTTTGTATTAGGCACCAAATATTACATGTGTACTCTATATTATGTGTTTCACATGGGCATACTACTTGCAGGTATAGGAATGGAGATTCCATATTTACTGCTTCTCGTGCAGCTGCGAGGAAACTTCAGACTGAGATAGAGGTGAACAGGTAAAATTAAAGAACCGATCATCTTTTCCAACCGCAAGGTTTTGTTGCCTTCTTTTGCATAATATGTGGAGAATTTCTGACTTGGCATTTTAGTTCTTCGTGACCTTGCAAGGGAAGTTTTATTTGTGGAGTGATTCTGAGCTGAAACATTGGACATGATTCTCTTGGATGCGGGTCGGCAATCAAGGCGTTTCTTTTTTGTGGATGTTGATGCGCAAGAGCTTTTGCTTTTGAAACCACATAATCAGGATCTTGGCCACCAAACAAACTTGGTGACACAGCCAAAGAGCCAATAGAGGGTTCATGTAAGACTTTATCTTCTTAATTATTCCCATTAAAGAGTAGAAGTAAAAGACCATTAATTGATCATATAGAAAGAAGAGAATGGCAAGCTAGCCAAGGCAACGCGCATGAATCCCTAAGGAAATATGAATTAAGCACATTGTCGTGTTAGACCTTTCTTCCTCTTCACTATTTCCTTTCTAAGTTTATATCCCTCGAAAGCATAAGCTTAAATACTCGAAATATACTGTTATTGGTTTCTCGTGAACCTTGTTCAACTGTTTGCCCATAATGGAATATGTACTTTAATTTCTATGGAAAGAGTTCATTAAAATCGTATTCTAACCAATGGTAACGATATTGTATCGTATTAGCCTCAAATCAATATTACAGACATATGATATCAGCAGAATCTGAAATACCGGTTAAATAGTTAATATTAGTCCAAGAATGTATGTTTAAAAAAATAAAGGAATTAAATCCCAAAAAAAGAAAATTTTTCAAAAAATACCTTAACCCTATTGGTCTCTTTACCTCAAAATGTCACACATTGGAAGTCTAAAAAAATTATCATCCTCTCTCCTCTATGCTTAATGGTTACCGCTTGCCGGCACATCAAATTTTCTGTTCTAGTTACTCTGTTCCAACCATGTTTTATCAAATCTCATTCACACATTTACGTGAGAATACGATAACCGGAACAGAAAATCTGATCCCGCTTGCCGACTTATTCTTCTCCTCCCTATCACCAGACTATCTTTTTCTCATTTCCTTTCTAGTCTCTTCTCTGCATGCCTCTTCACTGTCTGCCACGCGCCAACTATCTGCTTTGTTGTGCTACTAGCAAGAGGTCACTTGCCAAGTCATCGCTGCCACTCGACATAATTGTATAGCATGCTTATGCTATGATCGAAACTGTTTGGCTAATTCTTACGAGATGTTTAGTTTATTTGTTGGAATAAATAAGGCATGGAATGAGTATTAGTTAGGTTAGTTTATTCCTAGGAATTTCTAATGATGATGCATGTGAATGTTTAGATTGAAAACATAAATTTGAAATGACAAAGTAATAACTAATAAAAAGACTAAAATATTCATTATAGTCTTCACTAACTACATCATCATCATCATCATCATCATCATCATCATCATCATCATCATCATCATCATTATAAGAAGAAGAAGAAAATTAATAATATTAACAAAAATAACAACAATAATAATAATAAGAAAATTAATAATAAT
>JANZXR010000172.1:36447757-36466974 GCA_027575705.1 Erythroxylum echinodendron | reverse complement strand
CTTTTTCTGTTCTACTTTATTGCTGCCCATTATGGAATATATCCTCTCAGGATCAGAAGAAAGTTCAGGAAAGTCAAATATAAGACGCAGGGCAAGCTGCATCCATTTTGCAACTTGCTTTGCGCTTGAGACAAACTTGAGATGGCTAATATGAAAAAAAGAAGTAACAAAATGGCCCAAATAATTGTGGAGAGTACATGATGGAACTCCTAAATACATGCCTTTGTCAATGCCGAAATGTTCGAGTAGACAATGTTCTTTTCACTAGTAGACATATTCATGTACATCTGTTCCATAGTTTGGTTCTCAATGATTTTATCAACTTTAGCAGACCAACTGTCAAGATAAATTAGTTAAGTAATTGCGCAATCAAGTAATAGAAACACAGTGTGTGCAAGTGAAAGTTGACAAGAACGTCATGGCCTTTGAGTTCCATTCCAGTCATTGGAAAGAAAAAAAAAAAAAAAAAAGAAGATTTCCGGGAGCTATCCATGTTTTCCCCTTAATCTTTCCATGTCGTTCTGTAATTAGTCGTCCAAGCGAAAATCAAATGTTGTTCGGCTCTACAACTGGCGAGGCCATAGAAACACATAATCAATGTAGAATTTGCCCAAAACGTTAAAGGAGGCAGTAAGACTCAACTGATTACCACAATGGAAGATTCGATGTCTTTTACTGGAAGTCTTAACTTTTCCATTTATCACGAGATCATGATGCGAATGACAACTTTTTATCCATTTTATGACTCAACACAATAATTGCGACCTAAGGAAAGATTTTGTTCCAAGACGATAGACCTGGACTTGTGTGAAGCTTTCAAAGCGTAAAGGCATCGTAAAATTTAAATTTAAGAAAAATAAGACTTTTCCCATGGTAAAAGGGATGCCCTTAATCAACCATCCCAATCAAATTTGTGACGCTGTGTCTTCTTAGCAAGCATGTAAGGAAGAGTTTTTTAAAGGAGGCTACATCAAAGCAACCAAGCCACTCCAACTTGTACATACGGATATTTGTGGACCTATTAATCCATCATCATTTAGTGGCAACAAATATTTCATCCTCTTTATTAATGATTTTAGCAAAAAGACATGGATTTACTTCTTGAAGCAAAAGTTTAAAGCATTTGCTACATTCAAGAACTTCAAGGCTCTTGTAGAAAAACAAACTAGTTATAAAATCAAGGCTTTAAGGTCTGATAGAGGAGGCGAGTTCACCTCATTAGAGTTCGGTAAATTTTGTCAAGCTCATGAAATTCGATGTCCTTTAATGGTCCTTAGATCACCACACCAAAATAGAGTCGCGGAGAGGAATAAAACAATTCTTAACATAGCTCGAAGCAAGTTGAAGGCTTAACAAAACCCTAGTGTGAATCACTTGAGAGTGTTTGGGTGCATTGCTTACAAGCACATCCCGTAACAAGAGAGAAGCAAGCTTGATGATAGAAGTGTCAAACATGTCTTTGTTGGCTATGACAAAAACTCAAAGGGCTATAAGTTGTACAACCCAAGCAATGGCAAGGTAATGATGAGTCGCGATGTAGAATTCGACGAAGATGGAGCATGGAATTGGGAAAGAAAAGAAAAAAGCAACTATGATTTAATTCCATACTTTGTTGGGGAAGAAGAAGCCATGGCACCAACACAATATGTAACTCCGTCTCCTTCACCCACTCCCAATAATCAAGGTGAAAACTTCAGTGAAGGGAAGAATGAGAAGTTTTGATGATCTTTATGATGAAACTAAATAAATAACTGAAAAACTGTGGAGGGTAGTAGTTTTGCAAACTTTCCGATTTGTTTCTAGCAAACAAAAAAATTAGAAAAATTAAAACAACCAAAAATAAATCAACACCAAGATTTGTTAACGAAGTTTGACATACCTTGGCTACGTCTGCGGGCACTCACCCAGCTTAATACTTTCACTGAAATACAATAGATTTACATAAGGCTGTACTAAGCCGACATAACTCAACCCTTGACACTATCTCTCAACCTCACTTCCAGTGAAAGATTTTCACCCCCAATAACAAGATCAAATTGTGTTAACCTCGATAGAGGATTTTTCTAAATAACTTTTAATAGAAGACAATTAAACAAATAAGTGATCAATCAACTAAGAACAGAACAATAATACACTTAAGATAAAAGAGAAGAACAACTTTTCGAAAAGTCCAACTCCATTGAAATAAATCTGAAAGTTGTTGTGCCAAATTATGGACTGATTTTTGCAAACTCCAACATCAACTCACGGCAGCAGAGGAAGAAATCACACATAACTAATCAAGCAAATATGCCTTTGGTAGAAGATGCACACAATGGACAAATAGACTTAATCATGAGCCATACTGTGAAAATTCAACACCAACCTATGAGCAATTCAAGATGTCGCACCCTCAAAGAATTATCAACTCACGTATAAACACTTCACACACTCACAATCAATTAATCAATCAACCCCTGCTGCCCACTTACGGAAATAACACCTGAAGATGTTTTCAGCAACTCACGCATAGACCACAAACTATAGGTTATGTCTTTCACCCACCTTTAGCTGTTCATTGAATTTTTAATCAACACAAGGTAACACCTGAAACTTCTAGCCAATCAACCCAAAACTTTGATAAGGATGAATGACTGAGTCTTTAATTAGTTATTTAATTCAAATATTTGTTGTAACTAATTATACTATATCTGTAACTTTTGTTATCTAGTTAGTTACGGTAGCTTAGTATAAATCAATTACTTCTGTATCATTTGTACACAACTCATAAATAATACAATTCAAAACACACAATTTTCGTAACCTTTACAAATTGTTATATGGTATCAAAGTCATCAACGCCTTAACAGTTTTTTCTTTTTTTTCTCTCTTTACCGTGCTCACAACCACTTATCCAAATGGCTCCCAATTCAAGTTCCTTAATTATCACCGATGAAACTTTCGATATTATTATCCTAAACACAAAATG
This sequence comes from Erythroxylum echinodendron, assembly GCA_027575705.1. NCBI lineage: Eukaryota > Viridiplantae > Streptophyta > Magnoliopsida > Malpighiales > Erythroxylaceae > Erythroxylum > Erythroxylum echinodendron. The sequence goes on along the minus strand of JANZXR010000172.1, from coordinate 36,464,006 downwards.
TTTTCAAATTAACAGGCCCCAACTATCCTGCCTGGAGGGTGCAGTTCACGTCTCTATTTGTGGTCTATGACTTAATGGGATTAGTAGATGGAACCACGCATTCTCCTGATGAAATAGATAAGGATTTCAAACTCTGAATGTGCCAAGATAGATTCATTCTTCATGCTATCACCTCATATGTTCATGAATCAGTGATCAATTTACTTAGTTCCGTAATCTCTTCTCGAGAAGCTTGGTCACTGCTTTCCAGAATGTTTGCAAATAAATCACGGGCTCACATTATGAGTCTCAAAGAGCGTCTCATTGGTCTCAACAAACAAAAGGAATCCATGACAGAATACCTGCAGTGGGTAAAAGGAATTGCCAATGAACTCTAAAAAATCGGGTAGCCTAGTTAATGATTCAGATCTTGTGATCCACACGTTGAACGATCTGCCCTCAGAGTTTAAGGAACTATATGCAACCCTGAGATCTCATGACACCCCTATCTCCTTCGAAGACTTATTTGACACGCTGGTAGATCAAAAAACCTACATCTTACGACAAAATAGGGTCACTCATGGCTTCACTACCAATGTGGCTGTCTAGAAAACACTGGATAGGTTCTCGAACAGGCCACCACAAGGAGGAGTTCCAACGAAATCATGGCAGGGAGCCATAAATGGAGCACATCGTAACATCGCATGTCAGTATTGTGAGAAACCAGGTCATACGGCCAAAGTCTACCGTAAACTGCGCAGGAGAACTGGACAGCACGTATCAGGAGCATCTGGGCACTAAAGAGGCCCTTTGGCACACCTTGCTAGCTCCTGACCTGCTCCTGGGGATCCTGGACACGGCACAACAGCACCTGGAATCAGTGCAGACTCTGACTCACACCTGCCTAGTGCCTACAGCCCCTGACCCAATTCTTCCGGGCACAGCAGGATACCCTCAATGCACTCAAGCTCGATGGGACCAGCCTTCCACACTTCAGTTCCTTTGTCACAGCAATGGATCCTAGATTCTAATGCCATTCATCACATCACCAATGAGATGCAGAATTTAAACCTTCACTTCCCGTGTACAGGAAATGAATAACTCCAAGTCGGTGATGGTTTCAATCTCCCGATAAATCACACGGGTAGTTTTCATGTCCCTATCACAACCAAAACTTTATTTTTTAACAAAGTTCTCCACGTTCCAAAAATTAATTGCAATTTGATTTCCGTTAACGTTTATGTACTAACAACAATGTCTCGGTGGAACTTTTTCCAAACAAATTTCAAGTCAAGGATTTGTGGACAAAGGCAGTGCTTCTCTTGGGAACATGTCACGATGATTTGTACAACCTGACCCTTCTGTTTGTTCAACCAACTGCTCTTTCTACCAAAGTCCTGCGTCATGATGTCCTTCATCATGTCCTAGGACATCAATCAAATAAAAGCATTCAACATCTTCAATCTCATCATCAACTCAAAAGTAATCCAACTGGGTCATCAATCTGTGTCTCCTGCGAATGTGCCAAGAGCCACAGACTTCGGAGCAACATCTTCAGAGCTCGAGACCACTAGAGTTAGTCTTCTCCGATGTTTGGGGACCTGCTTCAGTCATCTCCTCTGATGGTTTTCGTTACTATATTGTCTTTGTCGATCATTTCTCAAAATACATTTGGCTTTATTCGATGCAAAATAAATTCGATGTTTTCATATCTTTCAGAATTTCAAGTATGTTGTCTAACACTTCTTTGATCTAAAAATTAAAACCCTATACACTAACAACGGTGGTGAGTTTATAAAACTATGATCTTTTATTACCCAAAATGGAATCTCTCATTTTATAACCCCCCCACACCCCAAAGCTCAATGGTGCTGCTAAACGCAGACATCGTCATATTCTAGAAACAACCAGATCTCTTCTAAACTATAGCAATCTTCCAACAATATTATGGTTCTTTGCTATCTTAACTTCAGTCTATCTAATCAACCGTATGCCCACACCCATTCTTCATATGAAGACTCCTTATCAGATTCTTCATGGCACACCTCCTACCTATCATCACCTCCACTCCTTTGGCTGTCTCTATTTTCTGTGGTTACAACCTTATGTTGACCACAAACTTCAACCTAGATCCATTCCTTGTATTTTTATTGGATATTCTCTCTCTCAGTTTGCTTATCTTTGTTTTGACCCGAAAACATAAAAACTCTATACCTCCAGACATGTCAGATTTTTTAATGATCAGATCCCCTATATGTCACTATCCTTGCCGACCCTTCATCTCAATCTCCATAACACATCCTATTATTTGCTCCTCATCAGATTCTTCCCCTCAGTCCCATGACAACTTCACCGCCTGAGACTATACTGCCTACTCCTGCGGAGTCTTCACTCAAAGACACACTTGAACAATCACCCTTACCTTCTCCTACAAAGACAAGGAACTCACCCGATGCATACTCGCTCCCAAAACAACATATACAAACCCAAAATCTTCACTACTACCAAAATTCCTTTACCCATTCTAGAGGAACCCAGAAACATAATGGAAGCTTTTCGATATCCTCAATGGCGAGCTTCTGCATCTGATGAGTACAATGCTTTAGTCCAAAATGACACTTGGGATATGGTTCAAGTGAAGCAAATACTGTGGTTGGCTGCATTTGGATTTTTCATACTGAGCGGAAACTTAATGGAATAATTGATCACTACAAATCTTGACTAGTGGCAAAGGGATACAATCAGTGCCCAGATATTGATTATTAGGAGACCTTCTCTCCTGTGGTCAAACATCCTACAATAAAAATTGTTCTCACTATAGCTTTGACATATGGGTGGTCACTTCATCAAATGGACGTTAATAATACCTTTATGCAGGGCCATCTTCAGGAAACTGTCTACATGAAACAACCACCTGGTTTTATTCATCCAGCATATCCCTCACATGTCTGCAAACTTCGTAAGGCCATTTATGGATTGAAACAGGCACCTCAGGCATGGTATAATGAACTTCGGGAATTCTTGGTACAATACGGTTTCAAAACTAGCGCCAGTGACTCTTTGCTCTTCATCTTTCATGAGCACAATGTCACCATGTATTTTTTGGTCTATGTGGACAATCTGCTACTAATAGGGAATTCTGTAACTTATCTTGGCCATGCTCTTCATCTTTCATGAGCACAATATCACCATGTATTTTTTGGTCTATGTGGAAAATCTGCTACTAATAGGAAATTCTGTAACTTATCTTGGCTAGTTTATGGAAGCTATCTATACTCGATTCTCACTCAAGAATCTTGGAACTCCGAATTATTTTTTAGGGAATGAGATGATCCAAAATGGGAAGGGACTGTTTCTGGCACAAAAATGGTACATCCATGATCTCCTTTACAAGTTTAACATGGAAGAGGCTAAACCATGTGGAAATCCACTTTGCGCCTCCACGGTCCTAAAATTGGATGATGGCACGACAGCTATGGATTGCACACTATATCGCAGTATTCTAAGGGCTCTACAGTACATAACTATCACTTGACCTGATCTCAGTTATGTAGTAAACAAACTTTCTCAGTTCATGCATAAACCTTCTGATACTCAACGGAAGCTGTGGTACTTGAAACACACTCAAGACTACGGTTTGTAACTCCATTGGACCTACAAACTTACAAGCTGCATATAGTGATGCTGATTCGGGAAGTAACTTCAACTCTAAAACGTCCACTTCTTCATATGTTATCTTTCTTGGAAACAATCCTATTTCTTGGTATTCAAAAAGACAGAGAATAGTTGCATGTCTTCCACAGAAGCAGAATATCGTGCAGTAGCTAGTACGATAGTGGAAGTAATATGGTTACAAAACTTACTACAGGAACTTCATGTTCCCAACCTGGATCCACCGACGATCTACTGTGACAATGTAGGTGCTACCTATGTTTGCTCAAATCCAGTCTACCATTCTCAGATGAAACATTTATCACTTGATTACCATTTTGTCAGGGAACAAGTCCGGATACGACAACTACGAGTCTCACATCTCCACTCACGATCAGATTGCTGATGCTCTCACAAAACCATTATCTTAGACCAAATTTAATCTATTCAGAACCAAGATGCAGATCTCTCTGAGGAACTTCATCTTGCGGGGGCATGATAAGGATGAATGACTACGTCTTTAATTTGTTATTTAATTCAGATATTTGTTGTAAGTAATTAAACTATATCTGCCCCTTTTATTATCTAGTTAGTTACGATAGCTTAGTATAAATCAATTACTTCTATATCATTTATACACAACTCATAATTAATACAATTCAAAACATACAATTTTTGTAACCTCTACGAATTGTTATAAACTTCACGCACACGTGATGTGTCACAACACCACTTAAGATAAACTTCAATCCAAGATAGGATTCTTCCGTCACTAGAAGATCATCCATATAGTTTATGAGTCCAAGTTAATATCCAAATAATTCCGATTATCTTATAGGTCCAATTCTTTCTATTGCTGCCTATGTTTTTTTCATTGTCGCCTGTGTCTTTGTCTTTCCTTCTTCCCACATCTATAAACGTGGGAATAGATCTTGCTCTCTTCACGTGGGAGTAAATCCTGCTATTTTCACGGTATTGCTTATCTCCATTTCAAGTTTGGTTCATTTTGTGGATTTTGATTGGGATTTTGCTCAAGGCACCCATAACATTGGGATTGAAAATTTTCTCTATCATGGATTCGATATCTACGTGAAATTTGTGAATCTCCATTGAAGACCCATATTTTTCTCTTCAAGGTATTGCCTCTTTCACTTCAAGGTTGATTCAATTTGTTGATTTTGGCTGGGTTATTGATGTTTTTGGAAAGTATGGGCAAGAACAAAGAGCAAATGCTCCCTTCAGTGTCGGATAAGGAGACAGCAGCTCCAACACATCGTTTCATTCGACTACTGATCAATCCGACATCTGGCACGAAACTCATCAGGGCTAGGTCATCTTCTGTGACTCCACTTGAAATTCCCGACACTACCTCTGTTCGAGAAAAAGTACCAGATCCAAATTATGATGTCACTTAGGTCATTTTATCCATGATTGAAGACTCTGCTTTAGATTATGATAAAACTCCTGCAGCACCTGCTCCACCAACTGCGCCTTTATGGCTCCTCCAAAACGTACAAAGATGTGGACTCGAAAATCAACCCGACCACCACGACGTAATGCTTTTATCTGCCTTAAAGTGGATAACGTGATTTCCATCAAGTTCTACTATTCAACGGCTGAACTGAAATGGGCAACTCTCAACAATGTCGGGTTTGTTCTCGTTACCCAATCATTTTAGAGGAGTTTCAACAACATGGTTTGGATGCTTAATTATCAGAGAGATTTTTATTGCAAGCTTCATTATTTCTGCAGCATTATGATTCTGATCTGGTAAAAGAATTTTACTACAATTTGTCTTGTGATATTCTGAATGAGATTGCTATGAGTTATAAGACAGTATATGTGCAGGGTCGAGTAGTCCGTTTTGACTGCTAGATTAAATCTATTTATGGGATTTGATGATTTGATTGGTGATCTACTTTATGATGATGATTGGAATGTGTCAAATGACTTAATTGCTATGGTACTGATAGGTGGGAAATTGACTACATAGCCATCTAGTTCTGTACCTCGTTCTTCAATGTTTACCCAAAAGTACTTCGTGCTTTTTAAATTAGTAGTGACAAACTAGATGCCGAGCACACATGTTGTTTTTGTCTACTTGGCACAGGCCAAATTGCTTTATGCCAACAGTACTGGGATGAAATTCAATCTTGGACTCCTCATTATTGAAGCTATGTTGGCTATTGAGAATAAGCCACACTCTTTACCATAGTTTCCCTGCTTAATCACTTAATTTTTGTATACCAATGAAGTTCCCAGGATAAAGTCGAGTGTACTTGAGTTGGTGGCCTTGATGAACATCAATCCAAGGATTTGTCATCAATCATGGGGTAGTGGACTTGCTGTACACCACGTCTGCCCCCTCAGATGCCTCCGGGTCGACTGTCAATCCACATGCAGCTCTCTTTACTGAAATTGAGAGGATTGAAGGTATTCTTTAAGTGGTTACTGAATCTCTTTGCCACTTAAAGAAACAAGTTCTCCGTTTTTCCAGTGCTTCTTGAATTCGTCTTTTTGGCACATGTTGTCTCAAAGGGGGAGAGATAAGATATTTGACTTAACTGCTGAATTTGTATTGATTCTTGACTTGACTGCTAAATTTGTTAACTACTGAATTTGTATTGAATCTTGAATTATTGAATCTTACATTAAAGAGGAGCATTGTCGATTCAATATCTATATGTCCAATTATGTCATTTAGGGGAGCCTAGTATTTCTAACAAATATGCCAAAAAAGGAGAAAATTGTTAGATATATGTTGTATATATCTACTTATTTTATTTTTGCATATTTTTATAAATTAGATTTATCATATTTTTTCATTATCTTGGATTTAAAAGAACTAGTTGGATAATGTTCTAGATAGTATAGAATTCTATCTTGCATAGATATGGATTTGGTGAAGACTTGTGGGTATTACGGTACTATGGTAGCTGAAAGGTATTGCTGGAAGTTTCATTGTGAGTTAAGTGGTTTTTCTGAAAAATACTATATGCGTGGCTTGTTGGTTGTGAACCTACAGCTGATGTCTTTAATGCAGCGTAAGTGCTTTGAGTCATGTCGGTTCAGTAAAACCTTGAGTAAATCTATTGTACTTTGGTGAAAGTATTAATTTGGGTGAGGGCCCCGCAGATGTAGGTAAGGAGTGTCAGACTGCGTTACTAAATTTCTGGTGTTATTTGTTATTTAGCTTTTGATTATTTTTGTTTTTATTTGTGCTAGAGACGACCGCAGTAAAATTGGAAAGTTTGCGAAACTACTACCCCTTGGTTTTTCAATAACTCTTGATTTGTATTACCTCTTTGCTGACAATGAGTCGTTAAGTGTTGAAGAAGCCACAAAAGACAAAAGATGGAAATAAGCTATAGATGAGGAAATCAAGTCGATTAAGAAGAAAGATACTTAGGAACTAACAAATCTTCCCAAGGCCATAAAGCCAAAATTTGAGTGATAAATTCTTCTCTCTAATTCACCCTTCCACTTTCCAACAAAGGCACCGGTCCCTTATATGCACCTTTCATAGTGTAAAGGCATCACAAAATTTAAATTTAAGGAAAATGAGACTTTTCCCATAGTTTAAATAACTTTTAAAAATTATAATTTTTAATTTTTAATTTTAATTAAAAAACCTTTTAAAGGATTTTTATTAAAAATAACTACTAAAAACATATGGCATGAACGACATACGTCGATCAACCAAATATTGTTAACAATACTATTCAATCCAACTCTTAAATTCAATTTAAATAAATAAATTATTTTAATTATTAATTCGATTTCAGTTTAAAAATTGAGTTGAATTGTCAAGTCAATATTATTTCATTGGTCCATGTGTGATATTTATGTTACATTTATTTTGTCATTTTTTTTAACAATAGATTAAGAGAGGATATTTTGTTGAAAATTGAATATCATTGGAAATTGAATATCATGCAGAGTTTTTCTAATAATTTTAAAGATTAAAAATTAAAATTATTTAAATCACATAAAAATGTTGTATTTTTTACCCTTAAATCTTAACAGAGAAATCTATGTGCACCTTTTGATAATTTCTTTTTTATAATTTGATGACTTTGATTTGTGGTACATAAAACAAATAAGGAGTTTTTTAATAATTTAAAAGAAAAAATTAAAGTTATTTAAATTATAAAAGAATTTTGTACATGTGTTTTATACTTAATTTAAACCTTGATGAGGAAAATACATGCCCACCGTTTGGTAATTTTGTTTTTATAATTTAATGACTTTGATTTGATTCGTGTGATCCAAATTGAAGACTTGATTTAACAAAAATTTAAGCAAAGGAATCTTTTAAAATTTAAAAAAAATTAAGATTAAATGGTCAAATTACTTAAATTACGTAAGAATTTGTGTCTTTTACCCTTAAATTTAAATCTTGATGAAGAAAATTTATGTCCATATTTTGATAAATTTTTTAAATAATTTGATGACTTTGATTTGGTCTAAGAATGATATTTATATCACGTCACAACAACAAAGTAGCCTTTTAGTTATGTTTTTTTTGGGCTAAGATTTGATAATTGTAGCTAAAAGTCACCCTTTGGCTACAATTTTCTAAAATCCTAGCCTATTGTAATAAAAACGTTGATGAGCGAGATTTCAAAAACTAATGGCGATGTTTAGGATAGGCTACGTTTTATATTCATAGTTAATAAGCTTTGGCGATGTTTTTTATTTGTGTGCTCAGTTTCGTAGCTAAAAACTTTTTTAACTATTTACTCAGTTTTGTAGCTAAATGTTTTTTGCTATGAAATAAAAATATTTGGCTATATTTTTTAACTCTGAACTTATTTTTGTAGTGAAATGTTTATTTCACAACTAAAATGCACAGATTCCATATATAATATCAACTACGAAAAAAGATTTCCTAGTTAAAAAGATTTGGCTACCAAATAAAATTATTTTTGTAGCTAAAAGACACAGATTCTATAATTCTAACCATAAAAATAGATTCTTAGCTAAAAACGTTTGCCTACAAAAATATAATTGTATAGCTACAAAATAATTTTCGTAGCTAAACGACAGATATTTCATAATTTCCTAAAAGACAAATATCCCATAATTTCAATTACAAAAATAAATTTCATAGCTAAAAGACACAAATTCTATAATTTCAGCTACGAAAATAAATTTTGTAGCTAAAAAAATTTGGCTATGAAAATATATTCATAGCCAAATGTTTTTTTAACTACGAAAATAAAGTTACAAATTTCATAATTTCAGCTACAAAAATTGATTTTGTGGTTAAAAACATTTGACTACAAAAATATATTTGTACCTAAAAGAAGAAGAGCAAAAGTAATAAAAATAGCGTCGTTTTTGTTGAAAATCAACCGTGATCGAATTATGGGCACCGTGGAAATAAAAAAATTTAACAATTTCTAACCGAATCCTGATAATTGATTAACTTGATAAAAAACGAATCATAAAGTAAGAAATCATACCTAAGTTGCTTTTCCAGTTGAAATCCTTTGAAAGCTTTTCTAATTTGTCAACCACAAGCTGCTTACTTGTCCAGCCTCTGATAATATCCATAGAGCAGCTTCTCAATACTTTGAGAAGAAATAAGCAGGAATGCTAGTTTCCTAATGCTTATTCCTATTTATAAAAAAGCATTAGGGTTTTTTTTGTAATTTTTATTAAAATTAAATTCCTTAATTATAATTAAAGTCATACTCTAATTATAATTTATTTAGTTTTAATAAAATCAAATATCTTATATTTGATCCGTAAAGTTTTATAAACTTTATAATTAATTCTAACTTAATTAAAATTGATTTTTCCTTCAAGTTTCTACTTAATGTGTAACCGATTAGGTTCCTAATATATTGGCTATAATTATAAATTCTAATTCTAATTCATAATTAGAATTTGATAAATTAAATCTCAATATAATTCATTTTTAATTCTACAATTAAACAATTTACAATCATGGATCAAGACTGACGTCTAGTAATATGTCATGACCACTCAAATATTTATATCAAGAATGTCAAAGTGGTTTGGTTTAACCTGTCTGTGCATGGTTATAATTTATAATTTAATCCTTTCGTCATCCAATGTTCCAATTAGATAGAGTATGGATACGGTGTCTACTCTTTTCATCCAACCATGTTCGTTCTTACTAATTAGTAATTGATTTATAATTAAAATTTAAAAACGCCTTTTTAAATATCAATTTACTCTGGTTAGAGAATTCCATAAATCAGTATTAATCAAGAACAATAGAACATTCACTCTAATTACTTTAGAGTAACGAATTCTTTATTGACTTACTTAACTATCTCCGTATGATTCATACTACATCCAATTATTATTGACTGCATTATCTTAAGACGGTTCATAAGTAGCATCAAAACACAACAATTCTCACGTGAGATACCTTAGTAATCTTAAATCTAAGGATCAATTATACAACCATCATTATGAGAAAATCCACAGACACATAAGTAATATTTCATTTAGGATTCTCATAGTCAGGCCAATTCAGTGACTTATTTGCTAATAATCACCCACATATTAGTTTAATTATCTAAATACTTTAATTTATAAGATCAATTACTTTTTTTATAAGAAAGAAATATAATGTAAGCTTAAGCTAGTTTTGCCATTTCAACGATATCCCGCCTTATTGAAACTATAACCAGGAATATTTAGGAACAATACATAAATATAAATTAAATCTCACAATTATAATTTCATCATAATTTCAATTACACATTAATTATTCTAGTATTTTACCTTTAGTATTAAAACATCAAATGTAATTAATTTAATACACAAAGATTAAAACATGCATTTTCATTAATTAAATAATAATGTCATATACTAAATTGCAACCAACCGATTAGCTACAAGGGCATAAACTAACAATTTTGTCTACTAAAACAATGTCATTTTTTGCATATTGAAAACCTTCATTTGATTAACTTATCTTCGTCTTCATCCTCGTATTCCAGCAGTTGCAGTGGTAGTCCGTCTTCATCTTCGTTTAGTGTGTTTGTCCATCTTCGTCTGTGTAAACCATTACCTAATTCCCTTAAAATATAGTTTTGTTCTCCCCACCCTTACTTTTTTTCCTTTGGTTGTAAGTGCCATTTTTGCTATTTTTTTTTTGCTTAATTTCACTATTTATATTTGTATACATCTTTCATAAGATTTTGTTTTCGAAAACTTAAGTGAGTTTTTGTTATGTGCTAAGAATTATGTGATTTTCACCTAATTCTTAACTTTCATTGGGTATCTTCATTGCTTCACTGATTGGTCTGCATGTGTATTTGTCAGTCTTGGGACAAAGGAATTGGTTTTGAATTTTCTAGTTGAATTGTGAAAATAATTTGAGATGCTGCAGATGATGGGTGTGGCAGATTGTGGAGATTTTTGGCTACAAGTGAGGGGTTAAGACATTGATTTCGTAATTGTAAAGCTGAAAGTTTTCAACTTTTAGAATTTTTGGTTGTCCGTGAAAGTCAATTTGATTGTCTTTCTTCTTGAAAATTTTGGAGAACTGTTGTAACTTTTGTTGCCATAATGGTAATTAATCAATGTCCTCGGAACTGGAAAATAAATTGAAGCTAAAAATGAGGAACTTAAGGAAGACTTGGAAATATGCATATGATTTTGCTTTAGTGCTAAAAGTCAAAATTTTTAGTTAATTATGTGATTGATACCAAAAGCCAAAAAATGAGATTTGGAAGTACTCCTTTCTTTATAGGAATAGCTAGTCTTCGATGTTGTAATTGAACAAACTAGTCCAAAGATTCTTTTAGTGTTTCTTTTGTGGAATGACGACAGAAAGCTTGGTCACTAATTCCATTATTTGTGTCTAGTAGCAAAAAAGTCCAGTTACAAGGGTAAGAAATGTCGGTAAATGAATTTTATTTTTTTTTAAATGAACTTGAATTAATAAATAAGAGCTAAGATACAATATGTTTGAACATGTCTAGCTATTACAAAAACAAAATGATCGCAATATGATGAACTAGCTAGATTTAACAATGGGTAATGAATGTTTTTTTGGAGCTTTGGATGATGTTAAATAGCAGTGGAGTCGATATGTTAAAACTTTGTCAATGCTTCCTATCTAGGATGCTCTGGATTTATCTTATCATGTAGAGGTCTTTCTACATTGATGGTCTTCCACTTGGACTTCTAATGAGAAGGGTCTTCAATTTAGGAGTTGGAGTGAGTCCAAACATAGTAGTTTCGTTATTGTTGACCATTAAAGAAAGAGGTATGATAATAATGTTGTTGTTTTAATACAACCAAAGCATTTGGGGTGGAATGATTTTTGGTGGAACTGCTGTCCAGATGATGATATTAGCCATCATTATTATAAGATGTGATTGGGAATAGGAGGTAGTTTTTAATATAGTTTGATTTTAAGTTAAAACTGCCTAGATGTAGAAGATACTATACCATAACATTTCCTTTTGGTGCATTTGGAGGTTGAAAATGCTCTCCATAAAAATCAGCGATGGTCAAATACAAAGGCCACATGATCAGCCAGAAACATATGCCCTTTAGTACTAAACTTGTTGCTAACATATTTTGTAATATGAGCATTTATAATTTGTAAACTAGCCTCTTTATTTATTGTGTGGTATATAAGAATTGTTAAAGTTGTCATCAATATCTTATATGGGAAGAATATTATTTTTGTTGGTATAATTTAATGATATTTATACAATTTTACTTTTTATATATAATGCTCAATATTTTGAATAAATAATATTTTTACACTATTTATTTGTATAATAAATTTACAATAAAAAATGTATCAATACATTATATAGAAAATATATTGTTCAATAATATAAATTAAAAATGTAACAAATAACATATCGCAATATTATATAACATATAGAACGTAGCCAAATATTTTTAGCTACGTTCAATATTTGGCTAGGTTTTATAGAACGTAGCTAACATAGCTAAAAATATTTCGCTACGTTTATGAAAACGTAGCTAAAAGTGCTTGGCTATGATTATGAAAATGTAACTAATAGTATTTAGTTACAAAAATGAAAACTTAGCGAAAAACTATTAACTACTATTTCTCAAAACATCACCTATAGTTTTTAGCTATGAGAATTTGATGACGTTTGGTGCGATGAAACAAGATTGTAGCTAAAAACTATAAGCGATATTTTTTAGACATTTAGCTACTGTTTTTGTAGTCAAATATCAAATTTGTTATAGTGGGTGTTATTTGTCATTACTTTTTAAAGGAAGTTTTTTAGAATAAATTTTTAAAGAATTTTTAAGAATAAAAAATAAATTTAATTAAATCATATAAACTTCTTATTTTAAATTTAAATTTTGATAAAAAATATATATGAATCTTTTGATAATTTCTTTTTTTTTTGTGGAAAAGTAAAGGATTTCATTAAGCAGATATTATATACAAGCTATAATACCCCAAAAGTTCTAGTATAATACAAAAGCTTAGGTACACAGAAAAAACATTCTTGATTTCCAATCTCGTTCCTTGTGGTCTAGACTAGTGAATTTTAAGGTTATTGATGATACCTCTAGCTAGCAAGATTAGTCGGATTTAAAAGGTAATCTCCTGGAACACCGGTTCTTCTCTTCTGCTTTGTTGTTTAAAAACTAAGCAATTACATTTTTCCCAAATGTGGTAAGTCATAGTGGCCCAACTAACCTTGAGTGCTTTGTAATCTGCATGATTTTCCATTTTAATTTTCACCAATCCCATGTATCTAATGATTTGTTAATATTCAGCGGTGCCTGTAACCAACTCCATATCTTGTTTGTATAACTGCATTTAATCAAGATATGTTTCCAACTCAATATTACAAAGTTCACACAACGAGTTAATGGGAAACTTGATTTTGTCCTTCGTAAATAATCTACCATTTATTCCCGTCCATAGGACAAAGGAGTATTCTGGTCGTATGTCCATATCCCACATAAGTTTTATCCACTGTACTCTTGGTTGTAGAATCTTAATATATAATTTGATAACTTTGATTTGAGGTATATAAAATAAATAAAGACGTCGACTAATATCATATCTAACAAAATTTCTACTATTTAGTTTCGCTTATATTTAAGAATACCCATCACACATATATTCAATTTAAATTTTTAAAAAACTTCATAAATATAGTTGTATATTACCTTGTCAAATATAATAAGTTTGTTTTTCATTTTAGTTAAATAATTATTTGACAGGTTTAATTTTCATTTTATTTAATCAATTTTAATTAGATTAATTTAACACGGTCTGAGTTTCCATTTTATCGTTCATTTTTGTTGGTCTTATGATTCTGCTGGAGCATAAGTCTACTGAAGTACCTTGTAGGAAATGTTTCAATCATTGTAATATAAGCATCTTTGGTATTAAGAGAAAAATAAGTTAAAGTACAATAATTTTTGTGACTACAATTAAGTTGAGTAAATATTCTTAATGCAATAACGAAATTGGTTGGTGCAACAAAATTTAGTAATTTCACCAACCTATCGTCTGGATATCCTCACACTTACATTAGTGATCACATGCAAATGTGAAATCCAATGAACGAAAAAATACAAAATTTGGTTGGTCTAGAAGAAATAGTCTGGCATGAGAGACAAGAAATTGTCACATAGTCGACATGACTGACCCAGTACCAGCAATCACTGCCATATAACCTCTTCAGCTAAAGTGGGCAAGTCATTCTTGGCTATTAAATAAATCCTTTTATTCTGGAATAGGATCTCTCCTCCAAATGAGGCCATTGGAATTGGGAAAACTTTAGGGGAAGAAGAATGCCTAGCATGACAATAAAATCCTGTCAAGCTAGTATGGGACCTTGGTTATTGCCGAGTCGTGTTAAAGGTGGACTTGTTGGAGGTTATTAATATCCTATCATCTTCTAACATCATGTTCTTTGATGGTTCACAAGTAATCAGCGACATTCGGGAGATTAAGGTCGTGCATGGGACATCTAGCTGCAACATGTCTATAAGGAAGGCAATAGATGTGCAGATAAGCTAGCGCATTTAGCTTTGAGTACAGCTTCAGGCATTCACCTGTTACACGCAATACCTGAGCAATGTCTTTAATTCATTACCCAGGATTTACAAGGAGTTTTATTTTGTAGAAGCATGTAATTGGCTGACGTAGTTTTTATTTTCCTTATGTATCCTAAAAAAAATTCTTGTGAAGCTAGCCAAGCTGACTTGCCTGGAGAACACCCGAGAATGAATTGCTAGGAGCTGCAGGCAAGTCATCCTTGGCTTGTAAACAAGACTTTTATTTTCATGCTACATCTTTCTTCATTCCATATATGACTCCACTTAATACTACAAAGTTACCAATTTAAATTCCTACTTATAGCCTCTCAAAGAATATATTCCAAACCAAGAGCGATTTTCACATTTTGTTAAGTTGTGTTGAATAGTGAAAAACCATAGTGGTAGGTATTTCGCAAATTTTCTGTTTTATCGTGGTCGTCTCTGGCACAAACAAAAACAAAACCAATCAAAAGAAAAATAATAAATGATACCAGAAATTTGGAATGCAGTTAGGCACTCCTTGTCTACGTCTACGGGACCCTCACCTAGCTTAATCACTTTTATCGAAGTACAATAGATTTACCCAAGGCTATACTGAGCTGACACCACTCAACCCTTGACGCTATCTCTCAATCTTACTTTCCATGAAAGAATTTCACATCTAATAACACGACCGACTCGTGTTAACCTCATCAGAGGATTTTCTAACTACTTTCACTCAAACAAAAATTAATAAAAATAACTTAAGTACTAAATCAACTAAGAACTGAACGACAATATACTTGAGATAAAAGAAAGACTTCCCTATGGTTTCAACTTCCCGAAATACATTTAAAAATCTGTCCACCAATTGAACTGATTCATCCTAACTTTAACAACTCCAATTAAACCATACAGAACACTAGAACACATGCACACACCTAGTTGTGTTTTTCCAATCTTCAATTAATGCATAGCAACACATCAACGCAAGGTCAAAACAATGATCCTTGCCCACTGCTTTTGTTTTATCTGACGCCCACTGCTTCTTTTCTTGCCCAACACCCACGAGAGATTTCCTTCAGCTATAGAGACATGCTCAATTAACACAGTGAGTTTCCCAATAAGCAATTAATGCACACCACTACTTGATAGATTTGTCCAACATACAACACACGAATATTCACCTCTCTTCAAAGACACCCACACAATATTTACTTAACCCACGATGTATATATGAAGACCAAAATCCAAAAACCAATATAAGCTATGTTTTTCACGTATGTAATTAATACCCACTGAACTATTGATTGCAAGACTCCCACTCAAGATACACATCTTCTATGGATAGAATCTATAACATCCCCTCACCTATGGCAAGGGAATTTTGGTAAATTAGAACGGGTTAGGAGAGATTAAAATTTTATTGCTATGTTCATGCATTCATATATGCACATTAGTAGCAAATAGTGAATTTTTGCACATGTAAGTGCTTGTACATGCATTCATGACATTTTCCGGTTTAAGTGTGAATAATTGTGTTTTATAGAAAAAGTGTTTTGTGTGAATGAGAATTTGAATTGGAGAGGGTTAT
>JANZXR010000172.1:36436826-36447657 GCA_027575705.1 Erythroxylum echinodendron | reverse complement strand
TTATTCAATTGTTATGATGCCATGTGGAGTATTGTAGTGATGGCACGTAGCGCTCTCTTATCATAGGATATGTATCGGAATAACTTACGGGTATCCCGATGCGTACCCTGTGGTGAGGGCTGTTACAGAATCATACATGATATTCACCATCAAGAGCCCTTAACAAACACGTAAACAAATTCCCTTATCTCCTTTCCATAAAAATATCCAGCTATACATATCTTAATCATCAACATGATATACGTTAAATTTGTCAGAGAATATTACTTCCATTTTGTGTAGGGTTCTTTCACATCTTTTTTATCTCATTACAATTAATATCTTATATGTCCAATTAATAAAGAATGCCAAAACTAATTACTTAGATATATGACATATATCCTAACAATCTCTCCCTTTTTGGCATTGTTTGTCACAAATATGAAACTCTCCTTAAACAACATAATTGGACATATAAGTATCAAATTCACAATTCATATGACAAATACTCCCCCTTAATCAAATATCAAGTTCCAAAGAATATCACAATTATCCAATCATCCAAATTTCGCCCCCTTTAGACAAAAAATGCCAACAAAGCAAGACAAATAGCCACATATATATCTTGAAATCTCCCTCTGAATAGAACATTCTCCATAAACAATCTGAGGTATCCCCTTAGGACAACACAGTATCAAAATGCATAATTATAAGAATCAACAATAGATGTAGCAGAAGAATCATAAACATGCCAAATATGACAATTTACCACCAGTCAATACATATGCCAACATATCACTACTTACTTCAATTCCATCTTCATACTACTGATCAAATTCATAAACTCAAGCAAATAAAGATGAGTGTTGTCAGTGTAGTGAGAGAGACGGATACCCAAGAGAGAAACCCATACTAATGAGAGAGCCAAAGAGTCTTCGATGGAGCCAAATAGAAGTTACAATGCAAACTACTAAAAAGATGGGACGACAATGGCAACGTAAAAACTAAAGAAGAACTAAAAAATAATCTTTTTTGTTTTTTTATAAATAACAACAAACTATACTTCAAAAATATAAAGCACACAGTCTCCGTGCTTCTTGAAAAAATTCAAACCTGGGATTATTTCTCATCATATTATCTCAGTTATCAACTGTCTGATTGATTTCTTCATCTGAAGTAAGTGACTTATCCTTAATTTGAACAGTTGCTTCAAAAGCAGTAACTAACTATTAATCTGGACACTTTCTTGTTTTTCCTGTACTCCATCTTTATACTTTTCCTTGATCCTTTCTAACACAAGTAGATTTCGGTACTAAAGGCTGATTCTGAAATTTATGTGAGGGATGTAGAATTCTTCGGCTTTGGTTTCTTTGAAACAACATCTACAGTAATTGGTAACATCTTGGCCTTATATGCCTAATAACTCCGCAAAAATGACACGTGGGTACAAATCTTTGATTATTTCTAGATGTTCCTTCTTCTCAGATAGATCTGGACATATCATTTTTCTCCTAATTCACCTTAAAACACTCACCTTTATAACCAATACCTTGAAGATCCTCTTTAACCTTACCAATTTCGATCAACTTTTCTAACTTTTCTGTGCCTCAATTCAGCACTCTTGGATGGTGTTCTTCATGAAGAGATTCTCTTCCTTCAAGCTTTCATTCTTTCTATATGTTTTTACCCATTTTCGTACATTAATTTGTAAGTCTCATAAATGTTCTCATTTTTATCACCTGAACCACTTTCATCACTGTCATAATCTGAGATTGAGCTCTGAACTGAATCATCTCTGTTTTTCCTGAAATTTCCTGATTTACTTCATTTTTCGTCTTCAGTTATTTCGTTCTCAGTTACTTTTAAACAAGTAACTAGACTTTTGCTATGTAAAGCAACTAACACATCACAATTAGCGATTTCTAACTAACGCATCACAATTATCGATTTCTTTTTCACTACCATATTCACTATTGGATTCATTCTTACTCCAAGTGTTAGTAAAAGATTTTTCTTTTCTCTTCTTCAAAGTATTAGCACATTCGGATTGAACGTGCCCGAAGCCTTGACACTCATAACATTTGATTCTCTTTACCTTCCTTTCGCCCTTTTGAGTTTTAACCTGTAATGCCAATTCTTTGCTTCTTTCTTGCTTACCTCTTAAAAGATTCATTTTGAAATTTGTAAGAATTCCGATTAACTTCTCCAATGACAGATCATTGATGTTGTGAGCTTCCTCTATTGCTTCAATTTTCAGAATAAATCTTGGAGGCAGTGATCTCAGCGTCTTCTTGACAAGTTTCTGATTGGAATATTTCTTTCCGAGTTGATGCGCCTGCTTTGCTATATCTCACAATCTTTCATGAAAATCCCCAATGGTTTCATTTTCATCCATCTTTAGTTTTTCAAACCTCACAGCTAACATCTATAGTCTTGACGCTATCACAGATTTAGACCCTTCATGAATAGTCTGCAAAGCATCCCACGCTTCTTTAGCTGACTCACAGGCTGATATCATTGAGAAATGTCCTTCATCAACAGCACTAAAAATTGCATACATTGCTTGTGAATTTCCAAGCGCACTTTCTTCTTCGGCTCTTGTCCATTCAACTAGATCTTTTCGAATAGCTTCTCCTTTGTCATCAGTAGTCATCAGATACATCCACCCATGTATTACCGAGTGCCAAGATTTTGTCCCCTGAGCTTGGATGAAGACTCTCATATGTGCTTTCCATGCAGAATAGTTAGATCCATCCAATTGCGGAGGTCTGGTGATCGATGCTCCCTCTCTAGTAATCATGTTCGTGAAACTAGGATCTGCACCAACCTGCTACCAAGTTATGAATCGATGACCTCGCTCTGACACCAATTGAAAAACCGTTGGGAGTAGGTGTTTCGCAAACTTTCCGATTTTATCGTAGTCTTCTCTGACATAAACAAAAATAAAACCAATCAAAAACGGAATAATAAATGACTCCAGAAATTTGGTAACGCAGTTAGGCACTCCTTGCCTACCTATGCGAGGCCCTCACCTAGCTTAATCACTTTCACAGAAGTACAATAGATTTATCCAAGGTTTTACTGAGCCAACACCACTCAACTCTTGACACTATCTCTCAACCTTACTTCCCGTGAAAGAATTTCACATCCAATAACACGACCGACTCGTGTTAACCTCGTCAGAGGATTTTTCTAACTACTTTCACTCAAACAACAATTAATAAAATTAACTCAAGTACTAAATCAACTAAGAACTAAACGACAATATACTTGAGATAAAAGAAAGACTTCCTTATAATTTCAACTTCCCGAAATACATTTGAAAATTTGTCCACCAGTTAAACTGATTCATCCTAGCTTCAACAACTCCAATTAAACCATACGGAACACCAGAACACATGCACACATTCAGTTGTGGTTTTCCAATCTTCAATTAATGCATAACAACACACCAACGCAAGGTCAAAACGATGATCCTTGCCCATTGCTTCTTTTTTTATCTGACGCCCTCTGCTTCTTTTCTTGTCCAATACCCACAAGAGATTTCCTCCAACTATAGAGACATGCTCAATTAACACAGTGAGTTTCCCAATAAGCAATTAATGCACACCACTACTCCATAGACTTGTCTCACATACAACACACATATATTCACCTCTCTTCAAAGACACCCACACAAGATTTACTTAACCCACGGTGTATATATGAAGACCAGAATCCAAAAACCAATGTAAGCTATGTTTTTCACTTATGTAATTAATACCCACTGAACTGTTGATTGCAAGACTTCCACGCAAGATACACATCTTTTATGGATAGAATCAGACATAATATTCACCAGCAAGAGCCCTTTAACAAACATGTAAACAAATTCCCTTATCTCCTATCCACAAAAATATCCAGCAGTACATATCTTAATCACCAAGGTGATATACCTCAAATTTGTCAGAGAATAGACTTCCCTTTTGTGTAGGATTCTTCCACATCTTTTTTTAATCCTATTACAATTAATATCTTATATGTCCAATTAATAAAGAATGTCAAAACTAATTACTTATATATATAACATATATCCTAACAAATAGTTTTCCTCATCCATGCAGAAGCATTAACACACAGGCCCTCATTTAGTTTCCAGCTCATGCCCATCACAGAATAACATATCATTCCTTGTCAGTTTTGAAATCAGTTAGTGTTGACCTTTGCTTAAAAGCGAGAGAGAAGAAATCCTAGGGAAGAACTTATCTCAAGTTTTCGACCGAATCAAAGGTTATTGTTGGACATGTGTCCTTAAAAATATTTCGCCACCTTTAACGCTTGATGGAGTCGTGATTCCAATGCAATTTGACATGATCCACTAAGTTACATGAAATCAAGTCGATGCCTATACGGCATCAATCTATGTGAAGAAAAAAAAAAGTGACTTGAGTTGTGACCTCAAAAGGACCGAAAATCATCTCTATATTAGACAAAAACTGGAAAACGATTCTTCTCAAATTTTCTGTTATCAATTGCCTGAAAGTGCAATTACTTTATTACGAATACACTTTAGGAATAAATCGTAGGACTCCTAAAGTTACAAAATAGATTTTTGGGTTGAAGCTTATTGATTTTGAATATGAAGGAACTTGAGAATGGGGAGTATATGAAGAAAATCCACTGCCCAATTCATGACAATGAAACGCTAGAAAAAGAAAAGTCCGATGGGATCTTAAATCACTTTTATTCTTTTAGATGAAGAAATAGATAATGAAGATTTGGAGGTCTTTAGAATTTCTGGAGATGATATCTCAAAAGCTATGTTAATCCTTATGGAATCATGAAAGCCGACTATGATCGTTATAAAATGCATGGAAAATCTTAGCCTTCTAGTTTAATTTCTTTCCGAATCTAAAGATAATTATGTTATCTTTTGATCACTAAGTTACGTTTTTTAATATTTATATTAAATTTTTTAAGGTTTGAGTTGATTTTTGGTTGATTTGGAGTTCAAACTTCAAACCCTCTACTTTACATGGTTGGACCGAATCTTAAAGCATTGCTGAACTGTGAATTGATCATAAGGCGGAGTTCTTCAACATCATCTCGTAGTACAAAAATGACAACCATAGACAAGATTCTCTTACCGATAACTACATTTTTGCAATAAACAAACTCTACTTGGGATATATTAATGATTGGTTTCTTCACCTTTCTTCTCTACTTGATTGTCATTTTCCCATATATGAAGTAAAAGTTGCTTTACAAATACATATTACAGGACTTGGATTGTTATGTTCCGTCCCAGTCCCATCAAGTAAAAGGCATAGACAAATTGAATTACAAGGATTTACTGCAGACTAATAAAGTTGGTTTAGGCAAGAACAGATGGTCTAGCATGAGAGACGAGAGATTGTCACATAGCCAAGTTAACTCGTCCAAAGCCACAAAGGGTGTGTTTTCTCAATTCACATTATGAGCAGGCTCCTTAGATGGATTAGGCAAGTCATTCTTTGCTACTAAACAAAGTCTCTGATCTGAGTCGAATCCATGAATTAATGTCGGCAGAAGAAGAGAAGGCCAAAGTGAAGCTAAGCATGTTGACTTGCATGCACTCTTAAGTAGAATGAATTGTAGTAGTTAGTCAAAACCAAATTGGTAGGAATAGCCATAGAATATATTCCAAATCAACAGACTGAAATTTGTTGAATGATTTTCTTGTCCTTCACTCCTTTTGAGTTTTCGTATCCAATGAGGGCAGGGAATGCAAGTTTGTTCCTTAGATTGACCTTTGGTTAAATGAATTTCTCTTCTTCTATTCATTCTCTTGTGACATTAAACCCACTTTTTATCTCATCCTGATTCCAACAAAGTTTATTTTATATGATCCATCCACTTGAAGTCAGTAAGTCAACGCATATTACACCACTTAGCCATGTTGTGCATTATATTCACAGCAGCCAATTCACTCTGCGTGGCCAAGTCACTGGAATATAATGAAGACTACAACTATAAGCACAGGGGACCCCTTGTACCGTTAACTTATTGCTTTCTTGTTAACCTATAACATATGGAGTTAACCGATAAAGTCAAGACATGTAAAATTTCAGATGCACTCTAGATAAATGTTAGATTATCCATTACTTACGACTTCTGAATGCCACTATTCTGAAGGTCAATGTACTATAGATTCATATAAATTGAATAAAAAGTACTACAACATTTAAGTAATTTTAGTCATATTTAATTTGATAAGACATTTCCACCCTTTGCATGGCTGCTGCGGCCACTCCAACCCGCATGATTGCTTGGGGGTAGATAACACACGGTGGGTTCCACAAAAATATGGTGGATTCACAGTGGCATTCGCTTATTAGCTAATTGAAGATTCTGTGCAGGAGACTAATAACAAGTGTTGGACATTGATCTAAAAATGGCCAGGTCTACAGTGCATTCATTCATTTCTTTGGCTGCTAGCTAAAAAGAAGCTGTTGACCAGCTAACAAGAAGCGTTGCTCGTCATGTTTCTATGATAATAGATGCTCTTTTGTGGTCTCAAAGAGACTACTTTACATGCCCTTCAGGATTGTCACAAAGTGAAAGCTTTCTGGCTGAGCATTCCCTCAGTGATGTTCGATCAACATTTCTTTCAACAAGATGTAGAGCAGTAGTTAGTCTCGAATCTGACTAAAGATGAGCAAGGGCCACTGAAGGAATGGGCTATTGTATTTGGAGTTTCGAGCTGGTATTTATGGCAATGGCAGAATAGGAGTCTTTTTGGAACTAATTTTGAATGACGGATCACCGGACACAGAATTGTCCTGGACTATGTATCTTGGATTGATACGGTACAAGAAGTGACTGGCCAAATTCTTGGAGTGTCGGAAGTGCCTTTTGGAAACCTAATTAGATAAATGTCACCACCTAAAGGCTGGGTTAAATTGAATACAAATGGAGCAGTTTTATATGAGTCGAACATTGCAACTGCAGGCGGGTTATTAAGGGACACTAAAGGCCATTGGAAGGGTGGCTTTATGTAGCATCTTGATGGGTGTTCGCCCATACTAGTTGAACTTTGGGAGGTACATGATGGTCTCAATTTGACATGGGATCTTGAATATCGCCGTATCATACTTGAAGTGGATTCTTTAGCGATAATCAGTATTCTTTCTTCTTCCACCTTGTTGTTGACTGAGTCTACTTTTTTGGTGTAGGATACTCGTATGTTATTGCGGAAAGAATGGGACGTTCAATATCAGCATGCTTATAAGGAAGGAAATCAGAGTACAGACAGCTTGGCCAAAATAGCGTTCCACATCAATCCAGGACTGTATGTTCTACAGGAGTCACTACCAGCAATGACGGATTTTAACCGAAAGGATCGGCAAAGCGTTGTCTATCGCAGAATACTGTGATAATGTTGTTTTTATTCCTGTTATACCAAAAAAACAAAAAAGATGATACCAAAGCCTGCAAATGCACTAAAAACAGTATAACATTTAAAGGCCCAACTTGTTAATAAGAATTGAACCCCAAAAAGTTGTTTCAGGCCCACAAAATGATTCGAGTTGAGAACAAATTTTTTCAAATTACATTGGCATTAAATTCTTTTTCTCTATTTATTTTAGTATTGACTAAATGAAATGAGGCCAAAGTTTCGAAACGTGTTTTTGTCAAAAAGGTACTTCATGTTTGCTTATTTCAGCATTATTATCACGAGTAGATCTCAAGAAAAGAAGAGGAAAAAGAAGAGAGAAACTTCGAGGCATTTCATAGCCTGGTATGGTCAAACAAAAGAAGAATGAAAATAGGTCCTAACTTTTTTCCCAGCCAGAAGAAATATAAAAATAGCGAACCCCTTTTTACGATGAAAAATCATATTTAACGATTTAAAATCAAATAATAAGAATTAATTAATTATTAAAACTATAAATAATCAGTCTTCCTACTAAATATTTATATAAAATTACTGAAACCTTTTTCGTGGTGAAAAAAAACACATTTAACTATTTAAATCAAATAATAAGATTTGATAAATTATTTATTAAAATTATAAAAATATCAAATCTTTTTATGATAAAAATCATATTTAACAATTTAAAATCAAATAATAAGATTTAATTAATTAATTAATTAATTAAATTATAAATAATCAGTCTTCCTACTAAATATTTATATAAGTTTATTGGACCTTTTTTAATGATAAATAATCACATTTAGAGATTCAAAATCAAATAATAAAATTTAATTAATTAATTATTAAAACTATAAATAATCAGCCTCTCATACCTTAATGTAATTAAAAAAATGATCTTGATAAAAGCAAATCAATAACTCCAATTCTCAAAACTTATTTTATTTTGTGATCAATGATTAAAAAAATTCAACTAATTTAATCATAAAAGATTTGACTCGATTAATATTTTGATTCGATTTTTAATTTTCTAATTTAATTTATTTTAACGATTCTTATTATTAAAAATTAATTAATTAATTGATCAGTTAATTTCATAAATTAATTAATTTTTATAAATAAACAATTAATTATATTTTATTTAATTAAACTTTAAACTTTGCAAGAGATAAAAACATTTTTGTTCAATTATACTTCAAATTTTTTAATTTTATTTAACCTTTAACCAATTTATTTTATGACAGTTTAATATCGATTAAACTTTTTAAATTTTAAATCTCTTATCTCATCAATTTAATATCAGATCCAATTTTTTTAACAATTGATCCAGATTTTTTTTTTTTTCTAAATTATATAACAAGTTTGATGATTTTAGACTTTCACAAGCATGTACTGTCTTGAATCTGTTACATTTTTTTACTTTTGTAATTGAGAGTACATTTTGTACACAAATACAATTATACCACCTAATTTTTTTTCGTAATTTTGCAAAGACATTAAATTAGAATACTGAATAATTAGTTAATGACTCCTATTCATCAACTCTTTCAATTGACCTTTAAGACTGAACGAAAATCAATTATTGAATAATAAAATCAAAATAAAAGTAAAAAATCCTGGACTAAACAAAAAGCATGTATCAATAGGATTAAGATGGTACCCCGTAGAAAAGAACAATAGACAATTGAATGACTTACTACTAACATAACAACAGGACAATACAAATTAATACTAATACTTTGAAGTAGTATTATTCTTATATTGGATACTTACTATAAACTAGATAATAATAATAATAAATCTCTTGACAGTAATTACTTATGAAACTTTGGGGAATTTTTTAATATCTCAAACATTTGTGTTTACTTTTGTCAGTCTGGAGGAGATTCAGGATTAACTTTTCCTGCTCAACCTGAATGCCAATTGCCAAGTAAAGAGCAGAGCCTTAGAACAGCCAAAATCTTTGGCACATTCCTTACCTCTTCACTAGCCACTGATCCTTAGAACTAGAACAAGATATTCATTAGGTTGACATTCAAAATGCTAAAGATCTGCAGAACTCTTAGACAATCCTGTATTTTCTCTCTCTCAATTGCACAGACTACAATCAGAGTTGCATGAAGTATAACAAAACTCAGAAATAGAATTATCCAGGATTTTGGCGTTGCTTACAGTACGAAAATGAAATTGCATCCAAAATTCATCATGCGGTGCTCATACATTGTATCGGCCTTTGACAGCTTTCTCTCTCCTTGAATCATCCTGTTATCAGGAGCAATGAGAATTAAGATGGAAAAAAAGATGTTTCATCTTATTTAGATAGCAACCATAGATGAGAATTACGTGGAAATTGTAGATGATCTTTTCGTTAATGTCAATGACCTCCTTCCATTGCCTGCCAATGCTCATCTGCAAAGTTAAAAAATAGAATCTATAGTTTAGCCATTCCCCATTGAGCACTAAAAAACAGGAAATCAATCTCCTATAAACTAACTGTTTAAGTAGACTCACCCCAAAATGGAATTGCAAAGGTAAAATGTTTGGTAAAAGTAGCATGAAAATCTTAACTGGAGAAAGAAAAACAAAAACAAGAACAATGGAAGTGTTTTTATTTTTCACGTCTGCTCATTTTCTAAGTAAAAAGTGAAAGCGCTATCAATCCAGTTACATGAATTTGCACAACACAAAATTTTCCATTCTAGATTATGGGGAAATCTGAAGGAATGCATCTAGTATCCATCCGCTGCAACAAAATACTGTTACAGAAGTATATAATATTTGCTACCCAATACAAATGCAACGTTGCATCCTCACCCAAAACTCACATCCATAAAACAATATACCTCTATCTGAAGGCATATATTTTTAACAAATTCAATTGTCATCTACATAAATTGTCCGTCTAACCATATAGGATTAGAAAGAACATTTAATTCAACATCACACACGTCTGCCAACAAAGGCACTTGAGACGCCTTCCTTGTTTCAGCCAACAAATAGAAAGGAAAGGGCGGCTCCAGATATCCAAAAGTTAGCCCTCCAATGCGCAAAGGCATTGATAAACAAAGGGAATAATTTCAGACAAATTTCCATCCAGGTCACAAAAGGAAAACAAAAGGCATAAAGAGAGAAGCAGAAATTTGGGATAGCAAGGACATTTCAGCATCCATCCCCTTCCTCACATTTTCCTTTCTTCAGAACATAAGATTAATTTCACTTGCACAAGAGACAAGAAATTATGGAATCTTACACCCTTCCCCTGCAACCTGTTTACGAAAACATTGCTCCTAGTGTTGAGATACTAAACAGCTGTAAATAGATTATACTCAGATTTAGATAGGCTGTAAATAGATAAGATAGAATAAGTTTGAAATCCCTTAATTTAAGGGATTACATTAGATAGCTTTAGATAACTTTCCAGATTTAAATTCCTACTTGTAATGTCCTATATATGGCTGT
>JANZXR010000172.1:36422157-36434313 GCA_027575705.1 Erythroxylum echinodendron | reverse complement strand
GGAATCCTTAAGCCAGAATTCACGCGTTCAACAGTTGCTTCCATGGATCCAAACGGCAACGTGCAGCCTCGTCAGAACCCGGCTGAACCACTATGCATGTTCCATTCACTTCTTATTTTAACATGCTACGAAAATGACAATCACAATCCAACATCAAATTGGTTATTTTATTACAAAAGCAATTAATTAGAGGTGCTGATAATGCGAGTATATGAAGTGCGAATTTTCTATTCTTAATCATGGCTTAGCCTGAGCAAGCTGCTCATTCTTTCTCCATATTTTCATACATAAGATAAAAATTTCAAGCTTTTATATAGTTTTATTCATTTTTTAAAAATTATTATTAAAATTATTTTTTGATACAAGAAATACTAAAAAATATCGTTTACTAAATTTCTATTAAATTATTTTAACATAATTTATTATGAAAATCAGTTATCCAGAATAATTAGTTTATACTAAAATCAGTAAAAATATTTCTAATATCAACGATGGTTTAGATAATTTAAGACAATAAAAAGTTTTACAAAAGATGTCGATACTTTTTACCCCTTAATCTATATCTTATTCTTATAGAATGTAGAATGTAGAATGTAGAATGTAGGTGGGTGAGTGGCATTCCATGCATGCATCCCTTTTGATAATATAAGTTAAGTAATAAAATTATCAATCACTATGAATGAAATGGTGTTATAAAACGACAAATAATAATTAATTTGGGATGGTCTTGTCTTCTGACGCAATCAAACTCTTTCCATGTTATATTCCAACGCATACATCACATCTACGCCTTCTTAGAAGTAGCGTGTGAAGCTTCGTCTTGGTTCCTCAATGTCAACTCTTTCTCTGCGAGATAATTGAATAACTAGATATGTCACGTGTCATTATTCTCAATAAATAGGCCGTTCTCAAGCAGCTGGCATGAACAGAACGATGGTGGAGTTGACATTTCTAGTTTATTTATCAATAATAAAAGAAAACCAAATGGTAAAATATTGTATTGTACAAAGATGGATAGCCCAAACGTACGTGGAAGGTTGACAAGTAACGACTTAAAAGTAATGACCTTTTTATTTGAATTGCAAGTTAAACTAACATCAAGCCCAATAACATTCTTTTTAAGTTTAATAGTTCAATTGTTATTAATTAATTATACAGCTGGAAAAAAAATGAAAATGACGAAAAATTGTATTAACTAACTTCTGACAAAAACCACTAAAATCGTTAATCATTCTAACTAAATAATTCATCATCCCCCCTCAAGTGGGAGCTTGTAAGAAATCATACAAGTCCAACTTGTCAATAAAACTAGTGAATGCAGGAGTCGGAAGAGACTTAGTGAAGACATCGGCAAACTATGTAAGGAAAACGTGTGGGAAAGAGAAATGAAACCCTTTTTCAGCTGTTCCTTAACGACAAGGCAATCGATATCTAAGTGTTTAATCCTTTCATGGAATACTGGATTAGCTGCAAAGTGCAATGTAGCTTGATTGTCACACTTTAATGAAATAGGTAGATTAATTGGAATTTGAAAATCCTACAGAATGTATAAAATCTACGAAAGCTCACAAACAACTGAACTCATGCTTCTATACTTGGCTTTGTTAGAAGATTTAGAGACAGTCGCCTGCTTCTTAGATTTCCAAGAAATCAAGGAAGACCCTAAAATCACACAAAATCCAGAGATAGAACGCCTGGTGTCATGACATGCAGTCCAGTCTACATCACAATATACCGCAAGCGCAAAATTATTATCAACTGGATAATAGAACCCCAAAGAAGGACTTCCCTTTAAATAGCGCAATACATGCTAAGCTGTCTACCAGTGAACATCTGTAGGTGCATGAACATATTGACTCAACTGATGCACATCATGAGTTATATCTAGCCGAGTATAACCCAAATACAATAGCCTTCCCACCAACCGCCTGTAAGGTTGAGGATCATCAAGAATCGCTCCAGAACTTGCTGTCAAAACTAAACCTTTCTACAAAGGTGTAAGTGCAGGTTTTTTACCCATCAAACCTGCATCTACAACCAGATCGAATATATATTTCGTCTGGTTGATGTACAGACCATGGGAGGACCTTGCAATCTCAAGGCCTGAAAAATACTTAGCAAACTGAAGATTTTTTATAGTAAAAATAGCACCTAAAAATTTCTTCACAATTCAGATTTCCACTTCTGAATCTCCTGTTAATAGTATATCATCAACGTAGACTAAGATGAGCAAAAAACAAGAAGAATTCTGAAGAGTAAACAAACAATGATCATGCTGTGATTGTTTGAAACCATAATTCTGCAATTGGAAAGTAAGGTCTGCATTTCATTGCCTAGAAGCCCGCTTAAGGCCATATACAGATTTTTTAACCGATAAACTTCATTTGGAGCTGCTTTATTTTAACCTTCTAGTGGCTACATATATACCTCCTCCCTAAGAACCCATGAAGGAAGGAATTGTTGATCTCAAGCTGATGCAAAGGCCAATTCTTGGCAGCTACAATTGCAAACAAAAATTTGACGGTAACAACCTTGGCTACTAGTGAGAAACTATCATTATATTCAACCCCTTCAACCTGATTATAACCCTTTGCTACTAATCTTGCTTTAAATCTATCAATAGATCCATTTGACTTCAACTTCACCTTGTAAACCCACTTAAAACCAATTGCCCTCTTACCTTCGGGTAACTGTGTAAGCTCCTATATTCCATTCTTCTCAAGGGCATTAAATTCAGAATTCATAGCCGCAATCCAGTGAGGATCTTTGCTAGCTTGAAAATAAGAGATTGGTTCTTGAATAGTAGTGCATTAGCAAGAAATTCAATATAATTCTGACTAAAGGCAGGATTGACAGTAAAAGGATATGTGTTTGAAGTATAAGCTGAAGAAAACTACACATCTGTTGCTCTTCAAATAAGAAGGTTGTCTATTCACATTGGAGACAAAATCCTTCAGCCAAGAAGGCTTCTGTCTAGCTCAGTTACTTATTCTTATTGCAACCTCTGATTCCGCAACATCAGGTTCAGCAATGTCAGACTCTGCAGTAGCCCTTGTATCATCCATCTGTAAAGTTGAGTGGTCTGAATTTAAGGAAGGAGTATCAGTGTCACCTCCAGGTGTAGCTGGATCGCCAGAAGAAGGCTGAAAAAAACGATCATCCTGTATAACCAAGGGAAATGCAATAAGTATTGCTGGAATATTATCAATAAGTACAGAATGTTTGAAAGGATAAACATTCTCATGAAAAATTACGTCCCTAAAGACAAATACTTATTTGTTTGCAAGTCATACAACTTGCATCTCTTCTAGCCTAGAGAATGACCAAGATAGATACTTCTAAAAGCTCTAGGATTCAGCTTGTCTTTATAAGGTCTAGTATCCGTGGCAAAACACAAACATCCAAAGCTCTTCAACTCATTATAATTGGGCTGCTTGCTAAACAGTAATTCATATGGTGATTGCCAATTTAGTTTCTGACTTGGCAATTAGTTGATGATACAATGTGTCCCCAAAATTTCTTTGGAAGTCCAAATTGAATCAGCAATGACCTTGCCACTTAAAGTAAATGTCGATGCTTCCTCTCCATAATACCATTCTGTTGAGGAGTATAAACACAAGTCTTATGATGAACAATCCCTCTACTACTGAAAACTTCTTGAGAACTTTACCCAAGAACTCAGAACCATTATATGTTCTGACTACCTTTACTGTTCCATTATACTACTTTTGAATAAAAACAAGAAACTTCTCCAGCATATGACTAGTCTGTGCCTTTTGTCTCATTAGAAAAATCCAAGTACATCTATTTGTGTCATCAACTATTGTCAAAAATAGTGTGCCCGTAAAGAGAAATCTCCTTGTATGGTCCCCAAACATCAATATGTAATAATTCAAAATATCTTTTGGCTTTGGTATGACTTATGGGAAAAGCATTTCTAACTTGCTTAGAAAGAGGACAAACTTCACATAAGAAATATCCATTATTATCAAAATTGTTACAAACAGTAACATGTTTCATTACAGCATTGGATGGATGTCTGAGCCTTATATGCCACAAACTTTTATTAACAAGACCTTTATTAAGACTACACACAATCTCACTCTTCGTATCTTTATGATCATAAGGATTACAAAAAACATTGTGAAGTGGTTTAACACACAAAAAAGAATTCCTATCAAGGAAGTATAGGTTTGTAATGACTTTTCCCTTTGCTATTGCCCATTCAGTCCTCTGGTCCTGTAACAAACAATATTCAGTGTAAAAGAAAGTATTCAAGGAAGAGTGTTTGGCTAATTTGTTGAGTAAAATAAGATTATGGCTAAAGGTAGGCACAAAAAGAACTGATTTCAAGGTCACATGATCATTCAATACTATAACTCCTCTATACTCAGCATCATTTACCTCCCCATTAGGTAAAAATAACTTTGTAACTTTATCAACAGGAATCAATGAAGGAAATAAATTCTTGTCTACACATATATGGGATGTAGCACCAAAATGCACTATCCAAGTTCTGCATTTCTGAACAGACTTCAGAGCAGGATTCAAGACTGATATACCTGCAAATTTAGTCTATATCATATTCAAGTGATGAGATTCCCCAGATTGTTGCTTTCCTTTCAGTAATTTTGTAAGATCCTACTAAAGCAAAGCTCTGAGTGACTATGAGAAGCTTTGAATATCAATTCCCTTCTCTACATCTTTCTCAATTGCATCAACCATAGATACAGATTTCCCTTTCTTTTGCCCTTTTCCTGCACCTCTCTTTTATTCTTCATTTCTGTATACCAATCAGGATATTCGTGTAATTTGAAATAAGTATCTCTTTCATGACCATCCAAACTACAATAATCACGGTGCTTGTCCTCCCTTCTTTTATTGTCTTTCTTCCGAGCATCATGCCTGGTAGCCCTATCTATAGCCAACGCTCCTCCCTTGCTATGCTTATCGCCTTTTACCATCATAGCTACAGCACCTGCATCCTCTTGCATCATATTAACGTGTCTCTATTTCTCAATCCTCATCACTAGAGAATACGCCTTACTTGCAGAGGGAGGTGGATCCTGGGCCAAGATTTGACTCCGGATGTGATCATAAGATGGATTTAATAGCATTGTCCATATCCACAAGCTTCTTATTAAACCCACAGTGGCATCCCTGGCAGTTGCATGTTCGTATAGGCATGAGTCGTCCTAATTCATCCCAGTGTTTATTAATCCTGTTGTAATAAATGGTAATTGAACAATTACCTTGTTCACATAACTAATATCTCTCCGCACTTGGAAAAGTTACGGTAAGTTGCTCTCTCCATAAACTTCTTCGAGCTTGTCCCATAAAGCCTTAGAAGAACTACAATTGATGTAAGATTTAGAAATCTCCTTAGAAATCGAATTAAGTATCCACTATTTCACTATACAGTCCACTTTGCTCCATTTTCTATACGTCGTTTTACAAGTTAGTGGAGAGAAGGTATCATCCACAAAACCAAGCTTATCTCTAGCTTCTAAGGAGTTGCGAATGGAAATACTCAAAGAATAAAAATTTGCGTAAGTCAATTGAGCAGTAACAAGGATCATACTAGGATGATCAGAGTTGTGCAACTGTAAGCACTCATCTTGCGATTCTTCAATAACTGGCCGTCGCATCTCCATTGTTGTTCAAGATTAAAGCTCAGAAATTCTTCCGCTTTGATACTATGTACAAAGTTAAATGTCGTAACAGTAGAGAGAGAAGAATGGAAGAATTTTTGTGTATATATCCAAAACAAGTCTGTTGTATATCATTATATACATGAGCTTATACAGTTGGAAAAAAAATGAAAATGTCGAAAAACTGTGTTAACTAACTTCTAACTAAAACCGCTAAAATCTTTAATAATTCTAACTAAATAATTCATCAATAACTCAATTGGTGATTATTGAATATAGCACAAACTATATCGAGATAGTTCATTTATTGATATAGGATTTATCAGTTTAAAGTAATTAGGGAGAATATTCTATTACTCTTATTTAATATTAATTCAGAAATTTTTTAGTTAAGATAGAATTATAATTTGATAATAGTTTTTAAATGTTATTAATAAAATCAATTATTAGTGAAAGAGAACTAATATAATTAAACTTAAACAAAGTAGACATCAATTTTATGTTTTATGTATAATCAAAACGTTGTATGATGAAATGATTGAATTATATACAAAAAATCATGTATGAAAAAATTAGTCAAAACCAGTTTTACACTCCTAATATTTAGGTGATCATAATATGTTATCAGATGTCAATCTTGGTCTACATATATAAACTATTTAATTAGATAATTAAAAATAAATTAAAAGAGTTTTGATTTATCTAATGTTAAATATGATTTAGGATTTATATTCTTTATCAACATATTTAGAAACTTAATGAGTTATATAAAAAATAGTTAGAAGAGAGAAAATTATATTTTTAATCAAGTTGGACTTAATTGTAAAGTTTGGAAAAATTTATAGTTAAAAATGTGATATTTAATAAATAAGAAAATATAAGATATTGAATCTTATTTGAATCTAATTAAAATTAATTGTAATTCTAATTAAATTTGAATAAAATTATAATTTTATTTTAATTAAATTATTAAAAGGTTTAAACAATATTATAAATAGGCTTAAATTCTAAAGTAGTTGATACTTTTTGCTTAACTTTGTTTATGCCTCTTGTAAAATTCTCGCATTATATTCATATAAATAACATTATAGGTCAGATACGTGTACAATTATGATGATTGTGATGAACTAATTTCAAAAATAATTCAAGAGAAATAATAAGAAAAATGATCAAGTTACATACTAAAGTATAATTTATATTTATACGTGTTATAATTATAGTTTAATTATGTTATAGAATTTAAAGTGATTTTATATTATCAAAAAATCAAAGAAAAATATTTTGTATTTATCTCGCTGTGCATGAGATTGAATCTCTCCTCAATTTCTTAACAAAATTACAAATTCATAGGACGTTATTTCTCCCAAAAAAAAAGTATTTTCATTTTAATTAAAAAACGCCATTTACAACTTTCTTTTTTTATTTTCTTCTTTATTTGTTTGTTTTTTTAATGTAAAAAGATTATTTAATTAGACACGGAATCTGAAATTTGTGAAAACGTAACGTTTAGATTAGCAATGACATTTTCAAAAGTTGTACTCCTTATTTTTTAGAGTGATTGAATGAGGTGATTTTTATTAAATTGGAGATCACCCCATCCACATACTGGGTATAGTTTTATGATTTTCATATAAAAATGTGTATCCTATAGCTTAGAACATGGTATCACGTGTGCGGTGTCCATCGGAAGAAGTTATTCGATAGAATATCACGTGACAACTTCCACGTACTCCACCCTCCTGACTCCTGACATGAGCTGCAGGGCGGAGCGCGGCAGAAGACAGATTACTGGTATTATTATTATCATTGAAAAATTCTGATGACCAAAAAAGACAAAATATAAAAAGAAGTCTTAAATCCATTCGTACATATAAGATTCTCTTCTGAAGCGCAGGCAGCTGGGTCTGGTACTGGGTGTCGTATTAACTTCCTTTTACTGTTTTACTGTTTTTTACTGTTAATCGAGACCTCGATTCCAATAAGTAGTATGTTGTAGATTAACTAGTTTAGACATATTCATAACGCTGGAACCCTTCTAAAGCAAAAACGGAATGTGACTGATAGGACATGGAAAGAAATTTCATGCCATCCTGCAAGAGATGAGTGCCTGCCTTTCTCTAGGTCGATTTTGATTGATATAGTATGTACTTCCTCTCCTGTGAAATTGTTTCCGAATGTAAAACAAGTTTGTCAGAAAATGCTATCAGACATGAACCTTGTAATGGAGTACGCGTTAAATTGTACTATGTTTCTTTTTTTGGAGATTCGTAACTCCATTAAGTTTGGTAGCAAACGGTTTAACGAAAACAATTAATTACCTACAAGGTCAAGAAACGTAATTAAGAATGAGAATTGTAAATAAGAAGCATGTTAGGAAAAGCACTACAGAGGGAAGGATTTCTTTTCACCTCTGCAATCCAAACAGATTTATTATTGCCCTCAATCAGCCATGATTGTAGTTAGATTTGTTGAAGCCAAATAATAAAAGGAAAAAGGTTGACGAAGGGCAAAATCATTAATAGCGAAATTATTAGGGGCCATAACGTATTACTTTAAAAGTAAGAACTTCCATAACGCGAGAACATCCTCAAAACTGTATATAAACACCATTCTCTGAAACTCCGTGGCCCGGTTTCAGACAGAAACAGAAGACAAAAGCAAGCAGAGAGGGAAGGAAACACAGAAAAACCCTTTCTCTCTCTCACTGTTTGTTTTCAGTTTTCTCTGTTCTTCTGGAGAGAGAAGCCTCCCATCTCTCTCTGTCTCTCCTCTTCAGTTTCTCTTAGGAGGCAAAAGATAAAGAGTCTTTTGAAATGGAGGGGAAGAGATATGCTGTTCTGCTGTGCGCAGAGGAATCGGAGTACGTGAAGAAGAAGTATGGAGGGTACTTTGAGGTGTTCGTCGGAATGCTGTCGGAGGCCGACGAGATGTGGGACGTTTACCGGGTGGCTTGCGGGGAATTTCCCCGAGACGACGTGATTGAATCCTATGATGGGTTTGTGATCACCGGGAGCTGCAATGATGCTCATGGAAATGATCTGTGGATCTGCAAGCTCATTATCCTGTTGAAGAAACTCGATGCCATGAAGAAAAAGATTCTGGGCATTTGCTTTGGGCACCAGGTATTAGTCGTCTTGTCTAATTACCAATTATATAAAACTGGGTTTACGTTCGTTTTTCAAATTCATTTTTTTCCAGTAAGATTTTGGGTTTTTCAGAAAAATGACTTTTGGATAGAAACGTTTGGGAGGAAAACTTGTGCTTTTGTGACACAGACCTTGTAAGTTCTTGAAGAAGCGCAAAATGGTCCATATGAAAGTTTGATCGTTTGATGAATCAAAAGTCCCTCCCGCGTCAGGGCTTACTGCATAAATAAATGGTAATAGTAAATTGTTTAAAGTTATAGAAATTAGTCGTTGGCTTCAGAAGTTGCCAGATGACAACTATGATTCATCAGGTCAGTTCGCAATATTTACTTCAATGCGGACAAAAATAGCCCGCCAAGTGGTAATTTAGTGGTCCTGGTGAAAATGCTTGCAAGTGGTCCCAGGACCGTACGCTGTGAGACGTGATTTGACCATCACTACTGACGATCTGATTTACCGCCACTTTCCAACTAAATTGGAAACGAGAGTTGATCGTTTATTAGGCCTACAGGTGGAGTGTCGCTCGGAATCTGGTTTGTACGTTTTTCTTTCCAACTAAAGTGGAAACGAGAGTTGTTCGTGTATTAGGCCTACAGGTGGAGTGTCGTCTCGGAATCACATGGTTTGTACGCTTTTCAGGCACATACGCATACGGACTTTTAGAGTTTTGGGCGCTGGGTGGTTTAAGATTACTTTTATGTAAAGATAACTAACAATTCTCTGTTCAGAAACAATAGTTGGTATTTTTTATGGTGTTGTATAGCGCCTTGTTTTGAGTGAGTTAAAAATCGAGTTACACATATGTCCATGATTCTTTCAGTGGGGTTGTACATTCAGACAAAAGCGTCATTTGATTGTTCAGTGTTCTTATTTACTGGAGTAAGATAGAAAAGGGTCGTCGGGATGTGGTTAGCTAATCGCACTCAGACAAAGACAGGCACATGTTCATGAAAGAACAATAAACTGACAAGGGCGGGTACATTAGTTAATAAATACAAGAACAGTTTTGAATAGTTGACAGTGGTATGGGTGTGAAGTGATTTGTTGATGATAGGACCTGCCTAGTTCCATTTGGTAGATACGTTTCGATTTAGTCCTTTAATTATTTCGGGGTTTTGAGCTAATGAGATATTGCTTTTCCTTGTATCCTTTTCTTTTCCTTTATCATACCTTTCTTGTATCGCATTCTGGGGAAGATGAAAAAGGTCTATAACTTGATTCAGTACCTTTTGGGTATTGCTCAGATACTGGGCCGTGCATTGGGAGGAAAAACTGGGCGTGCAATCTCAGGGTGGGACATAGGCGTCACAACCATACATTTGACATCAACAAAGATGTTCTCATCACTCAAAATCCCAACCTCAATGTCTGTGATCGAATGCCATCAAGATGAGGTTAGTTCCATTTTTCCATCTAAAGTCAAAGAGATTGGAATTACGGAGACAAAGGGTGGTGGGTTACCTTACAAGTCATTTGTGTGTGTGCTGGAAAACATATGATATAGATCCGCGAACTTCCTTCCAGAGCAGAGGTTATTGCGTGGTCTGATAAGACTGGGATCGAGATGTTCAGGTGTGGGGACCACATAATGGGGATTCAAGGTCATCCAGAGTACAACAAGGACATTCTCCACCATCTCATATGCCGTCTTGCAGTTCGAAATCTTATTGAGGTAAGCAATTTTTCATCAGTCAAACTCTAAATTTACAATCAAGTGACCAAGTTGTAATTCTTATGATCTATAGCGCTCTTTTGCTGAGGAGGTGAAGGCGAATTTGGTGGGGAAAGAGCCGGACTCAGTGGCATGGAGGAAATTGTGCACCAACTTTCTCAAGGGCAGATTATGATGATGATAAAGAAATAATAGTAAGAATAAGTTCTGTAAATAAGTAGTGATTTGGTTGGACTGCCTTTTCCTATTTTGTTCGTGGCTCATTCAGACTTGGATGTTGTGCTTAAAAGTGAAAACTACAAAGTACCCACCACCAGACTATTAACTTCTGGTAGTGGTTCTTCCAGAAACTATTGTTCACTTCTGCTAGAAAAATCTCACTCAACCATGACTTGATAAAATTTCATTCTCACTTAGCATCTATTTGAGCGCGCTTTCTTTAGAAAGACAGTAAATTATTTGTTGTCTAGTATACTTTGTTCCTTCAACTCTCTCTTGTCCAAAAACAAAAAACACTCTTACAGTGACTTTCCTTCTGCAGATGAAAAATTACTAATATTTCAGAGCACAATGCCGTTCTCTTAGTAATGTTCGCTTAACAACAAATCCATTACATAAGCAAACAAAAAAACAGATAATTTGTTCATTCTTTGTTGAAATGTTATGTCCAAATGGTTGTTCTTATTACTGCTAATTCACTGTTCAATTTGAGTTGGATAATAAGACAAGCACACTTTCCAAGTTTCTGTATTTTGATCACCACCTATATACAGAAAGAGCTAATGATCCTTTCCTCAACAACATGGCTCACAGCCCGAGCACGAGATCTCGCACCAGTTACAATGCCTAAGCTCTTACCTTGTACAACCACCCGTTTTATGCCTGCCTTAGGTTTTTCATCCCCAACATCCACAGTCTTACTAGAATCAACGACATCCTGCGCCCCAGTCCTGGTCGGACTCCCCAGCCTCCTGCATGCCATCATCCACACCCTCATTCAAACTCGTGGTATCCATTCGATTTATTGAAATTGCATCCTGCAATTCAAACACACAATCGACCGTAATATGTCATCCCTTATGTGGGGTTTTACATCGTTTACCCATGTCTAAGCATCGCTAAAGACCCCAGTAATCTTCACGCCACTAACACCAACAGGTAAAATTAATCCCAATTCAAGAAGTAACCAAAGAATTCGAAAACCCAGAGCAACGTGTTGCGCGCGACTCCTAGGGGAAAGAAGAAGTTTTCGCCTAGGAAGAGGAATCTCGCGTCTCGCACTTCGAGGACCTCAACAATCTTTACGCTGATAACACTAACATGTAAAATCAATTCCAGCTCAAGGAGTAATCAAGAAATAACCAAGGATTCCAAATCCCAAAGCAATCGTGTTGCATGAGGCGCCTAGGGAAAAGAAGAAGTTTTCACCTAGGGAGAGGAATCCTCATCTTTCGACGACGAGGATGAAAAATCCCTTGAATTGGAGGATGATGGCACTGATTCTATGGATTCAGTGGAATGCACAGAGAATGAAGATAATGCCTTCAAGGCATTTGACAAATTGACTTATCCTAAAAAAGTTGCTGATCAGCCAGTCAGGAATGAGCCTTAAACAAAACCATCGTTTGTAAGCTTATTCAGAAATAACAGGGAATTGAAACAAGGATTACAATTGGAGTTTTTGGAG
>JANZXR010000172.1:36389454-36414396 GCA_027575705.1 Erythroxylum echinodendron | reverse complement strand
GGTATTTCTGACATTTCCTTATGTGTTTTGTTTTTGTCCCTGGGACAAGAAATCTTGTACCACAGTCTTGGAAGGAACAAAAAATTTTTGTCCTTATATTCTGAAGACGGAACAAAAAAGAGTGAGGACAGCAAGCAAACAATGCCAGGGACAAAATTATTGTGTCCCTGTCATCTGTCTCCATTGGTGGAGACATCAACCAAACACTGCGTAAGAATCAAATGAAACATTTGGAACATAAAAATGGACTATTGGAGAGTTTGCAGCGAATGAGTTTGTGTGTGTAAAGCATTGACCTTATCAACAACAAAATGTGCATTATCGGGTGAATCATAAGTTATCTTTGTATTTTGGTCCTTTTTTAATTTTGCAACATGTTAGTAAGGTGTCCTATTGTTTGGTTGTATTCTAAATTTTTCAAATTTATCCTAGTTTCCATTTACCCAAACTTTAAAAAACATGTTTCAAATGCTAGGACAATATAGTCCCATTTACTTGCAATAGTGCAATATGTTATGAAACAACATGTCACCGTCAACGATAGGAGAATTTTCAAATGGAGAAGCAAGCCAACTGTTCAGGTACTCATCTAGTAGTCGTTGCAACATGATGGACGTATATGGTAATTCCTTTATAATCTTTAACAAAGATGCCATAACATCAATCTTGTGATCAAAATTACTAAGGAGGGAGTCATTTGTTACAAGTTGAAAAGATAAAAGGAAGAACAAGGGATATAGTGTCAAATAAGAGCCAAGAATTAAATAAATGGTGTCTTAGGATCAAAAGCTTAGTCAAGGGAAGGAGACAAGTGTAAATGTACAATTGGCTAGTGCCCAATGACAATATTAATCGTTCAGTAGCAAATTATAGCAAATTTTTTAGTAATCATTTATTCTTTGCTTCTCTCTCTCTAATTTTTTTCTTGAACTAATTCAACATTCTCAAACTCCCAAATATAAGATCCTAATAGTTCCATTGAATTGACACATATTACTTAATGACAAAGTGGATGATTTTACCGTTAATTAAAATGCTACATTGGTAATGATAAATTCCAAATTATTTTAAAATTACATAAACATTTTGATGAAATTCTTATAGAAATTTAAAATTGTGTCAATCTAAAGTTCAAATTAAATAATTTTTATAACATTATATTTTTTTGGAAAAGGTTACTTAAGTTCTAAATCAACTCTATTACAAATTGAAGGTCTAAAATGCAGCCTTTTCCTTTTCCCACACTTTTATGTACTTGCAATAGTCATCATAAATGATCTTGGGCTTGGAGTACCTATTGAGAGATTTTCTAACAAAGCCTATAAGAAATGGATCTATAGTTCAGATCAAGATGTGCCTTGGGTTAGAGTAATCTAGAATAATTTTCTAAGACCCAACATGACTTTTTTCCTATTGTTAGTAGTTAACAGAATTGCTTCAATGGATAAGACTTCACTACATGATAAATCTAGATGGGATTTGTTGACTATGCAAAGAAGATTTGGAGACAAGGGATCATCTGTTCTTTCTCTGCCCTTTTTCTGGTTCAATTTGGTACTTGACCAGAGAATTTTTCTATTGGACTGAACTATAAAATTCCCTAATGGAGATCGTTGCTATCCTTGCTCAAGCACAAGGTACCACTTCTCTTTGGAAGCGTAAGGTGCTGATTCTTGGCATAACCTCTCAGGAATTATGGAAAGAAAGAAGCCGGAGGAAATTCCAGTACAAAAATTCCGAAGAAGTTATGGTGCAAACAAGTATAATGAGTGTAAGAGAACAATTAATAAGCTGGGAAATAGAATATGTTAAATGAAAAAAGGACATGATTCAACTCTTACCTGGATTGTGCTTGACTCTTGACCTTTGATCCCCGCGACTTCCCCCGATGAATTCCTGGGCTAGCAAGGGTGGAAATTGATTAAAAGAAGTAAGAGGAAGAGGACGCAAGCTATCACAACGCAGATACTTACCTTTGGTTACTGTAAACATGCAGAGATTGATCGTCCTTCAAATCGTCATATAAGTTTGTAAACCCTAATTGGGAAAGTCAAAATTGCGAGCCTCAGATGGGATGTTCCGATTTACCCCTTTTGCCAAACTCAAGCAACGTTGTCGTCCCAACCATACGCTGGCGCATTAAGGCGATGGCCTCTTGGGTGCAATACTTTCGTTTGTGTTCTTGTTGTTACTTTGAGACATTGTGTGCTTCCAATATTGTCTTTTATTGGTTTACATTTGACGCAGGAGAGTTAGTCTCTCCAGAGTTTGTTCCTGTAATTTTTATTATAAATCTATTATTTAATTTTTTTTAAAAAAAAGTCTTCAAAAGTGCGTAGTTTAATCCCTGTAACACCAACCGCGCATTGTAGCGCCTGTCTCATACTGTTCATTTCCAAAGCACATACCGCCTCCAATCACACAAATTATCTCCCCATAAAAAATCTCCAGAACCCTAGGGTTTCACTTCAATCTTTCTTGTTACTTACCTCTTCAATCTATCACTAAAAATGGCTGACGAGCCAGCCTCGCCGTCGCCCGCACAACCACAGCTGGCGGCCTCAAATGCTGCGCCGCTAGGGTCATCGGTGATCCCGATAGTAAACAAGCTCCAGGACATATTTGCTCAGCTCGGCAGCCAATCGACGATCGAGCTGCCGCAGGTGG
This sequence comes from Erythroxylum echinodendron, assembly GCA_027575705.1. Classification (NCBI taxonomy): domain Eukaryota; kingdom Viridiplantae; phylum Streptophyta; class Magnoliopsida; order Malpighiales; family Erythroxylaceae; genus Erythroxylum; species Erythroxylum echinodendron. The sequence goes on along the minus strand of JANZXR010000172.1, from coordinate 36,411,729 downwards.
CTGTGGTCGGAAGCCAGAGCAGCGGGAAGTCCAGCGTGCTGGAGGCGCTCGTCGGCAGAGACTTCCTGCCACGTGGAAACGATATCTGTACGCGGCGGCCATTGGTTCTTCAGCTTCTTCAGACTAAGAGGAAGGCCGATGGAGCCGAGGAGGAGTGGGGAGAGTTCCTTCATCTTCCTGGAAAACGGTTCTATGATTTCTCCGAGATTCGGAGAGAAATTCAGGTGTGTTTGAGGTTTAGTGTAATTTTGGATCCGTAAATATTATTATTTCTTTATGCTGCTTGAGTTCTCTAAAGAGCCAAATTTGAAATTGCAGTTGTTTTTATGTTTAGGGATTAAACATTAAAACGCTATGTTTTTTCTGGACAAAATCGTATGATAGCTAAGGATAGACAGAAATTAGTCATACATATTGACTTTTGAGAGTGTAGGAATGGCTGATGAGAATATGTGTTTATGGCTGTCAGATAAATGATAATCCAAATAATCTATAAGCTTTTATGAATTTGGAACTTTAACCTGTTAGTTGTAATGCTGTAGAACATCGGAAAGGTAGAGTACTATACTTCATTTTGCATTGATTAGTGACGAGGATTTATCATGTAGATGAGGTAGAGGCTCATGACTAAAAGATGTTTCTACTAATACTGATCTACAATTTCAGAATGAATGTTGCTGCAGTATTTGGGTGGGTAATGCCGTAGAACATGGGAAATGTAGAGTACTATACTTCATTTTGTATTGACTAGTAACGAGGATTTATGATTTCTATGAGGTAGAGGCTCATGGATAAAAGATATTTCTACTAATAGTGATCTACAATTGTAGAATGAATGATGCTGCATTATTTGGGTGGATTAAGTAACAGTGTCATGTACAAAGGGGAGTAATAAACTTAATTTGAACTAAAAAGTTTGCTTTTGCTCACTAGTTACTGTACAAATTATCAATTATGATGGAAGGCTGTCCTACGAACTTTATTTATGGGGAGTTTGCACCATATTAATTATTCTCCCGTTTTTATGTTGTGTAATTTTGGATTTGCTGTAGGCTGAAACAAACAAGGAAGCAGGGGATAACAAAGGAGTCTCAGATAAACAGATACGTTTAAAGATTTTTTCGCCAAATGTTCTTGATATTACACTTGTGGATCTACCTGGTATAACAAAGGTCCCTGTTGGTGATCAACCCTCTGATATTGAAGCACGGATCAGAACCATGATAATTTCCTACATAAAAAAGCCCACCTGTTTGATTCTTGCTGTAACACCAGCAAATTCAGATTTAGCAAACTCGGATGCTCTGCAGATTGCAGGAAATGCTGACCCTGATGGTAAATTTTGAATTTGAATCTCAAACTAAGGGACTTTCTATTTCTGTTTATATGACTAAGGACATGATCTTTTGTTAACAGGTAACAGAACCATTGGAGTAATCACGAAGGTATATACGAGCTTCATAATTATTTCCTTCTTAAAAGTTTTTGTAAGCTCTGACTGCTTTTTTCTTCTGCTTTACATGTTTCTTTGGTAACAGTTGGATATCATGGACAGAGGTACTGATGCTCGTAACTTGCTACTTGGCAAAGTGATTCCGCTTCGACTAGGATATGTCGGTGTTGTCAATCGTAGTCAAGAGGTAATAGGATGTTTCTGATGCATATTGATGGTGATGTGTGCCACAGTGGTGGTAATTCATTGTTTAACATCTTCTGGCTTAAATTTTGTGAAGGCTTGGACTCACATACTGTTTCAAGTTCAGTTTTGTTTTCTCTTCACAAAGACTGTTGTTCAGATGATGCTCCATTAATATGGACAATAAATATTTTCTTTTGTTGTCAGTTGATGGAATTTTCGTTTTCAGCTTTTAGATTGAATGGGATTTTAGTGATCAGTCCATATGGCAATTTGATTGAATTATATCGCCATTCAGGATATAATGCTCAACAGGAGTATCAAAGATGCGCTTGTAGCTGAGGAGAAATTCTTTCGTAGTCGTCCAGTATGAAAGCCCATCTTTCTTCAACTATTTTATTGGTGAAGTCAATAGATAAGTGATGAAATTTGCTACTGTACTTTGTGCAGGTCTATAATGGTCTGGCTGATCGTTGTGGTGTTCCTCAATTGGCTAAGAAATTGAACCAGGTCCTCGAATTCCTGCTGCAATATGCACACTGCTATTTTCCTTTCTTACCTTTTCTGTAGACTTATGAGTCATTGCTTCTTTATCTCTTTGATTTGTTTTGATTATGTGAATATGATGATGTAGTCAACAAAAATTGCTGTTGAGTTCATTCTAACACTTTCTGTTTTCCAGATTTTAGTGCAGCACATCAAAGCAATACTTCCAGGGCTGAAGTCACGTATAAGCAATGCTTTGGTTTCTGTTGCAAAGGAACATGCTAGCTATGGAGAAATTACGGAATCAAAGGCATGCTTTATTTCTCTTTCTGGAGATTACTTGGTCGAGATTGGTTCATTATTTGGTGCATTATTGTTGGCAAAATAAATGTCATGGTTTAGCGTCATTATTTGGAGCAGTCCATATTTGGGTGTATAGGGCTAATAATATATGCTCAAAAAGTGGAAATCAACCTAGTAACTAGCATTTTTGCTTAAGTTGTTGTCTTGTTACCGTCTAACCTGTTAAAGATGTTCAACAGTTCAATTGCAGACGAGACTTGTGTGCTTAGGCATTTAAAGATGACTACGGTTTACTGCTTTTCTGTTTATGTTGTGCAGAAGCGCCATTGCTGATTATTCCTCCATTTTTTTACTAATTTCTTGTTTCTAACTTTTTCTAAATTTAACAGGCTGGTCAGGGAGCTCTGTTGCTGAACATTTTGTCAAAATACTGTGAATGTAAGTTTCTAATTTCTTATCTTGTTCATTTTTCTTTATATTCTGTTGTATGTCATCATTCAAATAATTTGTTATATGTTGCATGTGCTTAAGGTCATTAACTCTATTGTCATTGGAAACAGCATTTTCATCAATGGTAGAGGGCAAAAATGAGGAAATGTCAACAGCTGAGCTGTCTGGTGGAGCAAGAATTCATTATATTTTTCAATCCATCTTTGTGAAATGCCTAGAGGTGCATTCATTGATCCTATAGAATCAAATAATTTGATGAGCAATTTAGAAGTAGACCCCTTTGAAGGAAAATTAAAATATTTCTTTCTGGAGATTACTGTTTCCAAACCAGATAATAATTTTGCCTTTTTCTTGAATGCCAAAAATTGAAATGCCGGAGTTATCGGCGTTGGCTGTATCTGGTTAATAAAAAATTGTTCCATGGGCAACCTACTGATATATTGTTGTTGGATATAGAATGGCAGGTTTGGTTATATTATGTATTTTTGTGAGATACCTGATACATGAATTTTCTGTTTTTCTGCAGGATGTTGATCCTTGCGAGGACTTGACTGATGATGATATTCGAACTGCAATTCAAAACGCAACCGGTCCGAAAAGTGCACTCTTTGTTCCAGAAGTAGGTTTTGCTCTTTCTTCTTAACTTTTTAAATTCTTCCTTTTGACCTTTTGCTTACATTATTCTCAAATTATGAGTCATATGCTTCTGATTGATGTTTGTTTACTTAGGTACCTTTTGAAGTTCTTATCCGGAGGCAGATAGCACGTCTATTAGATCCAAGCCTTCAATGTGCCAGGTTCATATACGATGAATTAATTAAGGTAGACACTTTGTCTTTATGGCTTTTTGCAGTGTCATTTGCATCCTTGAAAACTAGAGTTTCATTTCTGCGTCTTCAGATTAGCCATCGGTGTCTAGTAAATGAGTTGCAGAGGTTTCCTGTTCTGAGAAAGCGTATGGATGAAGTTATAGGGAACTTCTTGCGAGATGGTCTTGAACCATCAGAGACAATGATTGGTCACATAATTGAAATGGAGGTAACTTGAAATTTAAATGCCCCAATCTTAAGTGGGTGGCTTTCCTTTGAATATTAAGCAATGGTTTTGCTTGTTGATGCTTTTTGTTACTGAAGCATATTTATTCTTGTCAGAAAAGATCTGGGAAAAGTTGATCAATTAGAATATATGTTATACATTGGATGGTTCTGTGGTGGCTGGTTCAGTCTTCATTTTCCCACTGTGGGGTATTGCTGTTAAGTTTTTCTTGCTTTATGTTTGGTATCAAACTCACTCTAAATCATACATGTTAAGTTTTAGGCCTGGACTCGATGCATGTTCCAACTTGGGCCTTTTATTACTGAATTTACTGATGATTAAAAACGTTATCTTATCTTAGGCTAGTAGTATCATAACTGATTTATTAATGCTCTTTTATGATTATCAAAGTGGTTTAATGCTCTTTTATGATTATCAAAGTGGTTTAAGTAACCGATTGTTTGAAAAAGCAATTTGCTTATGATTATGGTGTACATCACTAACAACAACAACAACATCAACGATAATGTCTCAGTAGGAATCCTGTTGAGATGCAGGGTTTAGGGAGATCTAAAAGTATGCAGTCTTATCTCTAACTAGTAGGGTCGTTGTTTACGATAGACTTAAGGTTATGGTGTATTCACCAATATAAGTACGTAATCTGGAACCACAACCCTAATCCACTCCTATTCCGTAGAAAATCCTATCATTTTTTTTGCAGTTTATAAGCTGTGAAATCTTTCCGGAATAAAATGGCTTTCTAGGATTAACTGTCCATCTTATCTCTACACAATTAATTTACAATTAACTGGGCTTTTGTACCACTTGTTTTCTTGTTTCTGCATATTTATGGATATTTGCTGTGCAGGTACTCTGTAATGCATTTCAAAGATTGGTTTCGTTAACTGCATTTCAAAATTTCAGAATCTTTCAACACTTTTGCAGATGGATTACATCAACACTTCTCACCCAAACTTTATTGGTGGAAGTAAGGCAGTGGAAGTTGCACTTCAACAGATCAAGTCTTCCAGGGTTCCTCTACCCATCTCCAGGCAAAAGGCATGTTTTTGTTGTAGAATTCATTGGTATCCTTGTATGTTTATAATTCATTCAGTTGGATCACTCCCTCAATTTTTTTGTTAAGTAGGATGGTGTAGAGGTGGACAAGCCATCAACATCTGAGAGGAGCCTGAAGTCTCGGGCTATTCTTGCTAGACAGATTAATGGTATTCTACCTGAACAGGCATGCCTTTTCTCCCTTGTATTTCTCTGGTTCCCTTTTTCTTTTGGAGTTATTCTGGCTGAGCTACGCTTGCTATAGAAGTTAGGATTGGTTTCTCCATCCTTACTTTATATAATTTCTTCCATATTTCTGGTTGAACTTATTATATCATATGGTTTCATTTGTTCAACTTGCAGGGAATTCGTCCTGCCCCAGATGTTGAAAAAGTTGCACCTTCTGGTAATTGTGATCCAGGAGATACCAACAAGAATACTTTATTTGCATACTTGAATATATTTATTTTCACATGCTTTTTCTCATATGTTAACTAGGTGTAAGGATCCCAACCTGATATTATTGTTGTTGCAATGTTGTTAATTAGGAAATACAAGTTGGGGTATTTCATCCATCTTTGGTGGAGGTGAAAATTCTCGCATTGCTAAAGATAATATAGCAGGTAAGTCATATAATGAACCTATTCAGGGCATGGATGCCATGGAACAAAGCTTCTCCATGATTCATTTGAGAGAGGTATGCAGATGAGCTATTTTTGTTTAGATCATTATGTACAGACAATCTTCATCCCTGTAGTTCTTTTGTTTCCCCCCTTTGTTTTTTCCTAACATCTTTTGTGTTATTTTTCCTAAGCCCCCAACTATTTTGAGGCCCCCGGAGAGCCATTCAGAGCAGGAATCTATTGAGATTTCCGTCACCAAATTGCTTTTGAGATCATATTATGATATTGTTCGAAAGAATATTGAAGACTCGGTACCAAAAGCAATTATGCATTTCCTGGTAATTTAAGACATAAGGACATTGTTGCTAATTATCTATTCTTTCTTTAAAATTTCCTGTTCCTCTTTGTTTTGACTTCTCTGTCAAATTATTTGAATCATGTAGGAAGTAGTACAGAACCCTTAAAGAATCACTCGAACTGCTTTCTCATTGTTTAAGCATTATTGGTAAATGGGCTTCAGAAAATTAAAGTTGACTTCTCTTTTATCAAATGTGCTTACGTTGTGAGATAGAATTTTTGCTTTTTCCTTTTCTGTGTTTGCTTTGAAGTCATAAAAAGCATGTTTATTCCTAGACCACAATCATGTTAAATCTTCTCAGCAACATGCTTTACTATCTTCCTTCCGCTGCAATCCTTGTAGCTTCACTGAGTTCAATGTAGCATTTAATATTTTCTAATGCTGCTTGGTTATTGATGATGTAGGTGAACCATACAAAGCGTGAACTACACAATGTCTTCATTAAGAAACTCTACAGGTTATTTAAGATGATATTGGTCTTATTTACAGTCTTGATTTCTTCCTCTGAATTATACGGTACACTGCTTTTATCTGATGTGACACTGTATTGTGACATCTGTCTTGTCTAAAACAGGGAAAATCTTTTTGAAGAGATGTTGCAGGAACCTGATGAGATAGCAATGAAGAGAAAGCGGACAAGAGAAACACTTCGAGTTCTTCAGCAAGCATTTAGGGTGAGTTCTAATTTTCAGATGTCTGTAAGCTGTCTGAATCTGGGTTTTCCTCTGGTCTTCTTTTCATACCGGTATGCAGTTTACTTTAGCAACTTTAGCAATATTCAACTTTTAATATGAAAGGAAGGAGGAAAATGACAGTATTTAATGCTGATGAATGTACAAATATGGAAGCCAACATAATTCGACATGCCCGTGTTCATTAGGACTGCATGGGGAGTTAACTGGCTTACTAATAATGACTGGCTGGGTGAATGACAAGGGGTTCTGTTGTATGAAATGAACTTTTGAACTGAATTTCTGAAGTTCCAGCTTCTTGTTTCACACAGCCTTAAGTTGGGTGCCCTGAAATGTTTACTTTTGTCTTGTACTAGACATTGGATGAATTGCCATTGGAAGCTGAGACTGTTGAAAAGGGATATAGTTTTGGTGGGGATCCAACAGGATTGCCAAGGATTCATGGACTGCCAACTTCATCAATGTATTCCACTAGCAGTGGTTCCAATGATTCCTACTCAGCTTCTCCTAAGAATCTCAGGACCCGAAAGTCATCTAATTCAGGAGAGTTGTATTCGCACTTGGCTGATTCTAATGGAAGTGGACGTTCGTATATGCCTGGTCTCTATCCAGCGGTTGAATGAGCATCGTGTTTATTATGCAGTCGTATGACATTCATTTCTTAATTCTGAAACACTATTGCATATTCTTAAAGTCCAGCTCCGGCAGCTAGCAATAGAATTGATATGTTCAAGCCCAGAAGTTTAGAATGCTCTCCATATCTCTGTTATAGTGTAGGGCTTTATACATCATTTTTTTTCCGTAAGGTCCCTGCAAGAATTGTTAGGTGCAAATAGTCCAGGGTGTGAAAAAATGAGATGTTCGTTAACACTTGGATTTATTTGCCTTGTAGAGAGGTGTTTTGTTGGTCACGGTCATTGTCGTGTTGATCTGCATCTAATACTAAAGATTGTGCCTTGTTTCATATTTGGCTATCAAGTATTCAGTTGCAGTAATAATATTGTAACAGGAAGGAAGGGATTTTGATTTTCGTCCAAGCGGCCGATCTTTGTGGCATGCCATTGAAGAACAACATATGCATATAACATCTTTTTATGCTTTTGCCTTTAAATGCTTATAAGCCTTGGTTTTCTAGGGCATGTTGCCTTCCCCAATCGAATTTAGAAAAGGCTGTCACGAATATTTGACTAGAAGAAAAGACGGAAGAAGGCAGACGAGAAAAGGGTAAGACCCCATTTATCTTACACTATGTAGAACGCTAAAGTACCAAAAAGAATTTGTGATAAAATTCGATTAAGAGATGCGTCACTTTCTATAGGGAACAGAAGTAAACAATTATAGTTGATGCCAAGTAAAAGAAAATCTGAACCAACTACCAAGCTTTTATGATAAAGAGTTAAACTTGGAAACTGGAAACTTGTGCATCCTTTTCTCTTTTATTGGTAAAAACTTAATTCTGTTACTAATCGATCCTATTCCCCTCTGGAAAAGAATACTGAAAGTAAGAGATGTTATACTCAAGTGGACAATGGACAACTATTATGATTTTGGACTCAATTAAGTGGTTGCTTAATTAAACCCACTCCTAGCAGAAGTCTTGGGCATGGACAGCTCCATACTTCTGCGTAAGCTAGCAGAAATCTTAGATCATAGATTAATTCTTGAAGAAGCCAATCTAGATGGATAACAGAAAGAGGGTCCTCTATCAAATCCGGATTCAACTTTTTGATTCAAGAGAGCTTTGAGGACAAAATGACCCTCACCTACTGTTCAGACCATAAACTTTCCGCTCTCCGGAAAATAGCTTATGCTCGCCTGCCTACTTACGGCATGCTTTATAAGCGAGGTAAGTCACCTATTTCTATCTGTCCGTCCTCAAAATTTCAGTTATACTTTTGCTTGTCTACCGATTCAATTACACTTGCCACTTGTATTACCTAAATATATGTACGAAAACTTCAACTTCGGCCTATTTAACCGGTGTGGCTCTTTTGTACGTATCATAAGAAGTTCCTTAGTTTAAAATCTACTCACCAAAGGAATCTACAATGATTGAACGTCTCAATGACTTTCTTTTCCTTTCTAATAAAAGATAAACATCCCACGTAACAGGTGCTTGTGTACATTTAATTGATTCAATGTCTTATTTTATTTTTTAAATTAAAAGACTAACTTAGCTCGTGATCACCCACCCTAGTCTAAATAGTGATTGCCATTTCTATTCTCCACGTCATGTACAAATTTATTATCTTTTATCGTCCTACAGGATTAACTTTTAATAATCTTAGACGACGTTCCTCTAAAATGCATCATTTGAAACTGAATTTTGGCTCAACAAAACGGCAAAAGGGTGATTGAAAAGTAGAGCCACAAATGACAGACTCTGCAGCTCAATTGCACCAATGGAAATTATAGACCACAAATGGCTGACTCTCCATGAACATGGTTTAATTGATTTAGACGGATATTTCCTCTAGCTCTACAGGACGATAGAAAATATTTAGAAAATACTAAAAGTTAACTATTCACATTTAATTTTTTTTTAAGGCAACAAAACTTTGTTCAACGGATTTCATACAAAGGAAAACTGTGTCTGTAAGAAAAGGGAAAAAACCTCTGGTATCTAAGGTTAGTATAAACCAGCTTTGTGCCTGCATCCATGTGAAGAAACCATATATATGAGTTACCATCATGGGCTCGGAGCATCATCTCCAAATGGTCGCCACTGGGCCACAGCATTAGAATCTCCAACATCAACCTGCAGGTTGGTATCATGAACTTAAGACAGCTAACAAAAATTTATGGCATAGCTGAAGGATACAATTAGTCCCAACATGCTTGATGGAAAGTCACCAAAAAGCCAGTACCTGATCGTCAAAATTCCCGGGAATCTCAAATTCTGAAACTGAAAGGTTTCCCAGTTCATCCAAAGTTCCCTGGAATTCCTCCTACATTAAAAGTTATAAATCATACAGATTTAGATTTAATCTACCGAGTTCGCCATGCATTAGAGATGTTTGGCTCAAGCAGCCAAGTTGTGGTGTTACTCCAAATGGTACGAACAACAATTTAAGGATGTTCTCAGAAAATTCTCCTGTTTTCTATGCCTCACAAATAATCACTTCAAATTTAGAATCCTCGCTGAAAAGCACAAGGAATATTGTATAGAACTAGTAGCATTTATTTAGTGTTTATTCAGTAATCAGATTACCTCCTCATCAAGGGTAATTGATGAATTCTCCACATGCATAGGAATAGGATTAGCAAGATTCTCATCAGCTTCCAGAAATTCCTGAAGACAAGATTTGTGAATTACAAAACTAAAAGCAAGAGAAGATTGCTAATACAGTAAGTAGATAACATAGTATCAAAGACAGATAAGTGATTCATAAGATCCAGGTCTATGATAAAGAAAAAAAACTATTTCAGTCAAAAGCAATCAGCTCCCAGCTCATTACTTGCCAGATGGTAGATACTATTTTACAATCTAGTCTGAACCTCGATTTTCTGAACACCAAGAAAAAAGAGCACATATAAGTAAACAAGAGAACTAATGCGACCAACCTGACATGCATAAAGAGAAATTATTGTAGAGTGGTTTTGAGAAATCATATCACAATGTTTACAGTTTTTTTTTTCACATCATTGTTACCAAAATCAAGTAATATATAATTACAAAGTGTTAAACCACTCTTGGAAGCCCCAAACAGGAGATACCTGCTCATGTGGCTTCATATTATCTTCGGGGCTTCCCTGAAAAATGGAGAAATATTTTCAAGAGCCATGTTATCAATATATATCCAGAAATACAAATCATAAAAATTCCACATAACATCATATCGCCATATGAAAATAGATGAATAAGCCATGTCAGTATTGTGCGAGTTTGAAGAACTGTGTTTGAAAACTAGTATGTATTTTATGAAGTAAAAACATATTATCGCCATTTAGAAACAATGTTATACCTCATCATCTTGATTCACATAAGAATTTTCCCTTCCTATGGCTGAAGGCTTAACATCAGGAGTTCCCTAAAACCAAAGAAGAGTGATCACTCCAAACATTTATGATACATATGGCTAATCTTACTATAACTGCAGAAAGAAGCTGTCAAAAACTGTCTTAGATCAGTGAAATGAACCAGAAAACAAGTAGTAACTGCTCATAGTACATACCGGTTCATTTTGATCAAAAGAATGCCTCCCTCCTTTTGTAAGATCTCTCAAAGTACCCTTCAAGACAGTATTACAACCAAATGTAAGTCACACAAAAATCAAGAATAGTATCATCCCAGTTTAAAGGATGTTGCATCAGAAAATTGTTGACAGAGTTGATTAACACATTTCAATATCAATACCTCACATAAGCAACAACCATTATGACTTGTAAACTTTCATATAAGACATGGCATTAGAAAAGAGAATTGAGAAGAGAACATCTATATAAACAATCTTTGGTGCATGAATGCTTGCAAGTTGTGGATCAAATTGAATGGGAACAAACATATTTTTGCAAGAATATTGATCAATCAACTTAACCACGAATAACCAAATCCAAGGAGCCTATGACACATGCAGGAAAAACCCATGGTTGTTTTAGAATTGTAATTCAAAGCTTGAAGTGCAATAATACAAAGATAATTATTTTCAAAACTAGGATAACAAATAAGTTAAAGATGGATTGGTGACCCCTTGCATCCTGTTAGAGGAAAGTTTTTAGCAGCTTTAGCTAACCAAGAAACATATATGAATCAATGGTTAGACTATTCTCAAATGGCCTTTCAACTTTCAACTCCCAGATCTATTCCAAGAAATCATCATCCCTGAAAAACCCCGATATCTATTCCCTGCCATTCAAGAAAACATGCTATTGAGACTGCAAAAGAAAATATCAGCCTGAAATCCTCTCAGCAAAATCCAGTAAATAGTGTTAGACAGTTCTGAATGCAGATTTCTCAAGGAAACTTGGATACAATTTGGGAGGAAGAAGGTGGCAAGTGAAGTTCTGTATCCAATAAAGAACCACACATAATGTGTGCATACAGCACATTGGTCGAAACTTATAAACTACCTTGTTTGCCCACATCAGGCCACAAGCATTGCAGAGAGTCCTTGGACCAGCTGGGCCCCGACGCATTGCTGGAGTAGCTTTCTCACTAGTTCCACAGTTTTGACAACTACGTGGACTTTAAAACATGAACACGTATATATTGTAAAATAAGAGTCAGTATTCGACAAATTATTCTTATGACAAGCACCAGGTCATCTTCAGCTGATGTAATTGTAGTACAAATGCAAGCTTACACCGTGTCTGGAAGAACAGATCCATTGCTGGGTTCCCACTTTTCAACATCTGTGATTTCACAATCTTTCAGCGAAGCAAACTGTCCATTTTTACGATGCATCCTATAAGAAACATAAGTCTCTACAGTCAGTAAGAATCCTAGATGCTGATCAAAACAATTCCTGTACATGCTCTCATGAATGAGAGAGAGATAGAAAGGTTGCTGAATTAAACCTAGCAAGTGCAGAAATGATTATCTTCGTCTGATATGTTCTACACCTCACCTCTGAGCAACCTCCTTCCGGCAAGTATACCGAATTTTTTTCTCAAAGCATCTCTCTTTCCGTTTTTCACGAAACCTAACCAAGGACGCAAATCTTCGGGAAAGTTTGGAGCCTTGTGACATATCAGAAATACTCTGAGATATGCAAAGAAAAATATAATTGATTGTGTGCAGGTTCGTGTATGCAATTACTAGTTTACTACCATTTAGAAATACCTGAGAATTCTGCTGCAGCAGAAATTCAGAACTTGGAACACTAGTAGGTGCATCAGAACCTCCAAGGAGTAGTAACACTGCTTGCACCTACATAAATTCCACTAATCAGCTTAACAAGATTCCCATCAAAGCCTCCTCAAAAACAAATAAATGAATGAAAATTATAACATGCAGATAAAGAAAAAGGAACTGAAGAAAAAAGGGAACAAGATGAATCCAAAAAACAACATTAATACCATAGAAAGGGAACAGATCATATGTTAACCAAAGTTGAAAATTCCCACAAAGATATAACATAAAACAAATGCAATGAATCTTAAACATAAGCCATCTTCATCTTGCAAATTTAGACAAAGGGGAGGGAAATGACTAGTGTAACCTAGAATTTCAAGTCATCCACGAGATTTTGACTACATACCTTCTCTGAAAGATACCTCATAGACATCAAAACCACACGATGGGTGTGCAACTCAAGAGGTAAAAAGTATAATCCTTTCCACATTGAAGAGGACTAGACTACAATTCAGCAGCGGAAATCAATTCCAGTTCCCAATTAGTGCCATAGACATCCAATTTTCATGAACTCTTAACCAAGTTTAACAACAAACTATAATATGTTTATCTTTCCAATCGATTTTCTCCGCAAAATAACGAACAAAATCAAGACAACCATTTCCCATCCCTTATCATTGACATGCAAGTTTCCCTGTAATAAACTACTCCATTTTTAATCCCAAAACTCCACAAAATTTCCACCGACAAGCAAACTAACAAAACAGAATTAGAACAAAAATTATACACAAAATCAAAATCAAAATCAAAATCAAAATCAGCTTGCACAACAAAATTAGAACAGCAGGATTGAAGCATGCAAGCGAAAAGAGGCGTGACCTTCTGAGGAGAAACCGCCGGGAAAACATAAACCTCTCCTTCAAAAGCGATAGTGAGCTCACTGGTCCGACTAGTACTACGCCTCCACTCCAGCACTTCACCCAAATTTCTCTTTTGACCTACTTCTTCCTCCACTCCATCTTCCTCCAGCCCGTAAGGTCTCGCCATTTGAAGCGGCCGCGGATTCACCGGTTCCATCACTTAACACATCAAGAAATAAACACTATTCTGTGACTCTTTCTGTAGTTGTGTTTAACGTAAGTATGCTCTGAACTGAAATTGACCTCAATTGACTACAAATCAAAGCTAAAGAAGAAAAAGGAAAAAAAGAAGGCAAGCAATCTGAAAATGAGGAAGTTGATTTTGTTTTGGCTCGGGAGAGAAATAGTGCCTTAATACTATCATGGCCGTTGCCCTAGTGGGGTCCGCATAGAGGAGGCATCAGGTGAACTGTATCCCTAGTAGGGATCGGACGGTGTATGTATTACGCTTACCATTATCAGTCGTCGGTTGGTTGTATGTGGGAGCAGAATGCACGTGTTTTTCTTTTTAAAATTTTTAATAGTTTAAAATCGTTGTTTCATAAAATTTCATTTACAACAATGTTAATAAAAAGAAAAGCATTTTACTCCCCTTACACTCAGGCAGCTTAACGATGCCAAGGGAAGACTAGTAACAACCCAATTTTGACTTTCTTTTATTTACGAGGATTCTAATCTTATTCACAAGGAAAAGTTAAAGAGTTGGAAATCTATCTTAAGACTCATTCTATATCATCTTTTACTCATCCAATAGAGGGCCCAGACTAATTGGTTTAAGAAGAGAGATAAAGCTTCTAAATTCTTTTTCAATTCCTTATCAGACAGAAGGGATGTTAATAAAATTTGTTTTATAACTAACATTGACGGTAGACTCCTTTTTGATCAACCAAGTATAATGGAGGAGACTGTCAATTTCTAGAGGAACCTTCTGAGTTCAGACCTTAAGCTTATCAAAATCCCTCCTTAAGCCTATTGAGAGTTGGTGAAGCCTACATTTGATGATAACATCAATGCTACTGTATTTGCTATGAATGAGATGAAAGCCTTAAGACCTGATGGTCTAAATGGTTTTTTTCTTTCAAAAAACCTGGTCTATTATTGGACCTATAATTAGAGAGGCTATTCATGAGTTCTTTAAAAAGGGAATCGTCCTAAAAGAGTTTAATAAAACATTTATTTACTTAATTCTTAAAATTTCTAGCCCCTATACTTTTGGTGATTTCAGGCCAATAGCATGTATAAACTTCAATTATAAAATTATTGCTAAGATCTTAGCAAATATATTAAAGGGGGTTCTCCATCTTATTATCAACAAGAATCATAATGCCCTTATGAAGGATCGAAGCATTGGTGACAATATTCTAATTGCTCAAGAACTCCTAAAGGGTTATAACATAAGGAACTCTCCCCCAAATTGTGCTATTAAGATTGAATTCAATAAAGCCTTTGATTGTTGGTCCTTCCTTTTCTAGGTATTTTAGGCTTTCAACTTCCTTGACATTTTTATCAACCAGATTAAGGCTTATGTCTCCACTATAACCTATTGTGTTCGGATTAATGATACCCCTTCTGAAATTATTAAGGGAAAGAGAGGAATCAGATAGGGAGATTCTTTATCCCCTTATCTGTTTATTTTACATATGGAAGTACTCTCTTAAATGTTAAAGATCAATGTCTCTCATAATTTCAAATTCAAGTTCCATTCCAAAAGAAGAAAAGTTTCTCTTACCCATCTGTGTTTTGCAAATGATCTAGTTCTCTTCTTTAAAGCGCATCCGGAATCTATTAAGCTATCGATTCATACTCTCAATGGGTTTTCTGAGATGTCAGCCCTTAAAGTGAATCTTAATAAAAGCCATTTTGTCTTCTCATCAATTGTGAAATCCCTACAGGTTATTATTTTCACCCTAATGGGAATGAATAGGAAATTTCTACCTTTGCAAAATCTGGGTCTACCATTTACCACTAGAAGACTTCCTTTCAATGAATGTCTTCTGCTAATGATAAGAATTTAAAGGAGAATCAGCAAATAGATAAATGAATTTCTTTCCTTTGGAGGTAAAGTTCAGTTAATTAAGTCTGTCATATGCTGCCTTCACCTATATTGAAGCACACATTTTTCTCTTTCTAAGAAATTGGTCAAATTTATTGAGAAAATGATGATAGAATTTCTATAAGGTAAAGCAAATAGAAATTCAAGTCTTCCTAAGTTTAAATGGCCAGATTTGTGTAAACCTAAAGAGAAAGGAGGGTTAAGAATCATCTTTATAAGGGTAGTTAATAAAATCTTTTTGATCAAAACACTTTAGAGAGTGATTCAAGACAAACATTCCCTTTGGACAAGATGATTTCATAGCAACTTTCTGAAATGGAACATTCTATGGTCTCGTTCCCCTAGATCAACCTTTTCTTGATTTTTAAATCAACTTTTAAAGATAAGGGATTAGGTAGCCAATGAAGTATGCCGCAAAATAGGGAATGAAAAGTTTACCTTTTTATGGCATGATAATTGGACTGGTTTTGGTCCCCTATCCCAAAACCCCAATGTTGTGTTAGCTTTTTCGGGATTAGATTACAAAGCTAAGTTTGTCGTGTTTGTCAATCATAGTGAGTGGATGCACTTTCCTGAAGCAATATAGTAGCTGAAACCTTCTTACTCTCCTAATCTTAATATTCAAGACAACTATCTTCTACTTGGAATACTTATTGAGAGATTTTCAAGCAAAGCCTATAGGAAATGGGTATATAGTTCAGAACAAGATATTCCCTGGTTTAGAATTATATGGAATAACTTCCTAAGACCTAGTACAACTTCCCTTCTATGACTAATGGTTAAGAACGTAACTGGTACTATGGACAAACTACATTACATGTTAAATCTAGATGGGATTTGTTGTTTATGCAAAGAAGGAATAAAAACAAGGGATCATCTGTTCTTTCTTTGCCCCTTCTCTAACTCTATTTGGAATAGGATCAGAAAATGTTTCTCATGGTATGAGCTATCATACTAGCTCATGGAGATTGTTACTATCCTAATTGAAGCACAACTTACCATTTTAGTCTATAAACAAAAGGTGGTGAATCTATCCATAACTTCTTTCAGAAGTTTTTGGAAAGAGAGGAATTTGAGGAAGTTCCAAAACAAAGAATGTTCCAAAATGTCGAGATCTAGGTATGTTTATTATTCCCTGCAAAATTGGTAACACTGTGATTAATAGAGCTATGTTGGATTTGGGAGCTTCAATTAATGTCATGCCTTGTTCAATTTATGCTTCCTTGAATCTAGGCCCTTTGAAAGAAACAAGTGTAAACATAGAATCAGCTGAAGCACTAATGTTTACTCTGATGGTGTGGTTGAGGAAGTTTTGGTGCAGGTGAATAAGTTGGTATTTCATGCGGATTTTTATGTTGTTGATATAAATGGTGACATTTCATACAATCCGATATCTATCTCGTTGGAGGTACCGTTTGTCAATACAGCTCAGACTAAGGTAGATGGTCGTGAGGGCACCCTCACAATAGAATTTGATGGGGAAGTGATTCATTTTAACATTTTTGATGCTATGAATCATCCTCATGATGCTCACTTTGTTTTCTCTATTGATGTGATTGATCATCTGCTGCAAAAAAAACATTTAAATTAACTTACAAGGATCATTTAGAAACAGAATTAACTGAGCATATGGAAGCAAAAGCCAACAAAGATTTTAAAGTGGAAGAAGAGCTGATGGAAATGGCAACTATATTGGATTCTTTGGAGCACTCTCCCAAAAGTTATGATTTGACTGCCATGCAGTTTCCTGAATCTCACCAGAAGTTAGTACCTTCCGATGTGTAGGCACCTGAAGTGGATCTAAAGTCACTCTCCACACACCTCAAGCATGCATATTTGGGAGATAAGCAAACTCTTCCATTTATCATTTCAACATAGTTGACTTCTTGGTTCGAATGAAGAGAAAGCATAAGAAGGTCATCGAATGGACGATCGCAGATATCCAAAGAATAAGCCCTTCTATATGCATGCATCGTATTTTATTAGAGGAAGATTCCAAGTGCGCAAGATAAGCTCAACATAGACTGAATCCTCCGATGATAGAAGTTTTAAAGAAGGAAGTGCTTAAGCTTCTCGATGCTAGGGTATTTGCCTGATCTCCAATAATAAGTGAGTAAGTCCTGTTCAGGTGGTTCCAAAGAAGTCTGGGATCACAGTTGTGGCCAATTAGGAAGGTGAGTTGGATCCCATTCGAGTGCAAACCAGGTGGCAAGTTCGTATTGACTATAGGAAATTGAACTCAATGACTTGTAAAGACCAAATTTTCCTTCATTTTATTGATTAAATGCTTGAGAGATTGGCTGGTTATGAGTATTATTATTTTCCAAATGATTTTCAGGTTATCTTCAAATACCGATCACATCGGGAGATCAAGAAAAGACCATCTACACATGCTCATTCGATATATTTGCTAACTGAAGGATGCCATTTGCATTATGCAACGCATCTGCGATGTTCCAAAGATATATTGTGAGCATTTTTCCTGAGTATGTTGAGAAAATCATTGAGGTATTCATGGATGATTTTAGCACTTAAGGTTCTTCCTTTGATGAATGCATTGAGAATCTTGCTCTTATTTTGGAACGATGTGTTAAAACTAACCTTGTGCTTAATTGAAAAAAATGTCATTTCATGGTAGATCAAGGTATAGTTTTATGGCATATTATATCTACTAGGAGTATAGAGGTAGAAAAATCTAAAGTTGATCTCATTTCCTTTTACCTTACCCTTCAAATGTGCAGGAAGTGCATTTGATCTCATTTCCTTTTACCTTACCCTTCAAATGTGCAGGAAGTGCATTCTTTTCGTGGTCATGTAGGTTTCTATCATAGATTCATCAGGGACTTTTTGAAGATAGTCATACCGTTATGCAAGTTGTTACAACAAAATGTCTCTTTTGAGTTCGATGATAAGGGTAAGGAAACCTTTAACACACTTAAAGAGCTCTTAACATCCCCACCAGTGATTCGACCTTCGAATTAGAGCCTCCCCTTCGAGATCATGTGTTATGTAAGCGACTATACAATAGGGGCGATTTTAGGACAGAGAGTGGAGAAAGCTTTACATGTCATTTTTTATGCTTCGTAGACTCTTAATTTAAGTCAATTAAATTATTCTAAAACTGAAAAAGAACTTTTGTCTGTGGTTTTTGCTTTAGAAAAATTTCGGTCGTATTTACTTGGTGCTAAAGTAATTGCTTATTCTGATCATGTAGCTTTACGATATTTACTCACGAAGAAAGAAGCAAAATCGAGGTTGATCATATGGATTTTCCTTATTCAAGAATTCGACTTAGAGATAAAAGCTAAGAAGGAGGCAGAAAATGTGGTTGCCGATCACCTCAACTACTTGATCAAAGAAGAAGATGACATCCCTTTATGAGAGACATTTCCAAATTAACAACTGTTTTCTACCAATTTGACACCACTATAGTATGCAGATATTGTAAATTTATTAGTTAATAATAAATTACCTGTTGGTTTGTCTAAGAGGAATAAGTTGAAGAATGAAGCGAAGTATTATGTCTGGAATGACCCATATCTACGACGATATTGTGCAGATCAAGTCATAATGAGATGTGTGCTTGAAAGTGAAACACCTTTGATTTTAGCCTTCCGCTATTCGTATGCATGTAAAGGATACTTTGGCGTAAAGAGGACGCCCCATAAAGTTTTGGAGGGTAGTTTCTACTAGCCCTCATTGTTCAAGGATACATACATCTTCTGTAAGTCATATGATAGGTGCCAACAGTCAAGTGACTTGTCCCGTAAGGATCAAATGTTACAAACTCCTATTCTTTTCTGTGAAATATTCGACATTTGGGGCATTGACTTTATGGGAACCTTTCTGACATCTTTTATTTTTAATTATTTATTGTTTGCAGTCGATTATGTTTCCAAATGAGTGGAAGCTAAAGTCACCAAAATTAACGATGCCAAAGGCTTCCAAACGGAGGATATGTAAGTGTTGATACTGGAAGACGCAAATGACGTAACTTGATGCGGCCAACATGGAGTTGAACTAATGACAATAAACAAAGGTAATGTTAGTAAGGCAACCCAAGAGAAGTTATTTTATGTTTATTTACATTTTCACATTTATTATTTTTGTTAAATACTCTATGCAGCGTCGTTTCTTATAATGTCTAGGTCTTACTATTTGTTCACATGATTCGTACGTGCAAACGTTATTTACTGATATAATTCTTTTACTTTATAAAAAAAGATAAATAGCGCCTATAAATAATTATATCACTAAACTACACCAACCGGTTAGTTGTAAGGCATAAGCTAATAATTTTTATATCCAACGTTTGATGAATCCTGTCCAATTACCAATAACATCTTCTTCTTCCTCTAATTGGGTTTGTATATATGTTCATGAACTCTGCATCTGCAGCGTAAACTGATACTTGTCCACTGGAATTTGGCATTTTTCTTGCACTTCAAGTACAAGTTATCTGAAATAGACAAAAAAACATAATTTAGCAATCCATAAAGTTCAGAATTTTACACTGCCCCGAGTGAGAAGAGTAAACTGCAAGGTGTAAACCACCGAAAAGAATTCCAGGTAAAGAAAGAACAAATGGTCAGGAAAAGATTTACGGTAAAAACTGGAGGAAAGAACAGCAAACAAAGAAGCATGTTATAAACGCTTAAGATAGGTTTATGAGAGAAGGAACAAATTTAGGAATTCAGCGAAGATGGGTAGACTTGAACTTGTGAAATAGGGAAAGGAGGGTTGGTTCTTGTTTAATGGAGTGGAGAAGAAGATATATAAAATATGTAGGTATAAGGGACATACCCCTTAAACTATCCTTCTCCTAAATCCTAAGCGGGACAAGGAAACCTCGATTGAATGGAAGCATTGCCATTTGTGAGTCCTCTTTAGCCACTCAATAGAACAGACCGGCCTCTTGCTTAACATTTTTGCTTCTTATATATATATATATATAGAGAGAGAGAGAGAGAGAGAGAGAGAGAGAGAGAGAGAGAGAGAGCGATGTAAGTTCTGCTATTAATTTAAAATTTTAAATAAAATTATTGATGGTTATACAGTTATACTTTTATAATTAATTATAATCAGATTTACAATAAAACTTTATAGATAAATTAAGCAAATAATTTTATTTTAATATTTTGTATAATATTGATTGTTAAAAAAATTAATTACAAATTAATATTACTTTTATATTTTAAAGATATTTTAAACTTTAAGATACATATATACTGTCATATTTAAGATTTATTTTTATTTTTAAAAATTTAAAATCTAAAATAAATTAGAAAAATTAAATTATTTTAATTATTAATTTAATTAATAATAAAAAGTAAAAAGAAAATTATAAATAAAAATGATTAAAAGTTTTACTAAATTTTAAAAATAAAAATACTGGCTTTAAACTTATAATAATAACAGTAATTATTATTATTATTATTTTCTTAAATAAAGTTATATAAAAAGGAGTCCATGTCTCCATGAGTATCGGATAAGAAACAGTCTAGCTTTTGTGAGAGAGAAAAAGAAAAGAAAGCCATGAATGTAGAAGAGGAGGTCGAGCGACTCAAAGAGGAAATCCAAAGACTTGGCAATATCCAACCTGATGGTTCCTACAAGGTAATGTCCTCTTTTTCTGGGTTGGTTCTGATCTGGTCTAATTGACTGCACAATCTATTTGATGGTGGAGGGATCTATGACATTGGTGCATTTTTAATTAATAAAGACGATACCTAATTGCTTCTCATCAAAAGTTAGTTTTTGATTCTCTTTTCCGGATATTTGCCAAATGTTAACCTTGATAGCCAATGGCGCCTGCTGAGTGCATTGTGTTCGTGAAAACTGGTAATAAAATAGACTGTAGCAAATCGAGAGGATTCAAGAATTGGAAAAAACGATTGATTAGTTATTTTGAGCCATAACAGTGATTGATTTATACAAGAGATTGATTCTATCTACTCCTTAATCCTAGCTATCACTATACGTAAATTACGTGTGCTAATTCTAATCTAATTATGGTAACTATATTTTACACAATTACAGTACAATCTTTCCAATACTCCCCCTCAAGTTGGAGAGTGTATATCGTAAACTCCCAACTTGCTACGCAGTGTCTCAAACTGATCTCTACCCAACGCCTTTGTAAAAATATCGGCCAGTTGAAGACGTGTAGGTACATAAGCCGGTCTGATCATTCCTTCCTGCAATTTCTCTCTAACAATATGACAGTCAATCTCTATGTGTTTTGTTCGCTTATGAAAAACAGGATTCGCTGCAATATGTAAAGCAGCTTGATTGTCGCAATACAAAGTAGAGGGACCATCCAATGGAACTTTCAAGTCCTGCAAAATGTATCTCAACCATGTTAATTCCAAACACGTATTCGCCATTGCTCTGTATTCTGCCTCTGCGGATGACCTTGACACATTTGTCTGCTTTTTTGATTTCCATGACACAATAGAGTTTCCAAGGAAAATACAGTAACCAGAAACTGAACGTCGTGTTTCACGACAACCACCCCAATCTGAATCACAAAAAGCCTTTAGGCGCAAATCATTTTCTGAAGGTAATAACAAACCTTGACCCGGTGTTCCTTTAATGTAGCGCAGGACTCTTAGTGCAGCATTCCAATGTGGCATGCGTGGCTCATGCATGAATTGGTTCAAAGTTCGGACTGAGTAGACGATGTCCGGCCTGGTGACTGTTAAATAAATCAACCTTCCGATTAATCGTCTATATTTAGTGGGATCATGCAATAATTCCCCGTCCGAGAGCGTCAATTTTAATGTTTGCTCCATGGGAAATTGTTCTGGCCGTGCCCCAATAAAGCCAGAATCATCCAATATATCCAATGCGTATTTTCTCTGTGACAT
>JANZXR010000172.1:36371469-36389354 GCA_027575705.1 Erythroxylum echinodendron | reverse complement strand
AGGAGGAGGTGTCATGTAAACCACTTCCTGCAAATTGCCATGAAGAAAAGCATTTTGAACATCAAGTTGATGAGTATACCAGTTACGAGCAGCAGCAACTGTAAGGAGACAACGGAGAGTAGTCAATTTTGCCGTTGGAGAAAACGTCTCCCTGTAATCAATACCCTCAATCTGAGTATAGCCCTTGGCTACTAGACGGGCTTTATAACGTTCACTGGTGCCATCAGACTTATATTTGACTTTATATACCCATCGACAACCAATGGGACGTTGACCAGCAGGAAGAGGAACCATTGTCCATGTATGATTGCGCTCTAAGGCATCCAATTCAGCAGTCATGGCTGCCTGCCAATGCGGACTACGTACGGCCTGTTCATAAGAAGAAGGCTCGGTTTCTGCACACAGAAAGGCTAAGAAGACTCGATGAGCAGGAGAAAGTTTTGAGGTAGAAAGAAAATTAGAAATGGGATACCTGGTGTGATGGGGAGGACCCATGTTCCGAGCAAGATGATTAGCTTGAGCATTCATGGAGTAGAGATCGTGCCAGGCTGGGGGACGACGATCACGGTCAGAGCGTCGTAAGGGTGGGCTAGGTGGTGAGGAACCATTGGAAGAAGGAATAGGAGAAGAAGAGGCTGATGGAAAAGACAACGAAGTAGGAGTGGCGGGAGAAGTATTGGTGGGGGAAGGAGTGGTATAATTGGTAGGAGTGTTTGGAGAAGGAATATCGGATGAGGATGGAGAAAAATTAGGACAAGTTGATGAGGTAATATTTTCACCAGTATTTTCCAAATCAGAAGGAATATCCGAATTTAATTTGGAGGGAATATCTGAATTAAAAGGAAGATTAGGGAAATCCGGTGAAGTATGGGAAGAATTTTCGGAAAAAGGGAAGGAATTTTCCAAAAATCGAACATCGCGACTGATAATGTATTGCTTGCGGTCCAAGTCAAATAAACGGTATCCTTTATGACCATAAGGGTACCCTACGAAAATACATCGTATGGCACGAGGATCAAACTTCTGTTTAGGATAGACATTGGTGGCAAAGCGTTCACATCCAAACACTCGAATGTGGTCAAATGAAGGAATTCGATCATATAATTTTTGGAAGGGGCTGTGATTTGATAAAATAGGTGATGGTAATCTATTGATTAGATATACCGCAGTTAAGACAGAGTCCCCCCAAAAAGTAAGTGGCAATTTGGCTTGGAATAATAGTGAATGGGCAACGGAAAGGATGTGACGATGTTTACGCTCCACAACACCATTTTGTTGTGGAGTGTATACACATGTTTTTTGTAATTCAATTCCACGGTTATGAAGAAATGAATGTAGAGGTGAGAACTCAGTTCCATTATCGACACGAATTATTTTGACCATTTTATGAAATTGGGTGTGAACGAAGTTGATAAATTTTTCCAACAAGCCAGATGTTTCAGATTTTTGTGACATAAGAAAAACCCATGTGACTCTCGAAAAATCATCCACTATAGTCAAGAAAAAACGTGCTCCAGAATGAGTAGGAATTTTATGCGGTCCCCAAACATCACAGTGTAAAAGATCAAAAGAAGAACTAGTGGAAATTGAACTTGGAGAGAAAGGCAGTCAAGTCTATTTGGCTAACGGACAAACATTACAATTATTTTGTGAAGAAATATTGTTTATTGGCAAAATGGAAGATAATAATTGTAAACGAGATAACGAAGGGTGACCAAGTCGTAAATGCCACAAATGAGGTGATTGATCATGAAAGGCAGCGGAAACAGAAGGTGATGAAGTCATGTAGTAGAGTCCTCTAGTTTGTCTACCCGAGCCAATCATCTTCTCCGTAACCAAGTCCTGCACAACACAGAAATCAGGGAAGAAAATAACACAGCAGTTAAGGGCACTTGTCAATTTACTGGTGGACATCAAATTCAGATTAAAAGATGGAACACACAGAACATTGTCTAATGACATATTCGAATTAAAGACAACCGTGCCTGTGTGTGATATCGGTGCGGAAGAGCCAGTAGGTAAATTGACATTAGAAAAATTAGAAGGCTTAATTTTAGACAGGATTGATAATTCGGAAGTTATATGGTCAGTGGCTCCACTGTCCAAGATCCATGGTTTGGTAGAACAAGAGTTAACAAGAGATGTGGGGGCTGTGAACAGACCTGCAGCATTTGCAAAGGCACCATTATTACCGTTGGAGCGATTCTGATTCATGGCGGACAAAGCAGTGGCTAACTGTTGAAGCTGATCAGTCGAAAAACCTGAGAGAGGATTCACAGGGTTTGCATCGGGCTGCTGCTGTGTGGCATCCGCTGCATTCGCGGTTGCCTGATTACCACGGACAGCCCCTCTAGTCCCACGCGACTGTCCATTCTTAAGCCTACACCTGTCCTCCGTATGACTATTCTTGTTACAGAAAGTGCAATGAAATTTTCGAGTTCGACAATCTTCAATAGTATGTCCTGTCCGATTGCAATGCTCACAGACTTTTTGATTGGCAGATTTTGAGGGATTCGACTTTCCCTGTACAGCAGCAGCTATTGAGAAATTTTCAGTGACAGAGTCTGAGATTACCTGATATTGAGTTTCCTCCTGAATCACCAGTGAATAGGCTTGTCGAACGTTAGGCAACGGTGTCATCAAAAGTATGTTTGACCTAACCGTTTTAAAAGACTCATTTAAACCCATAAGGAAGTCTATGAGTTTATCCTCCTCCTTTTGATCATCATGGTCCTTCTGCCGATTACAGGACACGTGTGTACGGTAAGTGTCCAATTCTGCCCATAACGCCTTGAGTTTGGTGTAATAGACAGAAACCGACATAGATCCCTGCATGGTTGTAGCAATGGTTTTTCGGACTTGGTAGATTGCTGGGAAGTTCTTCTGGGAATATTGATCACGCAGTTCCTCCCATACATGCTGGGCGGTTTTTGAATGAACTATACCTTCGGCGATGTCTGGTTCAACCGAATGAGTAAGCCATGAAAGTATCATGCTGTTACACTGATTCCACAATGAGAAGTTTGCATCTTCTGACGTGAGTGGCTGGATAGTCCCGTCGATGAACCCCACTTTGTTTTTGGCAATGAGGGCGTGAATCACGGCCTGACTCCATGATTGATAATTCACCCCATTAAGTTTCATTGGGACGAGAGTGTATCCCGGATGATCTGAATGATGTATATAATATGGATGTGATGGATCCATATTGGTAAGCTTAGGCTGTTCTGTTTTGGAATTTTTGGAAGAATCTCCGTTGTCGGCCATGGTGTGAATTTTCCAACGTCAGATTAATGAAAAGGGGCAGAAGCAGTAATGGCTATCAAGAGCATTAGGGTCTTTGCTCTGATACCATGAAAACTGGTAATAAAATAGACTGTAGCAAATCGAGAGGATTCAAGAATTGGAAAAAACGATTGATTAGTTATTTTGAGCCATAACAGTGATTGATTTATACAAGAGATTGATTCTATCTACTCCTTAATCCTAGCTATCACTATACGTAAATTACGTGTGCTAATTCTAATCTAATTATGGTAACTATATTTTACACAATTACAGTACAATCTTTCCAATAGTTCGTTAGTACTAATACTCTGGTAATCACCAATAATCACACGCGGGTAAAAGAGATTTATGAGAATATTCGCATGGAGACCCTGGAATCAGTTTTGACAAGTTTCTATCTGCTCTATGGTTTGTATTCGCATGGAGTCCTCGATTCAGGTTTGACAAGTTTCTATCTGCCCTATGGTTTGTATCTTGTATAAAGTTGCTTCATCTAGATCTTAGGATCAATTTTAGTTGTCAGAATTGTAATGACACGAAGGCTTAGATAATCAAAATCCTTGAAATGTTACTCTTCGTATCAGTAGAGGTTCAGGAACACTGCATGATCTCTGATTTTACACATTATAACAGAGACATAACTTGCAAATTTCTGCACATTCCCACTTAGTCGGCTGTTTGTTTTGCACAAAGTAAGCTAATGAAGAGTTTTGAGGAAGCCTAGGGAAAAATTGGACGGGATACAAATGAGCCTATATACAATTAGGACATCATATCTCAACCCAAAACTTTAAGTTACTAGTTTATGAGTCTTATCTTTGTATATAACTCACTTTATCTATAAGTTTGTTTTTGATTTGGGATGACTCTACTTGTGAATTTCCAACATCTCCCTCTCATAAGTAAATCTATCCATATCAGACTAGCTCCCCTTCAACGCATAGCTCATGCGAAGTTATTTGAGCCCCTCTAACCCAAATCCATGAGACTCTATTCATCAGACTTCGCCAACCTAGCTCTGATACTAATGAATGGTTTTGAGGAAGCTTGAGAAGAAATTGGACTGAATACAAATGAGCTCATATACAGCTAGGACATTATATCTCAACTCAAAAATTTAAAGCACTAGGTTATGGATCTTAATTTTGTATACAACTCACTTTATTCATATGTCTCTTCCGACGTAGGATAACTCCACTTGTGAATTTTCAAGAGCTAATGCTTTTATACTAAAAGGAGTGATATCCAAATGACACAGTGAATTGCTCTGGTCCTATAAAATAGGAAGAGAAGTTAGCAAGCAATAGCTGTTTCTTAAAGAAATGATACTGCCAAATCCTTTCATTATATCTCCAAATTGATGATCTATAGCTCCTTCATAACCCATTGTTACAGTAATAACAGTTTCATGTTCACTTCTTCCCAGTTTTCATTGACAGCAGACATTTGCAGTTGCTGAGTTCAGCTATGAATGATACCATTTAAATGTCAAAACATTTTGGATATCTAGAATCTTCAAGTTTCCCGTACGAAATAGGTTACTCCTATGTCAAGAAAAACTTTACATATTAGTGGCGAGTTAGATTGCTTGATGTATGTTTGGCGACTCTTGGGAATCTCTTAGTTCTCGGCTTCTCTCCATTTTACATAACTCATAAAGTGCACGAGAAAAGTTAAACCTATCAGTTTGAATAGGCATTTGGTTTCAATAGTCATAGCTCTAATATACAGAGACTCTTTGGCTTAATGAAGCTAATCATTTATGAAGTGCAGTGGGCAAATGCTTTAGGTCTTATTTTTACGTGTTCAGACTTTGGCTACCTGCAAAAGGCCTTTTTAATTCTCGATGATCTAAAGTTGATTCTGACGTATAGAACTAATATCACTGCGGGGGAGAAATTATAAACCTGAAAAGGAGAAAAAAGGGAAGGGAAAGTAGGCTCCACATATTAGAGAAATTTTATCTTTTTGTGTATATTCAACTTATTTCTGGAGTCTGGAGAAAAGGGGTGACGTAAACCGTAATTACATAATCCTAAAACGTCCTGAACTGTAGAATAGAAATACTATACATGAACCATCAGTATTTCTGGGCTGTCAAAAACGTGAAGGGGAGCACTCTAGTATGATAGTCACTTCTCTAAAACGAAGAAAAGAGAAGCTGTGTCTTGTTACGGACGGTACAAACTATCACTTCAACTAAATCAAGTCATTGGAGCAAGCTACTTCCTTAACCCTTATCCAAGAAACTGGTAATCAGACTAGTGTAAATATCTTTCTGCACTCCACATCTACACCACTGCAAAATGTTCTTAATTTAGTTCTTGAATTTCCTTCAGGTCATACATCTTTCATTACCATTAGAAACCATGAAGTCAGTTACTAGGAATTAATTGGCTAATGAGCAGTATACCATAAGAAACAACGGAAATTATGCCTTAATGCCAGAAACTTGAATCAGTACGCTGTAGATGAGAAAGACTGAAGAAAGTGCATAGAAGTGCTCATGGAATAAATATTGGCACTAAAATTAAGTGCAGGGTAGAATTTGAGATCAACAGACGTGCCAGATTATGCATATCTAAGGTCAATGGATCAAGTTGGGCCAGGTCCAAACCCAAGCCCGAGTAGGTCACTCAAAACAATGTTATTTTGTTGTTTTGAGCGAGCTACCGAGCCATACTGATCAACTCCCAAGCCCAAATCTGGCCCAGGTTAAAGTGAGCCTGTCCTGTTCAGGTCTGGGCCAACTCTCATGCCTATTTTTTCAAAATTATTCAACATGTTGAAATCTAATTACTAACGTCATGTTTCTTTTTCTCTTACTTGTGGGTAAAGTTCTTTATCGTTTGGATGCAGCTCATTTCAGACCCAAATTTCATAGTACTTGAATCTTAGCTGGTTTTATCATTGTTAATTCATTGAAACTCCTGTTAAGATGGTCTTTTCAATCTTGCTTTAATATGAAGTTCAACTGTATATGCAATAGGTCACCTTTGGCGTGCTGTTCAATGATGATAGGTGTGCAAACATATTTGAAGCATTGGTTGGAACATTAAGAGCAGCAAAGAAGCGTAAAGTTGTTGCATACGATGGTGAGCTCTTGCTCCAAGGAGTCCATGATAACGTCGAGATCACTCTCAAACCTGTTCCTCCTACAAGCACGAGTAGCTAAGTTGAGCAAGGTTTCGAGTACTAAAGGATTTGATATCTCTACAAGCAGCTGTGAATCTGCCACCAATCGTGTTTGTATGATAATTTGGTTTGTTTAAGGAACCATATATATCCTATTGTTGGCACCCTACGTAACTTTGTTCAATTTCTCCATCGAAATATGTGCTTAGCGTCTCCGTTTATACACTCTTTTAACCCTTTATTGAATTGTTGAAAGAACCTGGTTTGACTTTAAACATGTGAGGAAGTTTTTATGAAATTGTACAGGTTCAAGGTTCGTCAGACAACCTTCGCCTCTAACACGAGGAAAATGAAACGTCGGAAGTTAGTCCTCAAAAGATATGAGAAAACAACAATGCCTACTTCAATCGGGTCTGTAAAAGTAAACAGATCAAAATTAACGGTATTTTCGATTTTGTAACTTAACTTCTTGTGATAAGTATGGTACTTACAACTGAGAGAAACAAACATTTAGGTTCTTCGTTGTAAAGATATATTATTTTAAATTAACACTATTTTAAGTAGAACAGATGATTAATAGTCACTGCATAAGTGAATAGGTGATGTGATCACAACATTATGAATTCTATTCCTTGCCTTTGTTGCATACTTGTACGTGCACTTGACGTTTCATTTTTGTATGTATGTCAGAATCCATTGAATCCTCAATACTCAATAACGTACGTTCATAAAGCTTTGGTCAGAGTACATTAGCTAACTAACAGCTACTGTTTGTAAAGGGAGGCTCTGAATTTGGCATATGTTCTCCAGTTCTTAACCCATCTCATCCTTCCAATGAATGGAGGAAAGGAATTTGGAAACAGGAAGAACAGATATTTGAGAACAGAAGATCTGTTCTCTAAATTTGGCACACACTTTTTTGCTATAGCTAAGCAGACACAAGATTTATCTCGTTTCGTAGTTGTTTGCACCAAAGGTATTTTGTGTAAAAATTTTATCAAAATTTAACAATTGTTAATGTTTAAAATAAATTCTAGCGTTTTCCAATTTATATTATTGAACTTTTAGATTATCAAATTTGGAATATCCGTCATGTTTCCCTCA
Source organism: Erythroxylum echinodendron (assembly GCA_027575705.1). Lineage (NCBI taxonomy): Eukaryota > Viridiplantae > Streptophyta > Magnoliopsida > Malpighiales > Erythroxylaceae > Erythroxylum > Erythroxylum echinodendron. Next base: position 36,381,827 of record JANZXR010000172.1, on the reverse strand, counting down.
ATCTTGTTTGCGTGGCCTTTTTAAGTTTGAAGCCTACATAACCGGTCGATATAGGCCTGAAATCTCCTGAAATCCCAAATCTGCCAGAGTTAAGCTTGAAATCCATGAAATGTTAAACCCTCAAAAGTTATGTACACCATAATATGAAATTCAATCTAAACAAAAGCCAAGAAATTGAAGATGCAGATGATGAGAAACAGGAAATTGACCTTATTGGACGAAGTCAGGTATCAGTTTTCCGCCAAGCTCATTGGCAATTCCTAACTTGAATCAGAGGGAAAGGATTTATAGTAGAAAAGAAACTGCTGTCGAAGCAATGCTCCAAGTTTTGATTTGAATGAGACATCAGTAACTTTAGGAGTTTTCAATTCATCGATGAAATCCCTTTACAGATGAGCTAATATTAATATCAAACTTTGTAATAATGGGGCTAGTGAGTCCAGAAACAAACTTTTGGAGGTTTCAAATTTCTTGACGAGAATTTAGGGTTTCAAGCAATTTTAGAGTACATATCAACCGTATATGTGACTTACTCCTCAAACTTAAAAGAAAAAAAGTCACACAACAAAAATTATAATTCCTTAAAAGCTAGAGGACAATTTATAAAACGATAAGATCTTTGAATATGGTTTGGATGAATGAAGTCAGACTTAAATCTGCACATACCTCAATTTTAGTCAAGACGCCCCGCTTTCTGATATGTGTTTTTAGATGATGTCGTTGCTTTGCGAGACGCTATTGAAGTATGATTGTTAGACCTTGTAGACGCTTTGTATTAAGCACGTGTTTCCAGTTGGATATCCTATTATTAATACAATTCTTTACTTTTATCCAAAAAATAAAAAATAAACACATTATCATGTAACTTAAAAGATTAGAGCTGACCTTCAGCCTTGTGAATTTCTATGCTTGGGTTTTGATTTTTTATTTGTCATATAATTCCTATATTGCAGCATTTCTGAATATTTTAAAAGTTTTCTTAAGCAAAACTTGACCCAAACATACGAATATGCCAAACCTAACGAGACCCTCAATAGTCTCAATAGTTTCTTCGATGATAGCTTCTCTGCTTTACTTTGTCTATTTAGATAAAAGAAAAAAATTTATGCGTAGAGCAGCTCAGGAATGTTTAGCATTACAATAAGCAAATATGTACTAACGTTTTCAATTAAGGAATTGATCCAAGAAAAACAAAAAGAATGTTGTGCGTGTTGCACATCAGTGGCTGCCTACAACAGCAATTCAGGATCAAGGAAACATGAAATCTGTACCCACTTATTTGCTGCCTCGTCATGATGCCGTCATTGAACAAATCAAACAGCTCCTCCGACAAATTTAAACATAATACGTCAAATAATAAAGCCAATATGTTCAACTTGTAAATGCCGTCACCTGCTTACAGCTAAACCAACATCTAGTCCTGATTGACAGTTCTTAATGCCCTAAAAGAAACTCACCAAAACTAAACACAGCCTAAGGATTCACATCGGGATGATTAAAAACTATTACTCAGGCGGTAGAGAACAGAAATTTCCAGCAACATATGAGAGGATCAGGGCAGGGATAACTGGAATAATCCAGCATCAAGTTCTTATCTAGTAACATATTTTGAACATAAACAAACCTACCTCTTGTAAAGAAACATGAAGCAGTCAACGACTAAAATGAAATCCTTAAACACCACAATCCCTTGCATAAATTAGCTCCTTAGTCAACAACCTGCGAATATACTCTATCACTCGTTGATTGAATTCTCCCAAACACAGATGGTAAAGAAATGAGAATTTTCAGATGGAACTCCCCCAAGTTCAGATGCTAAAGAAGTGTTATTTGGGAGTTTTTTTGGCTATGCCGACATTGTTTGTTGTGTTTTTTTTTCTTTTTTGGTTGAAACCACTTTGAAGTATAATTATTTTGTATGTTCAATGACAATGCTGCCTGGCCACAAATTCATTATCATATTCCAATGTTTCATCGAACATATATTTTATTATTTGGCCGTTTGAAGCCTCATGGAAGTTGAGGTTACTCTCTTTTGACATGTATATACAACATTTAAGAGTTTCAACTTTGAATAAAGTGAACAACAATTTCAAAGCACAGCATATTCTCTATTGATATTTTAAAAGCCACAAAATGTTAATTAGACAGAAGCAAGGCTGAAAAGTTCAAAATGGTTACAATATAATTTACTGTTTGCGATGTATCCTTGGATAACTAAAAGGTGAATAATAAGAACAGTCTATGCAAGAAGAGACAGGGGTAGGCGTATAATAGGCACGGAACAGTTTATGCAATTTTGCATAAACAAAAGACACCTAAAACATGCAACAAATAGCAGCTGTCTCTTCTGTACAAAAGGATAAAGATGACCAATATGTTTTTCTCATGATTAACCAGTGAGGATGAATGCTTGAAGAAGGCTCTGAGCTGCTTGGGTTTGATCGGGTGTCCCAGATATAACAATAATCCTGTCACTTGTTCCTATACGAGGTTCATGCACTATAACCTTGGCACCTGAGATCTGATTAAGTAATACCAGAGGATAAGCTGAAGTTGATTTACGTTCAGATCTAAATTGTATGTTAAAATGGTTTAAGGTGTGAATATATTTTCAACAATATGTTCTATATGAATTTAGAAAATCACCAAGGATTCAATTATGTACCCGTAACTTTAAACCCTATTAATAATGAAAAATGTGTCTCATATGCTTGATTTATACCTCTGTATATAAAATACATTTAAAGCCTCGCCCTTTCCTCATCATATGTCAATCAGGTTCATCAAAGAAAAAGTATAGTTCAATCTCATTATTATATGAGAAGTGGAGTTGCAAAAAGGGTTGCCTAAAAGGGTTGCCTAACTGGTTCAAGTAAGGGATTCTTTCCCGTAATATACGCATGCCTCCTTGCATGTGATAATTCAATGTAACTAGTAAACGTTGACTGGTTTTTTGACTTGAACATGTGAAGTGATCTATGTGCGTAATGAAGTTTTGTTTGTACTGATGATTATGAAGATTGTGACATCATTAAGAGTAAAACTAGAAAAGTTTTTTGAGCTTGTATCGTAACTATGGCGGGCTATCAATTTAACTCTTTACATAGAAAATTTGGATAGTCAAACTGATGTATCGTCATCCTGCCTTGATCTCAAATTTGGACAATAAGAATTTTCTCCTGTAATAGGTAGTGTAAATTGAGCTGCAAATTTACATTTCAAGAGTGTCCAAGAGGTTGACCTAATGTTATTAGTTCAATTCTATTTTTCTTGGAACTTCCCTGTAACATCTAAGCTATCAGATCAATTTTCACAAAGATCAGTCTATTCAAGTTTCTACAGATTTCTGCTGGTAACAATCAGGAGAGAAAGCAAATTTAGAGAGGAATCTGATCAAATCATGATCAGTCTTGAACGCAGAAATGTAAGGTGGTAGAGAATGAAACGTAATTTATGTTACCAGCTTAGTTTGGTCAAGATGAATTGAGACACTCACAGTAGTCAAGCGTAATGGAGCCATAGAATCATGTTCACTGACTATTTGGACTATCTTTAGAGAAAAGAATGCAAGTAGAAGCAAAACCAACATACAAAATCAGAAACCAAACACGTACCTGTCTCAAACGAGCCAGATTGCCACCATTCTCCCCATATACAGAACCAATAACATTTTCAGGAACTGCAATTTCTACAGTTGTATTGGTCACAACAGCAGACTTACTTCCACTGCACCCATAAGAAGAGTCATAAACTTGCAGGATGAAAATAACCGTCTTGTCTTAAATATTACTGATGAAAAATTTTGATAATAATACAATAGCTAGTACTGCCCATGTTTTTTAATTAACCATATTGTGGGTTCTGTAAAAAATCTTAACCTGGACATATCCCATTATCGTCTGGTGTTTCTGCATACTTTGTATGACTTAACTAACAATTACACAAATTAATAATACCAACTAAGATTACTAATCATATGCTCATTTTTTTCTAAAGTGCAAAAGATCATATTTACTAAGTCAAAACAATCTATTGTTTCCACTTAGTAAGATTTCCATTACTTTTTTCTCTGGAGTGCATGACTTGCTAACCTGCCAAGTTCTAAACTGCCTTTAAAACAAGCAAATCCTCTACTGGAATCATTCTTGCTCCTTGGATTAAGTCCAGTTGTCTGCAATTGACTCTCTATACATTAGAAAGAGCTCACAGGTTGAAAACTCAATCATAACTATGTTGGGTATATGAAGAATGGGGACAGTAGACTTACCTGTCCTGTCCATAGCGTTGGTGAGGGAGGGCGATCGAAATTAAGGGCAAGTCCGAAATGATCCATCTTAGTAAAACTAGTATGCTGACCCAGACTTTGAGCAGCACTAAGTGATGAGTGTAAACTTAATGAGCCAGGAACTCCCAATGACTCCCTTAAGGAATCCCTGAATGGAGCTGTCAATGGGTCCCTCGCTGTATCCCTTAATGAATCTATCAATGGATCCCTCATTCTACCCCTTAATGGATCCCTCACTTCAATCCTTAATGGATCTCTCAATGGATCCCTTGTCACATCCCTTAATGGATCCCTCACCACGTCCCTCAATGTATCTCTCAGTGGATCCCCCGTTACATTCCTTAAAGAATCCCTTGCAACATCCCTCAGTGGATCCCTCAATCCTCCATAGGCACTTGTTTCAGTTAATACAGAAGAAGTGCCCTTTGTTCCAGTACTATGCATGCTGCGCATGTTGGAGAAGAAGTTATCTCTAAGTCTGCCAGTAACATGGTATATTGCATCTTTCACATGCATCAAGTCTCCTGATATCTGTTGAACATAGAAGTAAAAAACATTAATTAAAGCAAAGGAAAATGGCATCAAAAATCGTCTCACAAAATTATATTTAAACTTTTCCATAAAGGTTAGTATTTTGAACTACCAAAACATAGGAGAAATAACATTAAGGTAATATTTTCATGTTGAACACATCCAACTTCTTTTCTTGTTCTTAAAAGCATAATTGCATGCCTTATAATGTTTTATCATACAAAAGTCTTATTTGTTTAGCCAGTTAAGTTAACCACATATATTGATGTGTATGTCATAAAATAAAGAAAAGAATACCTGTACCACTTGATCATCCTGTGAGACACATTTTGGGACCTGATCAGCCCCTAATATTTTAATGCTGGTACCAGTTAGCTTTCGCATTTCTGAAATGATAGAGCCTCCTTTTCCCAACAAACAACCAACTTGCTTTGATGGGATTACAAGCCTTGCAGTTACCTGGGACCCCTTAATTGCAGCAGAATCTAGCCCCTTCTCATTGCCAGCCTCTACAGACCTAGAATAAACAAGGACAGTTGTCCTTTGTGCAGCCGAATATCGAGATTCTGAGTTCTGAACAGCAAAAGAGGAAGGTGATACATATTATTCTTCATACAACACAACCAGAGAACCAATATGAAGAAAAATAAAGAGAAGGAAATGAAAATAGTTAATAGCGTCCCAACCTCTGCTGCAGTTATTGTGATTAATCGTTCATTACATTCAGCTACAGTGGCTCCAACACTAATAGTAGCACCTGTCTCATTCTGAAGAGACTTGATGATGGTCCCTCCCTTTCCAATAATACCCCCAACCCTGTCATTTGAGCATAGAATCCTAAAAACTACATCCTGTTGAACTTTTGCATCCACAATGGGGACCCTAACAGACTCTAATGGAAAAGAATGAAATCTTGGAGTGTAAGCAGCGGAGCTGCTAGGCAAGGTTGGTAGCACTGTCTTATGCTGAGAAAGAAATTCATTGTGGATGTCAGACAAGGATTCCTTTGGAATTGCCTCAGAAAGCTTGTTGTCAGTCATCCTTGTCTTGTCAACTGGTTGAGAATCTTGAAGGCACCGGGACACTGCCACAAGAGCTTTTTTCACAGCTACTAAATCCCCTTCAATCTGCATAAATAAACCGTTTTCACAAAACAGTCCAGCATGCGTTGGAATTTCAAATTATATTTGGTTTCTTTTGTGTATGTCATGAATGTATCAGAATTTTAATTTATTTTGCTATCCATGAACAAAATGAATGTATCACAATTGCAATCATTTTTCCTCAATCGAATTATAACAGTGCGAAACAGGAACAACGCAATAAAACTTTTGGAAAATACCAACGAGTGTAATCTCTACTACCATAATATTATTACTGATTTGGATTTTATTTATCTTGACGTAATTCATTCTCCTTTGTCTGTAAATTATATTTTTCTGGAAGTAGCTCTAAATTAGATTGATTACTGCAAAAGGTTATATTAGTGTTTATTAAATGATTTCTGTGGAAAGAAACATTTTGGACCCAACAAATCCTGAAATCCCCTAAAGGACTTAAGCTTGCAATTCAATGGACAAACACAACAAAGAGTGAAAACAGACCACAAAATCTCTAAACAATGACGAATGGCAGTTCATGTAGGTCCCCAAGTTACCCAACTCAAAAAACAAAACAGAAAAAAAGACCTTTAAAATAAAAGGTCGAAATTCTAGATCTACTAGATAAAGCAACCGATGACTTTAAGTGACAAGCATTGATAGCAGATTTTAATGATGGCTGATGAAGCTGCATCCCAGTGCCTCCTATCCTCTAAGCGATTTTCTAGAAAGTAACTATGGTTCAAGTTAAAGATGAACACTTCTATTGAAAATGTTTGGAAATTAACTTTACACATTTAGTCATCAAAGTTCTTTGTGGGTCTATCAGAAACAATTTCTTTATTAATTAAAGGTAAGGCTACATATTGCTGGATCTCCCAGACCCCGCATCTCAGCAGAATTCCTACTAAGATGTTGTTGTTGTAAGTTTACTCATCAAGGTAATATAACAAGGAGCAATGGCAATTTCGTCAACAAGCAAAAAGATTCTTTCTACAATAAGAATACTTAAAAGTATCATGCTTTTCATATTCAGCTCCTTTCCCAAAAAGTAAGTCACCTGACTATCATATTTTTCAGTTCACAATTAAGTTTTGATTATGCAACTAAGAAACATAAATTTGGTACGGCTAATTGTGACCCTCCAAAGATATACAGTTCACAGCAATAAACAACAAATCATTAAAAATGAGAAAACAATAGTCTACTCAAAACAAGAAGGATTTGAATTCAATTTCCAACCTCCCAGCAAGCCAGAATTATAGAGATAAAAACCCACTTTTAGAATGCTGAGAACACTCAAAGTCATCCAACAAAGGTGGCAGTTTACCATCAGATTCAAACAAAACCAACATGTCGCACAAGCCTGGTACCATAGAAACTCATTGCAAGTCATCTTTCATCAATAAATTACTTATCCCAGTATACATGCTAATGCGTAATACCGAAGATCAATACTTTCTATATAAACCCATTAAACCTCAACACACACAACAAACACATAGATTATTATGTTAAAACAGCCTTAAAACTTTAAACCACTCGTTACCTCAATCATCTCCTCCGTTGACTCAGCACAAACAGGTAACTTATCAGTCAAAGCCCTAATTTTAACCCCAAAATCTTTCCTCATCTTCTCCACAATCTTCCCTCCCTTTCCAATCACAGACCCTACTTGACTGGCCTCCGTCAACAACCGGCACGACACCACTCCTCCGGCCACCACTCCGGTACCGTCCGTCTCGGCAGCCACATCAAGAATCCTCCCGAAAACCCTAACCAAGGCCTCCTGTCCCTTCGACACTTCAATCTCTTCCTCAGAGATCGAAATCCTCGAAACAACGGCGTTCTGGCCGATCACAGTGATGACACGATCAGAACACTCGACCGGAGGCTCCTCCACCCGAATTTTGGCTCCGGTTTGATGTTGGATCTGCTTGATAATGTTGCCGGACTTGCCGATGACGCCCCCGATGCGAGAGGCGTGGCAGAGGAGGCGGAACGACGCGTGTCCCGGAGGCACAGCTAAAGGAGGGGGCGGAGGCTTGGAACGTTTGTTGGAGGATTCGTTGGCGCTTGCTGCTGCGGTGATGGTGGAGTAGTGGGGGTTGGGGTCGGACATTCCGGTGAGAGTGTAGTGAAACGTTCGCTTGGCCGGAGGAGAGAGAAAGCCGCTCCCCATTATCTCTCTGTCTCTCTCTCTCTCTCTCTCAATACGCCCAAAGTTGTCTTGGGTTCCGCTAGGAAGAAGCGGTAGTGTGGGCCTGTTGTCGGGACCTGGTGTGGGGGCTAACTTGCGCATGGGGTGCGCATGTGGGGCATGGCGGTGCTTTGAGTTTGGAACTTGTTTCTTGGGGGGTGGTTTCCTTTTGGCTTGGATTTTAAGACTCGTGGCGTGATGCAATGTTACGTTTTGTGTGTGCTTTTTGTATCGCAAAGGCAAAAATAACTTTTCCTCTTCTTTTTTCTTTTTTTGGTTTACATATATAATACAAAGTATTGTTAATTTCTAATGCAACGTGGTTTTATTTGCTTTGGAAAAAATGTGCTACATTCTTTTATTTAAATAAAATTTATTATCAAAGCTATGTTTTATAATTCAATATATAAATTAATTTTTTTAACAATTTAAAATATAAAGTTGTTTTCCAAACTAAATATGTGTTAATCTCCCGAAACAATATTTTTATAAGAAGACGTAAGTAATAAAATTTTGTTTTCTAGTGAAGTTAAAGAATGGACCTTAAATCTACCTTTTAAACCCAAAGTCCTTTAAAAATGTACAAGCACAAGCCTAAACTGTGGAGGACGAAGAGAAGAGCACCCAACTTATCTTCACTTCCTGTCGAGTCAAACTCAAATTCAACAAGTACAGCTTTTTTCTAATGACTTATGTAAGAAAAAATGACTACATTTTCTTCGTTTTCTTCATTTCCATCCTAATAAACCTCTTAAGGCTACCCTCCATTGAAGTCCGTATGAACATTCTTTAACATCAATTGTTATTCCTTAATTACATACCTTAGCCAATAATAACTTAAATTTATGTGTTTTGTACCAGAAAGATATATAGTATTTTTACTCAAGTTAGTAACACTTTAACTGTCACCAAACACTACATAGTCTTCTTACTTTACTTCTAACTCTTAAAGGAATCTTTTCGATCAAAGCATCTCCTTACTAGCTTCCACTGCAACTATGTATGTCAATGAAACTTCATCTCTCAGTACATCGATACAATTAATTGCCTCAGTTGCAGCAGACCTCTCTGATAAGGAGATCTTCCGAAAGTCATCTCTTTCCATACCTCTTATTAATTAAATTTATCAGACTTACGTTAATGTTGATGAAGATAAATACATTTGGAGGCATACCAATGGGTAAGTTCTCTAATATATCTTACAGGAGGTTAATCTTCAGAGATGTTCCTACTGTGCCTTAGACCAAAGCAATTTGGTCTAGTTGCCTTAACCCTCGAGTTACTATCATCCTTTAGATTGCAATGAAGGATAAGTTAAAAATTGTTGACAAAATTGCCAAATACTTTAACATCACCAATTGGAGCTCACTTTGTTGAGAGGTTAAGGAAAATGCAGAACATTTTTTCTTTAACTGAAGCTACATCAAAGGAATCTGGAAAGTACTCCTGAGAAGATGTTTAATAGCTGAGGAATTAGCCAGCCTGAGCAGTATTAAAGCTTAGTACTCAACTAGTAGATTGATATGTTGATTGTATAATTATTCTATAATACTTAGTGATTAATGACGTGAAATTACTTAAGATAGTCACTTTGACTCATATGTGATTTTAAGCACAATTCAAAAGCAAAGGAGTTAAAATGAGTTGAAAGCATTATATTTGAGCCATTTTTTGAAGATTCATATCTACATGTCTTCATAAACAAGAATGAGGAAGATTAAAACAAGAAGGAGACAAGAAATTACCAAGAAAGATGAAGAATGAAGAGCATAAAGACCACTTATGGCTTGCTAGAATTTTGTCACAGCCGTGAGTGAATTAGAGCAGCCATGGATTACAAGATGAAGACACCTCATGCTACCAAAGGAGCCAACTGTCCCATGCATTAAAACCTAGCTATTAAATATAAGAAACATGTGTGGAGTGGGACTGCACTTCTATTGGAGAATAAAATAAAAGAGGACTGGAACTACTCACGGCAATACTGAAATTACTACACAACTGTGAGCATTACTCACGATTGTTGTCACGCAGTGGAAGTTCACCCCACCAAAGAGGCTATATTCATCAGTGGGTCCCACAGTCATCTAGAAGATTCCATACAATTCTACCATATTCAAGAAATGGCTAGAGATGGGTAGAAGACTCTAGAACCTTATAGATAATTCTTGAATATGTAGATAGTTGTAGAGAATTCTAGAGACTCTTTGTAAGCCGTTGGATTGTATCAATCCTAACC
>JANZXR010000172.1:36352224-36365443 GCA_027575705.1 Erythroxylum echinodendron | reverse complement strand
ACTTACAACATGCTTGCAAGGATAGCCATATAACTCTCATGCCTAATAACTACATGTTTGGTTTCTACCAATCCTCAAAATATGTTTGGCATCACCTTTGCAAACTTTATATGCTCCATCACCATTCTATACAACTCTCCAATGCATAAAATCTTTCTTATTCTTTTCTAATTTCTTCATAACCCTGGGTGCAACTTCTGATTTCCAACCATATACAAATTGTCTCCTTTGTGCATACCTCTTCATCACCATTATTTTGATTATTTCTAGAATGCTTATAATAGGCCTATCTTTAGTCGGTAATATCCATCCATTGAATGTTTCACTTATTTTGTTATCAAAAACTGGACATTTAGATTCAAATGATTGGTAACATAATGCCTATCTCTCTTTCGGATATTCAAGCAACGCTGATGCACATCTAATGTGATTTTGTTCAACCTTTTAACTGCTCGTTAAAATCTTTGACGTATGTTGACCAAGCATAATTCCAAAATTGCTTTCGCAAGTCTTTTCTTTTGAGATTCATACTCTAGTTATGGTATATATGCCGTGCACACATACCATAAGTGGCATATGGTATTGTGTCTTCAACTGTTCTATTCAATCCCTATAACAATTGAATAGATACAGTTAATATATAGTTGATACAATATAACATGTTCATTAATCAATGAAAAAAAACCTTTGGCATATATTATATTATTGTTATTCTTTCACGATAACCCAACTTAAAGTTTGAAGCCAATAAACTTATAAACTAGGTCCAAGAATCAGTGTTCTCTACCTCGACAACTGTCCATGCTAATGGATACATACCTCCATCCCCATCCCGCCCAACTGCACTTAACATTTGACCTTGGAATTCAGTCTTCAAAAAACAACAATCAATATTAAAGATGGGCCTCAATGCCTCCATCCTCTTTTCATCGCATCAAAGCATATGCATAATCTTTTGAACTACAAAAAAGAGATAAAGATGCATTAATTAATGAATAAACTTCACAGACAACTATATGTTTTAGTTATTATCGTCAATAACATGTCAAACTTAATAGTTGCATACCTATAACAAACTAGTTTCTTAATTTCTAGCCAACTTTAATTCAATAGTTGATCCAGGAATACTATTCCTCAATTTATGAGCGTATCCTTGTATTTTTGCATACTTATTCACATAATCACTTACCCTTTATTTTCTCAATCTTCTCTTAGCAGCTCTACACATACTTAAGTTGATAGATATATTGAGCTTTTCTCAACATTCTTCAACCATCTTCATCGTCAAGATATAATCTTGTCGAGTATTTTGTCTTTAAAATGTCTCATTAGAAACTTAGAAGAAACCAATTTTGGTTTGTTTGTTATAAAACACCTATGGTCATCATTATATTTCACCACTTTAAAGCACCCTTTATTCTTGTCACAAATGACATACAACTCCTATAGGCATCCCTCAATACATCTCACTCTCATCCTACGTCTTTCACTTTTCTTAAACTTGACATTGTACCCTGTCTGCACTGCATAATTCACAACAAACTCTCTAAATTATTTTAAAGAGTCAAAATCCATTCCCAATCTCCAATTTGGTTCAGCATTGAATGGATTGTGCCTAATATTGCTACTTGATCTTCACAATGCCTCGCCAGGCTCGTCTTCGTTAGAATATTGATCACTACCAATAGAACTACCAAAATTTGTTGACTCAATTTCAATCGGTTCATGGTCATCAGGAATGTAAACACGTATGAAACCATTGTCATGCTCATCATCATCATCATCCACATCTGCATCAACTCCTAAACCAACACCTTCAGTACTAATACCTTTTGTGCCTTCACAACTTTCCTCCTCACCCATTGTAGCTCGACAACTTTCCTCCTCACCCTCCCTATATCCATCCTCTCATCCAGATATAGGAAATATGTTAGGTACAAATGATGGGGTGTCTATATTATGAGTTACATATACGTCAATCCCTTTATGAATTTTCATCAAATCGATAAGTCGTAGACAACTTTCATTTGACTCAATCAACTTTAAAGACTCACTAAACTCAATACCGGGTTCTCTGTAATAGGCCTTATCGACTTGAAGGTATCCTAAATCCTTCCCCATCTCACATATTTACCTATAGTTAACAAAATCTAGGTCTACTTTATCAAAAAATACTTGATTCCCCTTCAACATGTTTGAACTCTAGCTCTACAACAAACTTTCCACTATAAAACAACCTTATGCTTCCATGTTCAACCATCATATACCTATTCACAACAAATTTATAAAGTCAAGTGTATTACCAAAAAGCATACATTTAAATGATATTATCAACAATATAATGGATACTTCACCAAAAAGCATACACTCAAATATTCCAATGCATGTTCCAGAAGCCAAGATTGGTTACAAATAGCACTATCGTCCTCTAACTTTAGTGACGTGATTATGTTATTATTCCTTCATACCTAAAACACTTTAGGAAAAACTTATAACCACAAAACTCTTGACTTTTGCTTCATAAGTAAGTAATGAGTTGACACTTTTGGACTCATTATTTATTTCATATAGTAGTACAACTTCAAATGCAAGAAGTTTACTATCGAAGTCACCCAAAATTATCCACGGAGAGTTAATAGAATCATAGACATCCTTTACAATGTTCCACTAACCATATCTATTAAAAGAAAAATTAGAAGCCTACATAAATGAGATCCATATTAAGTTGACCCAATAAGTAAACAAGCAAGTGGATGTATTGAACAAAATTGAAGACACGATTGTTAGCATTTAGTGAGTCCTATATTGGTACACCAACTTCAACAACAATCTTAGGGGACCACGACTTACATCCAATACCACAATAAGCATAGGGGACCACGACTTACATTTATGACATTATTTTAACCAACAGGGGACCACATCACACAATCATAAACAAACAAGCATAATTTGTGGCAGACAACAATGGAAACAAACAAGCAGATTTAGGGGACTAAAGAAAACATAAAAGGTGGATAACAATGGCCTACCACGGTGAGATGTCGTTTGAGGAAGAATATATAGGGAATAAGAGGGAAGAAGCGCGAGATGAGTGATTGTGTGGGAAGAAGATGGGAGATTAGGGATTAGATATTAGGGGAGAAGAAAACGTTGCATCTATTAGGGAATGTCAATAGGAGATGAGGTATTAAGGAAGAAGGGCATGCTGAGTGGTGATGCCTGTGGATGGCAGATTAGGGATTAGGAATTAAAAAAGTGGAAAACGATGCGTGTGAGGGAGGAGGAGCTTCTCCAAAAATGCAGTGTCTCGTATCCATCCAAAAATGTTGCTTCTGAGGGAGGAGGGAGATGTAGCATTTTAAGGAGACGTAGCGTTTTTATCTGTCCAATGAGACACATCATTTTTGGAGCTGATGCGGGAGCTACCTCGATGCTCAAGTCAGCAACGATGGGTCCCACATCCATAAAAATTTAAAAAAGAATTCCCGTTAGCATTTAACTGGCCACATCAGCAAATGACTGACAATGCCCTTACAACGTCAATGCTCAGGGTTCAATCTGAACGGCTTCAAAACCTTGGGGTCTAATTTGAATGTTTGATAAACTTTAGGATTTATTTTGAACACTCTGAAACGTTAGGTCTATTTTGTATATCCGTGAAAACGTTAGGGGCTAATTAGCCCTTTTGACCTTTTTTTATGTTAAGATTTACAATTTGGAGATATAAAGAACTAATTTAGGTTAGGGTTTTCAAACCAAAAGAATAACTTAGACATCATATAAGAGTTGACTTTAACTTTTAAATTAACAACTAAAAAATAAAATATTAATAAAATAGAACACAAATATAACCTTTCAGACTCTTGAACAGATAAATTAGGGGCTAAGGGTCTTATTTGTATAAGAATAATTATTTTTAAATGCGTGATGATGCTGTTCTGCAAATTGGACCTTTTTTTTGGTTCTTTTTCTAACCGGAATAGAAGTACCATCCGTTTTGGCTTATCTCATCTGAAGAACAACTTCGAAATTATTTTAAACAAGATGATGAGCAGGCCAGAGTTTAAAAAATGTACTAAGTCACTTAGTTTATTTCAATATAATAATTAGGTGACTAAGTGATAAACAAAATTGAATTGTTAAGTACAACTAGATAAAACTTTACTACCTTAGACTAAGTGAATGCTTACTTTTGACAAAATTTCCGACGCATGACAGTTGTCTTCTAGCTTTTTTTTTTTTAACATCGAAATTAATTATTCACTTGTCTACTAATGCTTTATGACCAGAGCTTCTGAACATAACGACGGGCTTAGTCACTGGCTCTTCTTCACTGAATTTCCCTATACAAGAAAAGTGAATCACGCCCCCTTAAGCTTTGTTTCAGTAAGCTATGGCCTCCAAACAGTATCATGTAATGGTGTTCCCATGGCTAGCGTTTGGACACATGATACCATCCCTTGAACTCTCCATAAAGTTAGCTGCAAAGGGTATCAAAGTTTCCTTCATTTCCACACCAAGAAATCTCCGAAGATTGCCTACTGTTCCTGCTCATTTGACAACCAATATGAAATTGATGGAAATGATTCTGCCGTCCGTTGATGGCTTGCCCGAGAACTGCGAGGCTACCGTTGACCTGCAAGTTGACCAAATCCAATTCTTGAAGAAGGCAAGTGATAGTTTACATGCCCAGATGGAAAGAGTTATGCTCGAAGATTTACCGGATATGGTACTCTTTGATCTCATTCATTGCTGGATACCTGAAACTTGCTCCAAATTTGGTGTTCTTTCTGCATTCTTTAGCCCATTTCCTGCTTCTACACTGGCGTTTATAGGTCCCTCACAAGAATTGAAGGTCCCAAAATGGCGAACGAGGCCCGAGGACTTTACGGTGAAACCAGAATGGTTTCCTTTTCAATCTTCTCTTGCCTTTAGACCTGACGAAGCGCCAATAATTTTCAGGAATTATAGTGTACCTGACAAGTCTGGTTTGACAACTGCTCAGCGGATTGCTACAACTATTGACGGCTGTGACTTCGTTGCTGTTCGTAGCTGCAGAGAGTTCGAGGGACATTACATAAATCTTCTGGAACAGCTGTACCACAAACCAGTCCTGCCCGTTGGCCTGCTTCCACCAGTTCTTCCAGACAACAAAGATGAACATGTTGAGATGGGTTCAGATTGGTATGCTGCTCGTCAATGGTTGGACAAGCAAGCGCCAAAGTCTGTGGTTTTCGTGGGATTTGGGAGTGAGTACAAAATGCCATTGGAACAAGTCCATGAATTGGCACACGGGATCGAGCTTTCCAATCTTTCTTTTATTTGGGTTCTTCGAAAGCCGCGAGAACTAGATATCTCAGAGTTATTGCCTACAGACTTCTTGGCTCGCACATCAGATCGTGGAATTGTTTACCTTGGTTGGGCACCACAAACGCAAATACTAGCACATCCTGTCATTGGAGGTTGCCTGTTTCACTCTGGTTGGGGTTCTATCGTAGAGTCGCTGAGTTTGGGACACCCTCAAATCTTGATGCCAATGATATCGGACCAAGGTCTGAATGCTAAGGTACTAGTTGAAAAAGGAATTGGGTTGGAGGTGCCCAGAAGCAAAGATGGGTCATGCCACCGGGATGCAATTGCCAAGTCCATGAGGGTGGTGATGGTTGAAAAAGAGGGACAAGAACTGCGACGTCAGGCAGCTGAAATGAGAGCAGTTTTCGGTAATCAGGATCTACACGATGACTATATAGAGAAGTTTATCAGGTACATTGTAAACTTCAAGAAACATTCTACGAGTACTTGATCTCCTACTGTGCCTTTCCGTTCTGATTCCAAAGTTATTTTCCCTTGCTTTTTATTCGGTGTTGCATTATAAAGAAACAACAGCATATGTGCACACAGTTTTTGGTATTCTCTATCGAATTACACGATGGTTTGCTCTATCTAATTGCATGAGTATTCGCAATCTTATATACTAGTTGTCCAGAAGTAGTTACCTGACAAATGAAAAGAAATTTAAGCGCATAACAAATTGGCAAGCTAAATCGATAAAGATAAGAATACATTTTTAATGTGAATTTCTCTAACCGCCCCTCCTCAAGCTCATGTTCAGGAACTTGTCACGTAATCTATGAAAAACAGTAGATTTTAAATTGTAAAGTCATCTACGAGTTGTTCAGAAGTAGTTACACGACGGATGAAAAGAAACTTCTTAGCAATCTAATCTCCATCCCAAGGAATATCAATTTTTATGTGTTTGGTGCGAGTATGAGCTGTAAGATCTAGAACAGAAAGTAGCTCCTAGATCACCAGAGATGTTTGATGTCTAGTAAACTTGTTTCACCAAAGAGAGATGTAACATAAAAGAGTTTAACAGCAACAAGAACAAAACTCTCACTCATAAGTCCTACGCCGTGGAAAAATTTAAAATTTTTAAGTACGCTGTTGAAAAACTCTTTTCCACCAAAATAAAAATGTATTCATTGAAGAATTCTTTACTCACTTTCTTAACACACATGACATTACTTTTCGTATATCATGTCCTTATAACCCTAGCAAAATAGCATTGCCGATGTAAAATTCATCATATCACTAAAACCGGTCCACACTTATCCTTCATGGCTTTCTTCCTAAATATTTCTAGTTTGAAGCCTTTTCTATTGTTGTTTATCTTATTAATCTTCTTCCCTTCTCCATATTATAGTATAAATATCCTTCTAAACTTCTTTTGCATGCACCCCCAAACCTTGATTATGTGTTTTTGGTTGTACATGTTTTCCTTTTCTTAGTGTAACTTGATTTGAGAAGCTCACATCATAATCTATTTCTTGTGCTCCTAAGTTATGCTCACAATTATAAATGATATCACTATCTTAATCTCTCTATTGATAAAATCTATATTTTTCAATATGTTCGATTCCATAAAACCCGATTACCATATCTTAAGCCCTCCTCTCTTTCTTCCTCTCATCCTCAATCTCTCTCTTTACCACTAACGTTCAACTTATTACTTACTTCTCCCATAACTGTAAACCTTAACCCTCCCTTACCACTTGTTGCTTAGTAGAGATTCACATTAAGGATTTATTCTTATCATATTTGATTTGGCCTTATTAGTTTGTTGTAATTTACTTAGGTCTGATAAGCTTAATTTTCTCACTTTTGGGGATTAGTTTAGCGTTTATCTTTTTGTATAAGGCTGCAAACCTTTGTATAATTTTACGGGAAAAATTTCAAAAAACACTCTACACATATTTTATTATTTTTCATTGTATTATAGCTCATTATGGTTTATCTTTCACACTCTTTTTCTCTCAACCCTTTTCAAAATTTCCATCTATACTTTTCACCCATATAGTACCAAATCATATCATACAATGCATTCAAAAGATACAAACACTATAACTCTACCAATTATCAATATTACCAATCTCATTACCACTACTCTTTATAACAGTAACCAATTAATATAAAAAAATTATGTTAAATATATTTTACTAACCTATGACTTGTTTAGATACATTGATGAATCAATCTCTCCATCATCAAAAGAACAATGATTTTACCTCCAATTTCTCTTCTTTTTTCATCAAAATTCTTGGCTTGACAAAAGAAGGATAAACTTGTATAATGTTGTCTCACTGTTACCCTTACTTTTATTGTAATGTCAATAGCTCTTCACTATGACACCTCTTGAGTTCTTTGGACCCCATTTGAAAGTCAGTTTCTACAACAAATAGTGAAACACAAATTATTGCAAAGATTTCATCTCCATACCACTAGAAGAGGTGATTCTTCCATTATTGATTATCTCACCTCTATAGCATTCACTGCCGCATACCTGGCTATAATTGATGACCTAGTTTACTTTAAAGATCTGGTCTTTTTCACACTTAATAGTTTGCCTCTTGATTATGAATTGTTTGTTACTACCATAGAAAACTAGGGAAACTCTACTTCATTCTTGAAATTGTGTGTGAAACTTTTACTTCATAAATAGCGCCTACTTTCTCTTCATCAGTCTCTAATTAAAATAATGCTTATGGTGTCTCATGGTGATAAATTCTTGGCTCTAAAATATGGGGGCCATTACAGAAACTAAAATCATAATAGGGGAGACTTTAATCCATCAACAGATTAACTTTAGAATCTTTCTTAAACAAGTCGGGTTAGGTTACACAGGTTTTAGGACATTTGGTTCATGATCATAACCCATGTTCTCATAACTCAAACCCATCTTCTAATACCTTAAGCCCACATCCTAGTATCCAAAGCCCATATTATAATACCCTAATCCCAACCTACTATTTCCTCCTATGTAGCCTATACTTCTCTTCCATTTCTCAACCTTTTTCTACCTAAAGATCTTCAAAATCCCAAATTTATAAAGAACTTAGCCATATCACTATAACATGCTTTTTAGGTATATGCCCTACAGAAATAGTAAATTAACACCTTAACATTATTCAAACTCACTCCAAACTGTCTTTTCAACGTTAAATATTCAACAAAACACACCCTCATACACATCTACTTCTGGTGACATTGTTAAATGGCTCTTACACAAAAATGCTTTTTTTGACATTATAGCTAATTCTCACTTTGTTAACTCAGTTTAACCTTGTCAAGGTATTGATCAAGTGACCATTGATAGTGATAATGCATTTTTTAATCTCTTCTACTAGTTCCTTAACATTACACTTATAAGATATTATTATTATCCCTCATTTATTGCCAATATACTTTATGTTACAAAATTTGTTAAAGGTAATTCCTTTTTTTATTGAATTTAATCCCTCTGGTTACATTATGAAGGACCTTTTAACCAATATTCTGCTCCTTATTGGAAGTATCTATAATAATCTCTATCTTTTGAAGATTCTTGTCAATTTTAGAAATCACATTGTATTCAATAATCACCTAGTCTCTCCACATATTTATCTTTAACATCTCAATCTTCCATACAGGAAAAACTCGCTCAAGTTTGTTTTCGTCTCTCAAAGTGTCTAGTGTCAGCCTTGATTTCACTTCTTATATTCAAGGAAGACTTTTCTCATTCATGTACTTTATCTAATATAGTTCATACAAAACTTCTTGAACTTATTTATTGTGACATTTAGGGACCTTCCTCTTCTTTTTCTCTATCTAGTTCAGGACACCTTATAATCTTTGTTGATAATTTTAGTAAATGCACCTAGATTTGCTGTCATCGTAAGTCCCAAGCCATAGAAAATAAAAATATTTGAATGTGATAGAGCACTTGAAATTATCAAAGGATTGTTTGCCCACTTTCTCACCATACTTGGGCATTAACTTTTGTATATCATATCCTTATACCCCCAGCAAAATGGTGTTTTCGAAAGTAAAATTCATCACATTATTGAAACCAGTCCCATACTTTTCCTTCATAGCTTTATTCCCAAATGTTTTTACTTTGAAACCTTTTGTATTGGTGTTTATCTTATTAATCTTTTTTCCTTTTCCACCTTACACTATAAATCTCCTCATGAACTTCTTTTTCATGCACCCTCTTTTATACATGTTTTCCTTTTCATTGTGCAATTAGATTTCATAAACTCTATTCCTTATATATTCCTAGGTTATGCTCCCAATTACAAAGGGTATCATTATCATGATCCCTCTACTAATTTCTTGTTTTTATTCAATTCCTTGATATTGAATTCCCATTTTTGATCTCTCTCTTTGTCACTAACATTCAACTTGCCTACTACTCCTCTCATCACTCAAAACCCTAAGCTTCCCTTACCACTTGTTCCTTTGCCTCTATGATCATCTGCCCTTTCCCTCCCAAAACACTTCCACTACCTTCACTACTCTCTGACCCTATGGTCACTCATAATTGTGACTACCTTCCTAAGTTAAAAACTTTTACTGACTATACTACCTATAACACTAGCACTCAATTATCTTATGAACATGAACCCACATTCTTTATTCAAACAAATATATTTTCTCATTAGTGATAAGCAATGCTTGATAAGTTCAATTCGCCATCACAACAAAATTTAGTCCCGTTTTCTTCTACCTCCTAGTGCAAATATTGTTGGATGTAAATGGATTTTCTTAACAAAGCATAAGCCTGATGGTTCTCTTGATTGCTATAAAACTCATCTTGTGGCTAAAGGTTACCATCAATCCATGGCCTTGAATACAACAATACTTTTAATCTAGTCATCAAACTCACTACTATTCACATCATTCTTACTCTTGCTCTAACTAACGATTGACCTACTCATCAACTTGATGTCAATAACACCTTTCTTTATATAAAATTTTAGTAACTTGTTTCATGAATTAGCCTTTGGGTTTAATTGATCCTCTTTATCCTTACTATGTTACATAAGGCACTTTATATGCTCAAATAGGCTCTTAAGGCTTGGTTTATGATATTAAGTTATAAACTTAGAGACCTTGGTTTTGTTTTGTCTAGAGCTGACAACTCTCTTTCTCTTCACCCAAACTCTACCTGTAACAATGTTATGAATATTGTACATGCATTGGTATCGGATTAGGTTTTAGTATGACATTGTAACGGTATTGGTCAATATTAGGTACTGTTTCGGGTAATTTTTTAAATATATAAAATAGTCCCAAAATTTTTAAAAATTACAAAATAGTCCTTCAATATATTGTACTGAATAATTAATAATTTATATCAACTTTATCTTTAAAATTATAATAACAGAAATTTAAAATAATAACAATTTATTTATTTTTATTAAATCAATATTAAATTAAAGATGATAATTTATATTTAATTAAAACCAAAAGAATTAAAGGTTATTAATAGAACTTCATTATTAAATGTTCTTAAATAAATGAGGTATATTCTCATTCCTTAGATAAAAAAAATTAATTGGCCATAAATTAAATTTATAAATAAATTATTACTTAATTTTAAATCATTAAATAATTTGAAATATACTAAAAAATAGATTATTATGTTCACTTTAATTTTGATACATGTGATTGCAATATTTATGAAATTAATGTTTTTCATATTAAATTGATTAATGGTCTTTTAGTTTTTAATTTTTCAATATTAACAATTTCACCTCCAAAGATGCTTGGACCAGAACTCCATAAAGGATTAATGTGGTGCCAAATTCCTAGATAATACGAAGCACTCTCAAATTATGAGCATGGCAAGTTTGCTAGCGATATCGAAAAACTAATTCAAAATAATTATAGAAAATGGTGAACTCATATGCAGTTTTATATTATATGCCTGGACAAGACTATTATGGGTAGCGACAAGTTCACGTTTGTTTATCTGCCACAATCGAAGATGGCGCACTAGTGTGTCAGCTCGCATCCAAGTGATGCACCAGCTGCACGGTTAGAAATTCTTTCAGTACAACGATCTACCTTTTGTAAGTTTTGCAAAAATTGATAAAAACAGCTGAATTTAGTATTTGTACACAAATGGTTATCAAATAAGTTATAAAAGTTTAAGCTCTTTTAAGACGCTCAAATGGGTTTATCATTTCCTTGGAATATGATTTATGTTATAATTGCTTGCAATAATTATTAACTAAGACCATGTGATCTAATAAGATAATAAATAATCAATAAACGTGTTGCTTTAATAAGAGAAGAATTAAAGCCTTCAAGTAGAGGTACATAGATGTGATCAATATTATATATGTATTGGTTTCGTCTGTATAGCTTAGTTTTTATAGACAGTTCATATTGGTTTCCATAATATATGTTCAATAAAGTATTTGTCTTAAATATGAATTATGTTTATTATGATGAAATAATGCATGATTTGAACATATAAACGGAGTTTAAGTAGTGAGGTTACCTCCAATGGGTCACAAACTTCTCTATATACAAGTAAGGGATTTGAAGAAGACCACATGTATATGTATGACATTCGTGCTAGCGCATATAATCATGGAACGGCATGTGGGGAGCAAAGATGTTTAAGATGTAGTAGAAGAAGAAAAAATCACTACCGCAAAAAGTGCTTTAAGCAATAAATAAAAGTGTAGCTATAAGTATAATTATCATTATCTTTTTATTAAGATAACATAATTTATATCATTATAAAAAGTAGCGCTATAATAAGTATAAGGCAGCAGAGTCTTTTGATTAAGCAACAAAATAAAAAAAAATGTTACTTTAAATTTTAACTAAGGCAATACATTATTTCAAATTATAGCAATAATGTTAAATAGATATTGCAATACTTTTAAATCTGTATAAAGCAACAAAGTGAAACTTTTTTGGTCAACAATTTATTCTTCGGTTATCAATATCATTTAACATAAAATCAAACTCTTGTCCTTATATAAGCAACATCTGTATATACATTAAAAAATATATAGATATTAATATATGCCTTAATTGAACTATCAAATGTAAAGGACAACAAAAACTACATTTATAACCGTTTAATATATTCAAAATACAAAAGTAAAAAGTCACTAGCTAAAATATTCATCTCCAATATCATCCTCCATTTTATATGAAATGTAAGTGAATTAATCTAAATACTAAACAAAACCAATATATATTGAGCACTCCAAAATTTTTCACCAATTATCTCCTTGTCCGCTCTTAATCATCACCATCCTACAAAAAAAGAATAAGAAAGAAATAAGAAGTAGATTAAAATTGTAAAACTACTACGCTCACAAACAAGTTGATATATCTAAAAAATAAATGGAGGCTAAAATCCGTTCAAACTTGGCAGAGAATTTTGACCTTTGAAATACCACTAAATATTGTACATTCTTCAATGCGGAGAAGTAATTTTATTTCTCTAAATCTTTTTACATGTTTTTTTTTTGTTAGCCTATGAAGTGTTCTAGGAGGGTCCTAATTATAGGAAGATGTTTTTAAGCTATTTACACCCAGATTAATTCTCGCTCGTACCGAATCAACCCCTAAGAAGTAAAATGCTGGCCAAGTAAATTCTCCATTTCCAGGACTCGTATATTTTAAGTTAGTAAAAAGCTACAAGTAACTTTTGATACAGTTATATTTAGCGCCCGTTTAGATGAGCTTATATCAGTAGAGCTTTTGTCAGTAGAGCTTTTATCAGTAGAACTTTTCTGAGAAGAGCTTTTCTAAAAAGCCAGTTGATTGTTTGACTGTCAATTAAAAAAACTGCTTTTTAAAAAGAGCTTCATACAGTAGACTGTTTGGCAACATAAAAATAAAAAGCACTTTTATTAATTTTAAGTAT
>JANZXR010000172.1:36330967-36344247 GCA_027575705.1 Erythroxylum echinodendron | reverse complement strand
ATAAATATAAATATAAATATAAATGATTCACTTAATACAAGGAAACTCTTGAATTAATTCACACTAATTTTAACACTACATTATCCTAACATTCACTCTCTAAAAATTTCAAATTACTATTTCCAACAATATCTATATTTCTAAGGTAAAGTCCAAGTAAGTAACTATGTTTTGAATGATGAATTGGTTAACTAGAATTAGGATTTATATATGTAAAAACGGATGAGTTAATAGTGTGAAAATTCCCGAGAAATTCAATATTGAATCAACAATAGATTCTTCAATTTAAAAAATATAAGACGAATGCAATTTCATAATTGAACCTTCAATTTTTTTTATGAATGGAGAAATACCATAAATGAAGAAATGATGATGATTTAAAAAAATCAAACTAAATAAATTTAGTTGATTAACTAAATGAGAAAATTGTTATTGGTATAAAATGGGTCTTTAATCTCATGCTGAACTTAGATGGTCTGTTAACAAGGCTTTTGATAAAGGGCTACTAACAATAGGCAAGAGTAGATTATGGTAATAAATTTTCAAAATTATTAGATTTATGGGGACTTTTGTTACATAAACAAAATGGAGATTTTATTATTTAAATGTCAAAACATTATAAAATGGTGAACTTAAGAAGTCATAAGTTAAGCAATTTGTGGAATTTAACAAGTTTCATAAGATTTTATATTACTTTGAACAAGCTTCAAAGATATGGTATGATAAGGTTAAATTTTATTTAACCAAATATCATCATGTGAAGAGTGAGAATGATCCAACCTAGTTTGTGAAAATAATGAGTTCTTAATTAATTTTATAATATGTGGAAGATTTATTAGCTACAGGTAATAGTCCAAAGTTGATTGTTAAATTTAAAAGTGTTTTTGTTTTATATCTCTCTTTATGTTTTCTAACACAAGGCGAGGAGACACGAGACTTGGAGGAATGAGAAGAGGGGATACATGATACAAACACAAGTTTAAAGAAATCATTTTTGCTTCAAATAACCAAATTTTGTCTCCTGACGCATATATGGAACCCAAACACATAAGCTTTAAGAAACCAAATGTGTTACTGACATGGGTAATCACGTGAAGTAGAGTAGTGGGATTGTTCTATGTTCTTCAGTTCCAAGTTGACGAATGACCAACTACAGTTATAAGCGTGATAAAACAGATGCAAATCTCAACAAAAACCCTCGTATTGCAGCTACATAGAGGCTTCCTTTCCTCTGCCAGTAGTATTGTTTGCCACCTTGAAGTAAAATCCTTTCTCATAACTTGTTATCATCTCTGTCCACTTCAATTCATGCCAAGGAAGTGGAAATCAATGTAACATCAAACTTCATACCCAGGATTCACCTTTTGCTGTACATCTCCATAACTTTCTAGCTCTTCCATGTCCTCCAAGCTTCCAAGAAATAAAGGGAGCCTCTGATGCAGCTTTACTGGTTGAATTGAAAGAATCCTAGTTTTACCGTCAGAACCCCTGCCACCAGCGTGCTCCACAAGAAAACTAAGAGGGTTTGCCTCATAAACCAGACGAAGATGGTCTCTTGGGTTCATTGCTACTCCACCGTACATCAGGGTCCGGTGGAAATCAGCTACAAGAGAACATATATATCGGGCGGAGTACTTTTTTGGATATTTTCCTTTCCCTTGTCTAACAGTGTCAATATATTGCCTTAATCCTTCAGGCCAGTCGAAATATCGGGCATCATTTACAGAGTAAATTTGCCCTGAGATGGCAGACAGACGCTTTAAGCTGATATATAATTTGTGCCTACACTTCTAATAAGCAAAGATGTCTTGTAGGGAAACACTTTACACACTGGCCGTTATTAAAAGGCCACACCATCAAAACACAAAGCAATTTGCAACTATAATGGTAGATAATTAAATTTAAGACTACCCAAGGCAAAGTTAGCATGAGATATGTTAAATTCCCATAGAAAATAAAGGAATAGGATATATCACCTCGACGAGGAACTTTAATGTCTGAGTAGGTCAAAATGAAGTCTCCGGTGGAGCGATCCAGTGTAAATGCATGCGTTCCAGAACCAAAGCTAGTACAGAGTATTGTAGCTGAAGAGTAAAGGACATAACTAGCAGCAACAAGTCTGGTTCCACATTGTAGTGAATTCAGCATAGCCTTCTCCTCCTCAGGTAAATGATCCAGCTCCACAAGACGTTTGTAAATTCCAAAAATTGTTCCTGTAGGAATGGAGGCATCAATATTCCGAGAGCCATCGAGAGGATCCGTTACCACTACATATGGACCATCATTATTTAACCAAATTGGAGCATCGTCTTCCTCTGAAGCCATGACAGCCACTTTTCCAGAATTTCGTAGGGAACGTAGAATGATTTCATTCTGCAAACACGAGATAGATTGAATAATAAAATATATCAGTCTTTTTTCATTTTTTTCATCAAATTTGTTGGTAAAAGAGACGATGATGTTGCTTTTAGCAACAGAAACACTCACGACAAGCTTCTGCAGTCAATAAAACCACATTATAAAGTTCAGATAGAACCAGAAAAGGATAAAATTCTTTATTCATCCTAGTAACTTGACTGGATGAGGACGAATCACAGCAAAACAAGCCAGTTATGTTAGAACAACCAGATCCATTTCCCTGAATGAGTTCAGGGTTGGAAGGTATAGCTAGGACAAGCCACTGGATTCTATTTTTCTAGAGACAAGCACTAGCAATTCAAGTAACATTACGACTTTATCTCAGCTTGCATACAATGACAGAACATTAACTCCACGGAACCGAACAAATCATCTTCAACCGTAAAGCACGCATAGTGACAGATTTTTCTGTTTAATCAAAAGTCTCCAGGAACCAAAATCATGAGCATCAATACATGACCGCTTGCAGTTAAGTACCACAAAGTGACATACATGAGATTCACGCAAGGGCTAGCATACCGATACAATATCAAGCGGCTTTGATGCATCCCTATCTGAGCCACTGCTATCACCAGCAATAAATCTCTGTTTACCAAGACTAGTATTGAAAGGGGAAGCCACAAGAGCTGCAATTCTCTTGCAAGCATACTGTATATGGTCAAACAACACCACCAAGTCATCTCCAACATGGGTTCCTCCACTGCTCAGAAATTCTATCAAAGTAGAAAACCCACTCTTTTCATTTGAAGCAGAACCCAATTGTGATTCTACACTAAACCCACCAAACGAAGCCATTCTCGGCCTGCAATAATGGCGTCTTGCCACAAAAACCGGACCTCGCGGCAAAAAAGTTAGAAACTTCGGCGGGAAAACTGCTGTGGCATATATGCTTATGGCCGAAGATTGCATACTATAGATAAAGGGATAATTATAGTGAAGAAGCTGGGAGTGAATTGAAAGCGAAATTGTTGGTGAGTACACAATTGCATTAATATTTTACATATTCTTATGGGTTGCCATTTGCTAGAGGGGTCTACTGGCTATGTTTTGTTTGATCGCTGAGCAATGGAGCCACGCGAACCATCCAAAGTCAAACCAACTCGTTTACATGGGCATTAGCCACTTCCTGGACTGGACTTGAAGGCATTGCGTTTATTCGTGAAATGGATCCAAGCGGTGTTCGCTTCCACTGAAGTGTACTGCTCCGCCCAATAACACTTGCGATGTTATTATTGGTGAAATGGTTTGGAGGGGCCTCTCTTTAATCATATTATACCAGTAAATTTTGATTCAATTGTTCATCTGAAAACATTCCTATCATTAAATGACTTATTTAAAATAAGTTATTTATAAAATTAATGATAAAAGATTTATGTAATTATTATTTTGGTAACATTCATGACTATCAAAGCTAATATTGCTTAAAATTATTCTTCAAATTATTTATTGATGTACAATAATTAAGAATTGGATATAAATAATTAATATACTTGTGCATTGCAGTGAAATTTGCACTCTCTCTTCTCACCACAATGAAGAGATTCCGTTGACAGTTATGCAAGTGTAATGGAGATTAATGGAACAGCCTGAGATTGTTATTAATTGGTGGAGCCTGCCTAGCTTGATCTCATTTTGTTTTGTTTCTATCTTTATTCGCTAAAGTTGTACATATATGATTGTAGGTTGTAGTCATTTTAAGACTACCGCGTCATGGAAGTTTCGTTGGCTCTGTCATCTTGTTATATGTTTTTGATAAAAAATGGAAGGACTTAATGTTTGGACAGATACGGTTTTAAGATCTTTGATACACTATAAATCCAGAGGAAGAAGACGTGCACTATATACGCTCTGAAGCAAAGTCACCTACTTTCAGATTACATTGCTTTTAAAACATAAAAGCAAAGACCTCATGCCAGGGAGAAAGTACCTGGGTTATGTTTTTCTTTTCCGATCAAGGTAGCCTCGCTAGAAAATGTTTTGAAAAATTAATGTTAATTGTATTAAAGAAGTAACATACTCTCCTGTTACAATATGAAGCCTCGCCAAAATTATCTTAAGGAGGACAACTAGAAAATGAATTAAAACTCCTGATGCGATAATTACGCAACAAATACTAGTGAAAAAAAAAGTGCAATTTGTCAAATTTGGGTTCCACTCTAATTAATTGCTTTCATTTTTGAATCACTGGCACCTTGATGATTCCTAGATCTCATTCCAGCACAATTTGAACATGTTGAACAGTCACTTGTTTCTTATATAGAAGTTAGTACCGAGTCGCATGAAGAAGAGGTACATACCAACTCGCTAAAGCTGTTATTATGACATTAATAAAGATGCACTTCTTTTGATAAAGAAAGGACTCGTTAAAGCTGCAATTATTGCTAGACTAAAATGGATTTATAAAAGATATTACACACTGATCCTTCAGTTTGGTATTACATGCGTCAACTAATTCACACCTGCTACAATTTGTGGTCATGATGCACTTGAGAAAGTGGAAATCCATATGAAACTCCTCTATATTGGTAAAAGGTTAGCACTGAACAGCAAACTATTAGTAACACATGACGTCAGGAAAAAGCGAAGCAGCACAAAAGGCTGAATATCTACTTCACATTGAGTGTGGTCAATAAGCAAGTGCGGTCTTTCGGCAAATAAGCATTGCACATGAAACCAGATTTCCAGGTACCCTCCGTTACTCAAGTCAATGAAAACAGGCCAAAATTATCTTCCAGGACTGCAAAATAAAGAGGGTGAAAAGAAAACATTGTCAACACAAGTTTGTGAATCTTATGTTTATTTTCGAACAATCGATGGATTTGCCAAAATTTCTAGGTATACCTCATAAAGAGGGAACAGAAGCAAACGAGTTGAACCTATATGTACAGACAAACCATCTGCTTACTGAAGCCTCAATCGATTAAAGAACACCAGAAAATGATATTCGGGTGCCCAATATACAAATCCAACAACAGGTCCCCCTTTAATGTACTGCAAGATTAAAAAAAAAAAAGTCAAATGGCAATTCTTTCTCATGTAGAAAAACATTAAAGCTCCCACACAATGTAGCATATCAACTAGGCACCTTTCCATCAAGAATAACAAGTTCACCATCAACCCATCGAGGATTTCGATACCCTGGTTCAGCAAGTCTCCCCTGTCCTTTATATCGAGCAATCTATAATGTAAACAAGTCAGAAGGAGCCCTCCAATAAATTATAAGAAGAAAAGGAACATCCAGAAAAGCAAAAATTTAGCATACAAGCGAACAGCATACCACTCCAAATTCCTCAGGAATGATGCCTTTATGAGGAAGTTGATATCTTTTTCCAACCTTTGCACGAAATGCCACCTATAGATATCACAGCATTCAAATATAGTCAAATAAGATACAACTTTATAACTCTCTCCGCTTCAATTCAGTCTCCATCAACAAGCACAACCATCATGTCTTCCTCCGACCAATTAGAACAAAGCAAGCAAGGAATAATAAAAACAAATACAGGTCAAAAGCCACATATTTATGCATCTTAAGAATGTGATCATAGAGAAGGTTTCAGGAACAAGACAGTGGACAACTTCTATTGCATTTTGAAACTGTGCATGAGAACTTTTGTGTTTTAAGTGGTTTAAATAAAGAATTCTATTACCATTATAATGTTGCCCAAAATTCCACATTATTTCTGAAGTGATAAATAATGTTCACAAGACATATTAACCATATCCAACAATAAAACAAAAGAAAGAAAAAATCACCTGTCCAGCAGGTACATAAGGATCTCCAGTTAATTTTACCGCTTCCACATATTCATAAAACTCAAGATTAGAAGGCTCCTTTGATGCACGATCTTCTTGCCACTGACCAAACTTACGTTGGATATGTATCACCTCAGATGTATACAGCCCATGAGCACCAATATATAATCCTGAAATGTTAATAAACAAAAATTATTTTCATTTTAAGTTCAGTTAAAGAAGCAACGGCTGTAAAACCATGATTAAACAGAATCCTAGAAGAAGAAGCTTCTCAGCAACTCATATAAGTACCTTGGTATAAAAGGAACTAGTTAAATGAAGACTAACCATTTAGAGGATCCCAAGATGATGATATTTCTATCCGATGGAAAGTTGTTGATTCAGATAGCTGTTGACGATTTTGAGCCTGATTGAGGGTAAGATTTATGAGTTCACCTACATCTTTCAGCACCTGTATGGTAGGCATGCAAGTAAAAAATAACCATTTGCCACTACTAAAGTTAGCAATCATATCGACTCCAGCCAACTTGTAAGATGTAGAAAAATGACCTAAAAGACATTAAAACTAACCTTTATTGGTATCTTCTCCCTACCAATTACTTTTGCAAGATCAAACATAACCTGGTCCACGCTACGGGGACCTTGAAGCTTAGATTTTCTTTCCAGTGAAGTTGGTTCCTTGGCACCAGAGTCATGTGGATTGACATCTTTCTCTATAGAAAAGGAAAATGACCTTTGTCCCATTTTCTCTACCTTAGCAGGCATTCTAAGAGACTCTTTAGCAGCCACACTGCCCGAAAGTCTCTGAGAAATACCCCCAACAACAACTTTAACAGAAATTTCACCATGCTCCTCATTATCAAAGATTTCGTGGCCAGCATTTAGTTCAATCTCATTTTTGTCTTCGTCACTACCACCCCTGATTTCATCATCTGCTTCTCCACTTTCTAATTCAATATCTTTGTCTTCATCTTCTTCGTCCATAATTTGTTCAATGACCTTTGATATAAAATCTCTATCTACCTTTGCTGGTGCTGTCACTTTCAAAACTTTGACCTTCACACCAGGAATCATATCTCTCAAAATGTTCTGAAAACCAGGCAGTCCTTCAGAAAAATCAGAATCTGTATCATCAGCATCATCAGTTTCCTCGGTACTCACAACAAATAGGTCACCTCTACCCTCGGTGGGTGATTGTGGACTTAAGCGGCTGGCAGCACTTGATGATTTGGAGGATATTGTTGGAGAATCTTGAAATATTCCTTGTCTTTTCAAGTAAACTGCCTGTAACATCATGTTAATCCTTTCAGAGAGTAGATAACAACAAACAGCAGCTACTCAAAGAGAACATATCACTAAGGACGGTAAAGAACATACAGGTTGACAAATGAATTATTACATTCCCACATGGACATAACCGTAAGTAAAGAACATGAGAACTATATCCTAGTGAGCACAGGATTTATTGGTCAAACAGGAGTACAATTTCATTTTCAAATTCGAAGAGACAACATCAGTTTCAGATAAGAGGGGAATCGCAAATCAAAGCACATTCTTTGTTATTCAACTCTCTTCTTTCTCTTTCAATTTTATTCAGTAATTTAGTTAGCCATTGGGTAACCAAGCAAATATCAAGCACAATGCTTGAATTATTTTCATAAATCACAAGGAAAAAAAAGTTCAAATTTCATGCTGAAAACTACAGAAAATGAAGGAGAGGAGTAAGGATACCTGTTGCTTGTATTCACCTTTCTTATTTGTTGTAAGAAATATCTCAAACAAAGGAACACCCACAGCTGCAGCGGCAAGCTGCCTGAAAGAAACCATTTTAGCAGCAAATAAGGTGCATATAGAATAGCATGCCAAGTTGTATAAACGCACAAAAAAGACACTTAAAAGAATCATCTATTACAGCAACTTATAAATTTTCATGTACACGGAAAGGGAAACAAGCAACACTGGTAGCTGGCACATATCAATGCTTTCAGCAGTAGAATGGCCTCAGTATCCAGTAAAGGTCAAATGTGATCCAAAAATTAAGATGAAAAAATTGTGGGATTTCATATAGCA
Organism: Erythroxylum echinodendron; assembly: GCA_027575705.1. Taxonomy (NCBI): domain Eukaryota; kingdom Viridiplantae; phylum Streptophyta; class Magnoliopsida; order Malpighiales; family Erythroxylaceae; genus Erythroxylum; species Erythroxylum echinodendron. The sequence continues at coordinate 36,336,003 of JANZXR010000172.1, read as the reverse complement.
CCAGAAATACTACGTAAACTTCCAATAAAAGCAACTGCATCTGCTGTTAGGTGGAATTAAAATCTGCTAGTTCTGATTAAAGCCAAAGTTGAGGATCTTCAAGTCATATAACAAAAATTCAGACGAAATTCAAATGAGTGGGCCCTTCCAGATGATTTGGTTGAATCTAATGTGGCATGACATACCAAAAAGAAGCAGCAAGTAAGTGTAAGGGAGAGGACGGTCTAATCTAACTTGGATGATTTGATGAAAAAAGATTTAACAGTCCCAGTAAACTTTGGTTCAATAGAAGGTAGAATATGGAAAAGAATCAAAGGGAGCTTAGCCAAATCATTTGGGATTAACCAACTTACCTGTCCATGTCAAATTTCATATTAAGAATGTGTTCTCTAACATGTTCAAGCACAAAAAAGAATTGATCTAGATATTGTTTATAAGAAAAATGTATGGCAATGAGGAAAAAAGTGTCTTTCAGGTCCTCTAATTTGCTGCTTAACCTAATCTCCAAAAATTAGGACCTGTGAAGGTTGCAGATGTGGTTTGCTATTTGTGGAGCTGTATACGACCAAAAAGTTCTTTTAAGCAAACCCTTTCCAGAAGTACCTATTCAACTGATGTAGGAGAGAAGCTCAATATCTTCACGTGGTGAGAGGTCCCACAATATTTTTAGCTGGTCCAAGCAAAAGTTTCATCATTCATAGGAAAAAAAACAAAGAGAATTTCAATGTAAGGACTACCCACAATTCACAAGGTGATGTTTCCTTGATTATCAACAGATTATAATAGCAAGTTTGCAAGCCTCCTGTAATGATTTTCACAAGAATACTTGGTAGGACAGCGTCATCCACATTGATATGCACACCGTATTGGCCACTAAGCAAATTGGTGTTTGGTTCTATTTGACAGGGAACTTGTGAGTTCTTCTCTAGAGAATCGTCTAGCATATCCTAACGACATATGGCAATCCATAACCAGCAACTGAGTATATCAAGAACACTAATCTGCAAATAACCTAGCTTTTCTATGTATGTTGGCCTAACATTAAGAATGAAGTTAGTAAAATGTTCTCATCTCCCAGCATCTTCAAAATGTCTTGCAGCTTTCATCCAAAAGCGTTTACACTTAAAAGTGCAACTACAAGTTGGTTTTATCTTCGATCATAAAGGACCAGAACAGCTTTCCCTTCTAACTGGAACCAGTTAGATGCAACCAAGTAGCAAAATCCACATAAAAGGGAAACAGCTTTCCCTTCTAACTGGAACCAGTTAGATGCAACCAAGTAGCAAAATCCACATAAAAGGGAAAAACCAGTCCTAGTTTGTACCAACAAAACTGCAAGTACCTGAAACAAGAGGAATTGAAGAGTGAATGCAAGCAATTACCGGGGACTATAACTGCGTGCAACATATCTTCCATGCTCAGCAGTTATACGTATAATGAGACCATATGGATCATGAACATCTTCTGAGATGCCAGACCACCATCCAACCTGGAGGACAGCAACACGGAGAGGGGTTCTCTCAGATAAAACACATTTATATAAGCAACAATATTTTTCACGTAAAACTTTAAAGCAAAAGAATATCAGAAAGAAACATGAGCCATCTAAACCAATAAGCTCATGAAAGAAATTAGCAAAAGTTTAGCGAAAGAAAAAACATTACTGGTCTTGCCAATGATTTCTCAAAAAGATTTTAAAAAGCTAGAAATCAATAGCGAAAAAATATTGTAGATCTCATGATTAGGCTAACACTAAGTGCTAGAAACCCATCCTTTGTTTTCAGCTTGGGCCAATGCCAAAGGAAAATATAAAATTATTAAGGAGAGCATATTGGAGAGAAGGTAAAGAAAACCCATAAATAACCCAATACAGTTCAAGATCACCTGAAAGAAGATTATTGACAAAACAAGTAAAACTAAGCAAGTTTCAGGTATATTTTTCAAGACCAGAAAACTATAGCATGTACTTCCACTTCTCTATATAGAAGTCAAAAAAATTTCTCCATCACAAAAGCCCTTTCGTCCCTCTACTTTCAAATTAATAACCAAACTTCAAAAAGAAAGCTGCCAATTAATTTTCTCTCTTTCAAATGCATTCCCTTCATGTCAAAAGAAGTTTATAAACATTTCTGCATGAATCCCATTATACTCCAACCAAAAGCATACAGGGGCTTGCTAAGATTATTAATAGTTTATGTAAACTACCACATAAACTGAAACATGCACCAAAATGCATATTTGCCCTTCTTAAAAGAGAATTAGTATTAACTCACCAAGCCAGTACCAGCGTTATCTCGTAACAAAGCAGCGTCATGGTAGCGTTCCTCAGCTAAAGCTCTCTGAAATACAATGCAAAGCACAAATACAACTTAGAAAGCACAACAATTTATCAGTTTTTTTCCTCTCCAACGGATGAAAACTCGTCCAAGGTAAATTGTTTACCTTAAGATGTGACATCACTCTACCAACAGTGTCATTTGTAGCAGCAGCTGCAATTGCCACCTTAAGCCTAGCAGCATCTTTGTAATCCTCCCTACGAACAGCATGACCCAATTGGGACTGCAAAAAGGATAAAATATCCACACAAAAAATTCACCAGTTTAAACTAAGCAAATAGTATGACTTTAACTTCAACAATCATGATCCGCTAGACGTCAATAGTTTCTAATAGCGGGAAGCAGTTAACAGCATCTAAATAAAGGGAAAGAAAAAAAAAAAGGTAATTAAAGCTTCATAATGAAGGCAGTCAACTTAGATTTTGAAAGCAAAAAACTTTCAAGATCAGTATTCGGGAAAGTTCGAATCTTTCCTCCTCTCCCGACTCTGTACATCATGCTAGTCTTTTGAAATACAAATCAACCATAAGAGATATCGTTTCCTAAAATTTTAAACTTTTATTATGAAATTTCATATTTCTTCAAGTGAAAACTTAGACGCAAAAGCTGTTGGACATGTTTCCAGACCAAAACCAAAATTCAGCAAACACGCAAGTATTTTCGTCTATATCGGGCGCTTTTATATTTATCTTTCTAGGAAAGAACGATTATTTTGCAAACACTTCCTCATTTCACACGGATAAAACATTCACTCAAACATTACAAGTGTAAGCCTCTCTCTCTCTCTCTCTCTCTCTCTCTCTCTCTCTCTATATATATATATATATATATTAAATACCTTCAAAATGGAGACCACATGCTCTTGTGCATCGACTTCATCAAAATGCCTTCTCCAACGAGCCCAATCCCACTCTTCTTCTTCTCCCTCATCATTCCTGTTATTTCCCTTCAAATCGGCACCATCTTCAATTTCTTTGGCCTCGTTTCTGAGGGAGTTCATATACCCATCGAACCGTCTCATCGCGGACCTCAACACATCCTGAATCGCGGCGTGCCACCGCCACTGAGGAGTATCATCGTCGGAGGAGGAGCTGCTACTGCTGCTGCTACAGAGACAGAGAGTGGCGGAATGGGAAGCCCTAGAGAAGGGGGGTTGAGGAGGGCAGAAGGGTCTTTTCAACGGGAGCTTGAGGAGGTTGGATGATGAGAAGGAGAGCTTATGTGGATGTGGTGTTGTAATAGACGCCATGGCTTAGAGAGAGAGGAAACAGAAAAGAGAAACGAGAGTGGTTTTTATGGAGAGAAAGTTTTGGGGTGTGGTGCCTGGTAAGAGAGGTGAGGTTGTGGCTAAAATAACAGGATGGAGATTTGTATTTCTCTGTGCGTTTTGTTACACTTATTATGTGTCTTATTCTTTTTGGGTCATCACAACTTATACCATAAAAAGATACATATAGGAGGCTGTTTGGTGGTGCCCGATGCCGCCGGAGCTCTGGTGGCGGTGGTCACGCTATAATCATAAATCACCCAGCAGTTCAGGATTACTCGAATCTTGTGGTACAACACTTTCTTTGTAACTTTAACATGGTTGATTTTCTGCTAATAATAATAATATACTTTTAACTATCACTTTTATGCCATACCTTTTGAATAAAAAATTTAAGTTTTAAAAAATTTATTAGATTGTAATAAAATTAGTTAAAGATTAAATAAATTAAAAAATTGAATTATAATTGAAGAACATTATCATTAATCTAAAGTTTAATTAAAAGAAGAGTTTGTTAAATAAAAATTAATTAGTATATTTAGTTTACAAAAATCAACTAATTAAATAAAAATTAACCGATTTTTATAATAAAAGTTCTTAAAATAAATTAAACTAAAAAGTTAAAAATATAATCAAAAAATTGACCAATTCAAAATTTTCACGATTAAATTAACCATATCAATTTGATTTTTTAATCATAACTTTTTTATATTCATCACTTTTAATGTTACTAAATTACTTTCCTACATATCATAATTTATGAAACTATCAAACAATATCTATATAATTTAAATAATAATTAAATATAATTATTATTTTTTAATAAAATACCCCAACTTACTAATAATCCTAACCTTTCACATCACATGTTTAATCTTTAATTTCTAAATATCTAAAATATTCCACCGAACTTTTTAGTTGTATTATTATTATTATTATCTTATCAATATAATCTGAGAGTGAAAATCCATTAAATCAAATGTTGGCAAGTCCTAAGGCTTCTTCATGAAAACAATTGCCGTTGCACTATTAACAAGCATTGAGAATTAGACGCCATATGGGTCCATTTTAACAGCAATCTTATGAATATCGTACTGATATTGATACTATGTCCCTATTTGGCATTCGACTGATTGCATTTAGCTGATAGCTGACAACTGATTCTATCAGCCGAATTGACCAGCGAATTGTATTAGCTGTTTGTTAGAGATGTCTGGTAAAATTAACTGTTTAATATTAGCTGTTAATGTGTAAAATAACTTATAAGGGTATAGTTTTTTAAAAAATTATAAGGGCATGAATATTATACTTCTTAGTATTTCGTTGAATATTCTTATAGGAATTTAGATTTTAGATATTTAATTTTACAAAATTAAGTTTATAACTTTAATAATAATAATAGTAATAATAATAATAATAATCATAATCATAAT
>JANZXR010000172.1:36317559-36330867 GCA_027575705.1 Erythroxylum echinodendron | reverse complement strand
CCACAGTAGGGTCTGTACTTTCGTAGAAGTCTACAGCTCCCTGGTTTCTAAGCTTGTCATACCTCCTTTCTCTCCTTTCAGGTACTCTTAGGGGCATTAACTCAAACTAGGGTGTAGGGGACTCTTTATTGGCTCCTATTGACTCAAGGTTAGTTGATTTAAGAACTCAATCCCTTATGGAAAATGACCTATAATAGACAACAATTGTGATTACTATATGAATTTCTTGCCAGATATCATATTGAATGACTCCTATATTCCCCTAGAGATGCCAAACCAGACTCTGATACTAAAAATTGTAACATCCCACTTCCAAAGAGCACATACCCGACATTCCAGAGAACATACGAACACATACCCTATAGAAGCAACATATTAAAGCAGTCTCATCACTTATCATGACATTATATAGAATATAAACATAAGCATACATCGTCATAAGCATACATTGTCATTACATTCCTTGCATTTGATTTATAAACATAAATATACATTTTGTTATTACACTTATAGCTTCTGTTTACACAATACATAACATGTCAAAGTTAGCAACTCTATACAATGTGAACAACCTAAAACTAGGTACTGGAAAAAAATATTCTATCTAGACTCTTCAGTATTAGTTGACCAGACCTTTAAACCATTTTTGATTCCAAAATGGACAATGCTAGGTTGTTACTAGATTTTTATAGAGATTAAGTTGTCTTGGTATCTAAAAATCAACGATGCAATTTTGATGAGTTTGTGAACTCAGTGAGTGAACCACCATTGACATGTTCACTCAAGTTAGGATACAATATTGCAAACATATAAAATCCAAGTTCTCAAACTCAGCATATTATTTAAACTCAAATCCTAATTATCACATCACAATATATATGTCTCACACTTTAACAAACACATTGGAAACACCAACATTTTATATTACTATTCAACATAATTCAGTAAATTTCTCACAACAGTTTAATATATATATATATAGTGCTCGATCACAAAAAAATGAAAAAGAAAGTGGAGTATTATATATATATAAAAGCAAATTGTCATGTGACTCTACTTTCTTTTTAATTTTGTTATGAATGAACACCTATCTAACTATCTTGTATCTGTTGTAGATATCGGGCTCATTTTAGATGTTGTCTTGTATCCATTGTAGGTACCAGGCTCATTAATCGATGAGCCTATGGCTTTGTGTGTGTGTGCACGCGACCCCCTACATACACATATATATATACAAATGCACATATGACTCCACTTTCTTTTTAATTTATATATATGTAAGCAAATGCACATGTGACTCCACTTTTTTTAATTTTGTTATAACGGAGCATCTATTTAATTGTCCCATATCTGTTGCAGATATCAAGCTCATTTTAGATATTGTCTTATATCCATTGTGGGTATCGGACTCATTAATCATTGAGCCTATGGCTCTGTGCGCAAATTTATGAGTTTTAAGCTCCTTTTTCACTTTGGTCGCTCTAGTCATAACTCCTTTATCTGATAATGCATATCAATGTATTTGTGTTATGTTCAATGCCTGATCAATTGTCTATCCTAGGTATGTAACCTTGTTCACAAGTCTTACTTATTCATTCATCATAGCTTGTATATATCTTGTTTGCAATTAGGTTATGCTTTAAGTTTGGTTACTCTCAATTCATATATCATACATTCACTAATCCTTTTCTAGCATTATAATTGCAAATTTTCCCAATTCTCATTCAGTCATGCCTAATTCTCTATTCATATCCTCTTAATTACATTTGCATTTATAAGGACATCTTTATATGATTAACAACTCATAATTCTCAAATTCATATACACTGATATCAACAATCCAATCCTTAAGTTATAACATCAATTATTAACCTAAATTCAATAAACACTTAACTAACTGATTCAACAACAAACTAAGTTCGTTTTAAGCCCTATTCAAGTCTAAAAACACCAAGATAATGTAACTTCTCCTTAGTTAATTCGATAATAACACAAAACAACATGTTCTTCACTTTAAGGCCTTTCACATGATCATGTAAGCCTTTCCACGATCGTGGGATGAGTGAATAGAAAGTTCACCATCCACTTCCTTTAATTTCGTTTCCAACTTTATTTTTAGGATAGTTTTGGGGTCAGTTTTTTATGGCCATTATGACATAGAAAATGTGGTATTCAGGCATCACCTTCTTCTAAAAAAATGTTCCTATATGTCCTAAGTTTCTAAGAACATAAATTTAATGCATTTTTGTTCTGTATTTTGTGAGTTATAGCCAACATACTAAAGACTATTCTCAAACAGTGACAACACGCAGTACCCAACTTTAAGCCAAATTTTAAAGCTCCTAGGGATATAATTAAAATTCAATTCCTTCATAACAATTGTATACATATGCGTCTAGTTTAATATAAATTAAAAATCATCTTATTTGGATATATATAGATCAAGATATGGAAAAAATATAGATTCCAGTTTAGTGATACCACTCCATCTAACATATTCCAACACACTTCATAATCATCCTTACATGCAATTCATCTCAGTTCATCCCTAGCCAATATTCATGGATGTTATGCTCACATATAACTCAATAAGGTAATCAAATACTTACTTGTTTGTCTCAAGATTTCCTTAATCAACAAGCTAAGCAAGTCTCCCAAGCATCAAACATACATTAAAAATGAGATGGGATTAAAGGGTTTCAATTTACAAGATGAGTGTTACGAAATTTTAGCAAAATTTTAAGGGTTTTAGAGATTGTGTAAAAGTGTTGTAAGTGGGAGGGAAGAAGGAGAGACAATATACCAAAACATGAAAGATGTTGATCTTATAATAGTAAGAAACGTGGGTAAGGTGTGTGGTAAAGATGATAGACATGTGTCATGCTAACTGTCAAGCTAAAAGCCATACTATGTGTTTTTCTCCTACACTTCCAATTGTCACTCCCTTATTAGTCCATTTGTAATTTAATCTCTAGATCATATGTCACTAAACTATACCTCCATTTGTCACTCTTTTATTTAAGCCAATTGTCACTCTATTATTAATGCCATATGTCACCATATCATAGGCTCGTTCTGCCTAAATTCCTTTGTATCATTTTATCTTCGCCTTTCACTTTATTAATAACTCAATTATAATAATAAATTCCTAATTCACTAATTATAATTCATCAAACAAAAATTAAGACATAATTAACACACAATCACGTCACAATCACGCATGTACTATTTTTACAATGTCCCTTAGATCATGATTCTTGTTTATATGCAAATGTGATGTTTGCAAATGAAATGCACTTCCTGAATTCTTATATGATGACTCAATTTGACAATTAAATTCCTAAGTATAAAAATGGGCTACTACAGTGCGCTATGTGAATTTCTTTATGTTGTTGTTTTGTTTGCTTGAGGACAAGCAAATGTTTAAATGTGGGGATGTTGATAAGTGTGAATTGCATCATGTTTTAGGGCTTAGTTTGACATGTATTTAAGTGTTAACTTAATCGTTTAATATGTGTTTAGGTTAGAATTGTGTTAGTTTGTTAATTAATTGTGTTTAAGTGTTTTTATGGGTTAGGACAAGTCTTTAAGCTTAATTATTATGCCTTTGAGGTACCTTGATATGTTGTTAGTGTTTCAGGGTTAACACCGAAGAACGGAGAAGTTTTGGAGACATTCGGGCTAAAATAATGACCTATGATCATGACACAATAGGCCACGATCGTGACAGAAGAACTAAAGTCAACCTATGATCGTGGCATAAAAGCTTAGGACAGATCCCACGATCGTGACAGAAGGCTCAAATGTGGTCCATGATCATGGCCTATAAGGCCATATTCGTGGCCTGCATCAATCAGCCACATAGACACTCAAAAACATTAAGTTTCAAGGGAGTTTTTGGACCTTTAGACCTCAAAAAAACCCTAGGGCTGCCCAAAACACAAAATGTATATAAAGAATAAGATAAAGAAGATGAGAGAGCTTTGGCATCAACCACTTTGGAGAGAAATCCTGGAGAGAATTGTTGAGAGATTGAGAAAGAGAAGAAGGAAGAGAGAAGTGAAGAAGAAGTAGACATCAACGGGCTTCCTGGATTTGGAGTTTCCTAACGTCGCTGCCTTCCGTCTCCATTTAGAATCGTATTTCCTATTATTTTCCATTTTTATCGTTATATAGAATTGGTAATAGACTGAAAGGGTGAATCGAATGAAAAATAATTAAATTGGGTTAATGAGAGTTAGGAGTTTTAATAAGAACAAGAAATTAATCAAATCGGTATTTGTGTGAAGAGAGAGCTCATATAAGTTCCTGATAGTTTATTGGATAACTTCAGATTGAGTTAGGGTTTTGGATAGATTGTTAATTGAAAGATTGCAATTTTCTATAACCTAATTATATAATTTAGGGTTATAATTAGAACTCGAGAGAGAGTAATAAACCCTAGGATCGTCCAGGACCAATAATCCAATAATTTATAATCAATTAGATTATCGTTAAATATAGGTAAAAATTCTCCTTTCTCTTAATTGATAGTTCCTTTAGGTTGATTCTTGAATGTGGTTGCAACTTTTACTTTGTTAATATTTTTGTAATTGATTATTGGAATTGAGTTGCATGATTGAATTAAAATCTTGTGTTAGTTTTGTTACATTTTAAATTAGTGTGAATTGATTTGGCCTTAGATTTTAGGATTAGGTTATCCCTCCTCATAGGGTCGACACCTTAGGTACTACGTGAATAACCCGTACGCTTGCAGATTATCGAGGTTATTAATTAGAACTTACACACACTGAAAAACCATGATCACCAATCTTCAATTTCAAAAGGGTATGTAGTAACTTCAAAAGAGTATGCAACAATGTCAATAGAATACCCTACAATTATAGCAGAATGGATGCATTTTGGCATGACGTAAGGATTAGCGTCCAAGATATGGAGAGCCAATAAGATTAAGGTACTTCTCTGGAAGAATTGATTAATATTTTGAATTTTAATACTTTGCAACTTCAATAGGGTATACAACAGTAACTCCAAGAGGATATAATGTAATTCTAGCAAGAAATGAGGCACACATTGTCTAAAATCCATAATGTGGCAAATCCAATGGGTGAGATGGTAGTGAGGATCGACCGTCTAGAGCTACAAAAAAAGGAGTAGCCATATCAACCTGAAGAGTAACCAAGAGACGTTAGCGCGAAAACCTTACAAGGTGATAAGGAGCTTAAGAATTTTGAGAGCAATACTCAAAGAATTGTGTGTGAAAAAGAAGTTGAGGAAGAGCTCGAAGAAAAATATGATATACCTTTTAGCTCGGAGGTGAGTACTGAGTCCGTAATTATTCTTGAAACTAACTTTTCACCTTTACATAGCAGGTTGGCATAATTAAATGAGGAAAAAAAAGGTGATGAGAAGTTTGAGATCTTTTGAGACTGTATGGACTCAGTCAAGATTGAAAGTTATAGATGGGGAATATGTTGAATGGGAATGACGATGAACTGAGGCCCTACCCTGAAGAACCTTGTGTGGAGGAACCACATGTGATACGTGAAGATTATAACTTTGTCTCGTGAGGAAAGTATGGAGTCGAGCCAGTGACATTAAACAATGGTGCTTCTTGGGAGGCAACCTAAGGGAAGTAAATTTCTTTTCCTTCACATTTATGTATTTAATTTTTATATGCATATGTGTTTCTATATTGGTTTGTTTCTTGCTTGTTTTAAGTTTTCAATCAAAATGAGAGAAAGAATAAAACAAAAAATAAATATTTTCTCTTTTTTGCTTCTAGGACTATATAGTCATGATTAGATAATGAATTGACTAGAGAATTTCATAGCAACTTTAGCATGTTCTTTTGCTCTTGTGATTGGTCAATATGTAATATCTTTAAAAGAGTAGTGATTAATGGTAGACAAAGCTAGTGAGATTTTGAGCCTTTATAGACTGACACATCCATATCAGTCTCATTGTCTTTTGACAATGTGCAACTTTCATAACATGTACATCCTGATTTTGCTTTGATTTTCTATTCGAGACCACATTTTTATCACATGCATTAACATAGAGATGATTAGGCATTCTCTGTTTCATAAGCTACATTAGCCAAATAGCCTACCCTACTAACATGATTTTTCCCTTGATAAGCCCCCTTGAGCTTTATCTGCCTTTTCTTTGTATAAACTACAGTACATGCTTTAAAACTAACCAAATGTCCTTCCTAAGCTTTAAAGCTAGTGAAACATTTGTGATTGTTGAGTTTGTAGATATACAAAAGTATAAGTGTGGGGGTGTGTACATATATGTGGGTTGGTTATAATGTTGGGATGTTATTTTATGTCTTATTATTGAAATTCCCATATTGAAGTAGTTTCTTTTAATTTTCATAATAGAAAAGAAAAGAAAGAAAAAAGAAAAAAAAGAAAAAGAAGAAAAATGTTTAAATAAATGTATCTAGGAGGAAATGCCTATCTGTTAAAAAGTTGTTTCTAATTAATGCATCCTCCTCAAGTTGTAATGAATGAGTTACTTGAGTATATTGAATATGTCATAAATGTTGTCTTAAAAGGTTCACTTATTATACTTTCAATTTAGTTTTATAATCAATCTCTACGAGTGATTGCTTTTGATTGGTATATGCTTTATGTGGTTTGTCTATGAGAACTTGAATTTGAATGTGAAATAGAAGTGTTGTATTTTTCGTAGATAATAATACCCAGTTTTGTATGAATGTTCACTTGATATCTCATTGAGTATTACTTTTGTTTCACTAGCTTTAATAGCTTTCTTAATACTTTACACAAATATATCTCACTTTGCCTTTGCCCACATTAGAACCTTTAAAAGTCCTTTGATTCATGATTTTTGATGTGAACCTTAATGATGGAGAAATGAAACGATATGCAAAGTTGTGAAATGAAATGATCATGAATGATGTTGAGTGTACGCAAGAAAATATCTTGTTTAAAGACATTTTCTAAGTCCACCATTAGATTCCTTAGTTTTTAAATATATTTAATGTTGAATTATTATGAGTAAAAGCTTGGGATGTTAATTTCTTGCTATGTTTTTTTAAAGTCATTCATCTTTATTTTTGATTATGTATTCTTGTAAAATATGGGAATTGAGTAAATGCTTTTGAGCCTATGAGCTTAATTTTAATGTTTTGCCTGAGGATGACCAAAAGCTAAGTGTGGGAGAAATTGACATAAGCTTAATTAATTGTATAATTATTCTATAACATTTAGTGATTAATGACATGAAATTGCTTAAGATACTTACTTTGACTCATACATGATTTTAGGCACAATTTAGAAGAAAAAAGTTAAAGTGAGTCAAAAGCACGATATTTAGGCTATTTTTCAAAGATTAATATTCACTTGGCTTCATAGAGTTCATAGAAGAAAATTAGAGTAAGAAGAAAACAAAGAAAAAAAATTCATTCCAAAATAAAATTAGCAACCAATAAGCTGCTAGGAGGAGCAATAAAACGACAGTAAAGTAAGAACAAAACCCATAGAAAGCAATGTAATAGGTGAGCAAAATAATAGCACATGTTGAAAGCATAAGGAGGAAATGACAACATAGTAGCAAATGAAGGAGTAACGTAGCGTACAAGATAGAAATGGCAGTGCATAAGGAGGAAACAAGCAAACCAAAATGGCACGCATGTTTTATACAAACAAAGTCTATGTTGTTTGCGTTTTACATAAACAATGTTTTCTTTTCATGCAAACAACGTTTGCGTTTCATGTAGATGTTGGGCATGAAATGCTAATGTTAAAATGTAGAAGTAGAGAGAAGTAAGAGCAACGATGGTTTTCTGTATGGGTTTTAGAGAAGAGAACAACAAGTTTTTAAGATAGAACATGAGTTCTTTGACAGAGGTTCAGTGGGGACTGAAGTAACATTTTCTTGGGAGCTCTTGGTTTAATGAAGATGAGGGGAAAAGCTCTCAACCATGAGACACCCATAAAGGGGTAGCTTCCTAAAATTAGCTCGGAGGCGACAATGATACCGAAGACTCGATTAAGTGTATTTCTCCTCGTATTTGTTGTTTCTTTCTCTCTTTAGGAATTGATTGTGTTATCCTATGCATATGGATTTAGGTTTTGTGTATGAATGATCGTGTTATTATTATAGTTCGATTATTTGTGTATAAACCCATTGGGTATTGTGAAAAGATAATTTTAATGCATTCATTGGATTGTTTTATTATAAACCCATTGCCATAATTTCGATATAATTCCTAATTGATATTTTTGAAATTTATTAGGGATAAGATAACTTAGATTAAATGACTCATCGTATGTGGTTATTTCCTTGATTAATCAGTTTTCCTAATTTGTAATGCTACTATCCAATTTAATATAGAGATCGTATCTTAGGTTATTCGATAGTTAGGTTTATTTAACGATTGTATCTTAATTAAACAATACCTAAGGGAAAACTCGGGTTAATTATTAACCTATGATTGTTAGTTGTTAGGAGAGGTTTGAGAACGAAAAATAATTGAAATATGTTGAAATAGGGTGTAAGCTGAGATTGAATCAAAGAATCGGGTGCCTACCGAATTCCCCACTTTTATCATTTTTTACATATTTTCTTTAAATTGTTTTTGTTAATTAATTTAGCTTCATTTTATTTTCTTATTTTTTAAACCAAAAAACCCCTAAAAAGCTAAACACCGATTAATTTCATTTCATAAACTTTACCCACACTTTCTGTGGGATCAACCTAAACTTATCGCTACTATAGTAGTAGGTCTAGTTTATATTTACTAACGTTACGTCACATTATCAATTTAATTAAAAACTCAAATTCCTAAAATTGGAAACCTCATCCCCAATCTAAAAACAAAATTGTCTTATTTATAAAGGAAGACCTATTAAACAAGAGTGATTTGCTTCTCAAATATAAGCATCGTGTTTATCTTCTAGAGGCATGCATGGTTTAACAATACCTATATCAAGTAGCTTTCTAATCTTTACATAAAAAACCGGGAATTTTTCTTTAGTGATGAACTTCTCTACCAAGGCTCTAACTATTCTTTAAACCAGTAGGCAACTGAAAACACAACAATGTCTAGGTACCTGATAGTCTCACCTCCAAAGAACTCTTTTCCTTTAATCTTACTCTCAAAATCTTTATCTGCTTATTAGTTTGTTCTATGATCATTTTCCCCCAGGATCCGCATTTATTAACCATACATTAATATAAGAAAAATCGAGATTTGTTTTGCTGACTATAAAGAAGTGATTAAGAATATTAATTAATAAGAACATTTGAAATCACCTTTTCGTCAATAAACTTTTGAGCTATGGCTCTGTCATAAATGTGTTTAAATAAGATGGGATGATCTTTCCATGTCTTATCAATGTACTCAAGAATGATAAATGGTTCTACAATTGTTTTTCTATTTTGTACAAAACATGGACTTTGTCGTGAACTGGATTTTAATTAAGAAGCAATTCACTCTTATTTGATACGTTTTCCTCTATAAAGAAAAAGATTTTGTTTTTAGATTTGGGATTTGGGATTCTAGTTTTGGAAATTATGTTTTTAATTAAATTTAATATTATTAAGATTAAGTAAAATTGTTTAGTTTAAGTTATATTTATTAGATTTAATTATGAATTAGAAGATATAACCACAATTTTTACAATTTTTAAATTAATTTAATATCATTTAAAAATCTCATTATGCCATACGACATAAATGTCTATCAAAATATGCTAAACTCATAAATTCATGCCATATCAATATAAAACTTAATTTCGTATAACTTTTTGTCAATTAAAAGTTATTTTGAATGTTTTACAAATTTTAAATTTTAATTTGAATACTCTAAAATGTTAAGGTTCAACTTGTATTTTATTGAAAACTTTAGGGTCAAGCATACACCTTTTGTCATTGAATTTTTTTAAATCTTAAGGGTGGATTCATGTATTTAATTTGGGAATAATGATTATGAAAAAAATATAGTAATCCATTAAAATTTGTCCTATCATTCAAAAGAACTAGCCGACTGCATTTAATGCCTATTGGCTTAAAAGTTAGCATTTAATTTCTACCATTGCAATAGATATACATTTTGACATTTTCTAATGTCTCAGTATCATGCTCCATTACACTGTCTCATCAGCATCATAAGGTTCCTCCTGTGTTCGAGATTTGAAGTTGACATATATGGGAGAATATGTACATAACCTTAATCTACACTTTCTAATGTTAACCCCAAGGATGAAACCTTAAAACCTAAAGCTAATATTAGAAACTTAATCCAATGGTTATATGAAATCAAGAAAGAATCTTGACTTATCTTTATAAAGAACTAGAATCAAGATTGTCAGATGATTTGAATGTCACAAGCAGATAATCTGATAAGTTTGAAATTTTTTTTGAAGAATCAAAGAGAAAACTCTCACAATTATATTAATTATTAATGATATATGTTCAATTGAAAACAAACAACCCTTTAACTACTAAAATATAAAACTAGGATTTTCAAAATTAAATAAAAACTAAGGTTTTGATTGAGTATGATCTAGGACATAGTTTTAGGTTAAGTCATACTGGATACAAACATTTTAGCACCTTTGGTCATAGTTTGAGATACTACTATGTCTAAGACTACGATTCTTCTTTATCTTTAAGGTGGATACTATTTGAGTCATACCTATATTGGAGACCGTGGATCCACCAATTGTAATTTAGATCTTATTTACTTTATAAACTTCTCCTTTCTTATATGAAACCATACTCATTCACCTAGTTCAAAGGTAATTTTATTTCTCCCTTTGTTACCTTTGGATACATAATCTTCAATTTTCCTTTCAATGGATTACCAAACACTTTCATGTATTTGCTTCACCATTTTATCTTCTTTTTACTATCCAACCTATTGCTCTCGTGAAATAGTAAAGGAACCAAATCCAGTAAAGTTAGTAGATTAAATCCATATACAATCTCGAAAGGTGAATAACCAGTAGTACTGTGAATAACTCTATTATATGAAAATTCAATGAATGATAAATAATCTTCCTAATTCAAATTTTTTTGAATGATAGCCCGTAATAAAGTAGTCAAAATTTTATCTACTACCTTATTTTGACCATCTATTTAAGGATGAAAAGTAGTTGAAAATAGTAATTTAGTTCCCAACTTTCACTATAATCCTTCCAAAATTAGCTAAGAAACTTAACATCTCTATCATATATAATACTCTTTAGAAAACCATGAAGTTTTTATTACTTTTCTAAAGAAAAAATATGTTATATTGGTTGAATTATTAATTTCACCACATATAAGAAAATATGTCATCTTAGAAAACTTATCAACAATGATATAGATAAAATCTATAACTCCCTTAGACCTAGGTAAAACCAAAATAAATTCTATGGAAATATCTACTCAAGTTTTACGAAGGACCGAAAAAGGAGTACACAAACTATGTGGCATAACCTTAGACTTAACTTGTCAATATGTAATGCAATTACTGTAAATTCCTTTTTCATCTTGATGTATATGAGGCTAAGAAATAAGTTTAAGGAAAACATATAAAGTCCTTTTATTGTCAAAAAGACCCATCAATCCTCCTTTATTATTCTTGCACATTAACAACTCTTTTAATGAACATTTAATATATATATTTTATTTTTATTAATAAAAAACTATTATGTTTAAAATATTTTTCAAAAGTAGTTTTCTCATAAACCTTAAAGATATATGTTAAATCATAATCATTCTTATATTGTTCCTTAATATGCTCAAAACCTAACAATTTTGTAGGTAAGGGAAACTAGGGCATACCTTCAGGATAAAGCATCAACCATAATAATTTTCTTAACTAGATCATATAAGGAAATGTCTCAATGAACTTCATTCCCTTGGTAGGTTATTGATTCAACTTCCTTTATCTTTTCAAATACTTCAAGGACTTATGGTTAGTGCAAATAAAACTCTTTAGACTATAGATAATTTTTCCAGGTCTCTAAAGAAAATATGAATGCATACAACTCCTTACTATAATTTAGATAATTAAGGGAATTTGGTTAAGTTTCTTACTAGAATAGGTAATTAGTTGATTTCCTACAACAAAACAAGAATAACACCTATCCCTACACGTCACACTCTATCTCAAAAGTTTTAAAAATGTTTGGAAAGGATAATAAAGGAGCATAACATAACTTTTCTTTAATCAAGTTAATAGCATGTTTTTATTCTTTACCCTATTTAAACCAACAAGTTTTTGATAACTTTAGTGTGTGGTGCAGTTAGTATACAAAAAATCTTTCATAAACCTTCTATAATAACTAACTAAAACCATAAAAATTCCTCACATTAGTTGAAGATATATGTGTAAGCCACTTTTGGACATCTTTAACCTTATCCTATTCCACCTTTGTCCACTTTGCCCTCATAACAAATCCAAGAAATACTACTTTATCTATGTAAAAGGAAGATTTTTTTATATTGGTATATAATTTTCTTATCTTAAAACATTCAAAATTATTTTTATATGCTCAAAAAGATCATATAAAGTATTACTGTAGATCATAGTATTGTAAAAATAATCAACCATGAATTTTCTAATAGAACTATGTAAAAGATGTTTTATTAATCTCATAAAAGTACTAGGTCAACTAGTTAACCTAAAAAGCATCACTAACCCCTTATATAAGCTATTTTCTATTTTTGGGAGATAAGAATGGTTTAGGCCAAACCTATGTTAGAGACCTTTGTATCACCGCTGAGTTGTACAATAAATTACATGCATTGATACATGAGCATATTGGAGGTTGGGTTCACATCTATATCTTCTCTAACCTTACCTCGAATTAAGCTCACTAATACTCATACTTTAATTTAGTTTAATTTCACAGGTGTACCAAATAAACAATTATTGTACTATATTTTTATGCCCATATTAACTATATTTTGTTTGTTTTTTTTGAGAGTTTTATGTTTTTTTGGGACTTATTTTGTTTTAAGTATATTTTCAGGACTCAATTGCCTTCATAGATCAAAAGGAGGAGAATTCGAGGGAAATCATGACATAGAATGAAAGAGTTAGAGATATTTTGGAGATATATGCACATTGTGAAGATGTACTCACCCATGTGAGTAACATATATGAACTTGCAAAGTGAGTATTGGAGAGGATCATTAGGGTTTTGTGATTTTTAGAGAATTATAGGAATTTTTCGTGAATTTTCTGAAATTGTTTCCGGACCCAAAAAATTGTCAAGTGACAGATAGGGGTCATCCAGTAGAAAAATTTGTTGTCCAATGGCAATGAAAATTTAGACATAT
>JANZXR010000172.1:36290925-36305017 GCA_027575705.1 Erythroxylum echinodendron | reverse complement strand
ATAGAGTACCTTGCTTCTCTAATAAGTTCCTTCAATTAGAAATGAAAGTCTATAGAGTATCTTCTTTAGTGGTTTCAGTAGTTAGAATCTTCTTTAGTGGTTTCATTAGTTTCTAAAAATGGTTTCATTAGTTTCATTATTTTCTGCGTGACGAAGTTGTTAAAGAAATCATTACTACAAGATATTTACTTATTCATATTCAGCTAGCCGACATTTTTACCAAATCGTTATAGAAGCAACAATTCAATGTCTTTCTTCACCAGTTACGCACTTAAAATCTACATGTTTCTACTTGAGAAAAGGTGTTGGCATATGTTATATCTTATACATTTGGCAAACTTGTGTAATTAGCATATACAGTATAGATTAGTCTTATTTAGGTAGGTATAATTAAGGAGAAATATTTTCTAGATTTTTTAGTTTCTTTTCAATCTATATATATTGCTTCTTCTAGACTTAATATAGAGACAACACCTTTTGTCTATCTCTAAATTTGTTTGTGACACCTTGAGCAATAATTATCTGAAATGATGGTATTTTTATGACATTCTTTGCTTCTATGATCAGCTCTTTCAATTTAGAAATGAAAGTCTATAGAGTACCTTGCTTCTCTAATAAGTTCCTTCAATTAGAAATGAAAGTCTATAGAGTATCTTCTTTAGTGGTTTCATTAGTTTCTAAAAATGTGTAGATCATTGGCAAAGAACCGAACTAGAATACCAACTACTACACTTATAATTCTGAGCAGATGGAAAGCAACTCTCCAACAAGTTATGCCCATAAATGTGGTTGAGGCCATCAATACATAACAGAGACCACCGATGATGGAACCAAAATTTCTTGTTTACTGCTACCATTTGTTATTTTAGGGATATTGTTATTTATTGTTTTATTATTTTTTTAAAATATTAATTTTAAACATGAAAAGTATAATACACGTGTCATACCTAATATAGGCAATCACATTAGTACCGTTAACAAAAGATTTAACAAGAAGTTATATTTTGAAAAACTAAAAGTTAGAGCATTTTAACATTTGTTTTTAAAATTTAGAATAATATCATGAAATTAAGTAAAATTATGAATTTTTATAATTTGCTCAAAAATTATATTAAAAGTAGTTTTTAAAGGGTAGACTAGCAAATTTTTAATCTTTTCAAAAAAATTTAAAAATCAAATGCTAAAAATATTTTTATTTTTTATCAAATTACTTTACTAAAATTCATTGGTCAAAACAGTTATACAAATTTGATAGCAAATTTAATAATTAATATGTAATAATTTTATATTAAAATGAATAAGGGGTTGTTATTAATAAGATCCCTTGTGGTTGGACTTCAAATTACTAAATTATCATATAGATCGGTTTTGATTACCTTATTACCAACAAGATTTAAGTTTAATGAGTGTCTGTTTGATTGAGTTTTTGGAGGGCGAATACGCACTTCTTTTCACCGCAATTTTTTTTTAAAAAATGAGTGTTTGGTTGTAAAATAAAAAAGCATTTTTTTAGTAGATATATCTTTTTTGGTAGCTAAAATACAGCTTTTTAAAAAGCTCAAATTTGGAGTTTCTAAAAAAAACACTTTTTCAGTTAGATTTTTTAAATCAATTACTGAGTCTATTTTTTAGTCCCTTTTACTTTTATGTTACACATGATTCCCACAATACCCACAAATATATTTTCACGTTTATTTTGAGATTTGTATAATATTATTTGACTTTTTTATATTTTTTAATATTTATTTTTGATATTAGTTTTGCTTATGTTATAATCTATACAAAAGATTTGGTTAGATATATTTTTATTTATATTTTATATGGTTTAAAATTATATAATAATTAATATATTGTGCTTTGCATATTATTTAATATATTTTAAATAATATTTATATACATAAATAATTTTTATTACAAAATAAAATATAATTGAAATTAAAAGTGCTTTTTATTTTTATGTTGTCAAACAATCTATTATATGAAGTTCTTTCAAAAAAACTATTTTTTAAGTGGCAATCAAACAATCAACTAACTTATAAAAAAAGCACTTATAAAAAAAACTCTACTGACAAAAACTCTGATGTAAGCTCATCCAAATAGAAACTGAGTTTAAATAAATATAAGCTTGGAAATTATTTAATACTTAATTAGCATATTTTGAACCAATGGATCAGGAATTAAGAGTACGATTCTTTTCGCGTCAAGATAAAACATAATATAGCAGTTCTTCTGCTTCTCTCTAAAATATCAATGCGATGGTTATTGTATTAGCCAAGAAATTTGACCTGATAGTTGAGTAGACATTTTCTTAATCTCAAATTCAAGTAGTGAGTAGACTTGACCATATACTTGAGCAGTGTGTAACCTGACCCAAACCTATTCAGCAAATTGAAACTTGTAAACATGGACGTATTTGATCAAAGTTGACCATTAAAAAGTTCATGGACTACCTTGAGTTTGAATCTTTCAGGCTCGAGGGTGTGTTAAGCCATGTTTGGTTCAGTGAATTTGTCTCAAGCCTAAATAGTATAACAATCATTATGTAGATATATACGTGAAAGAAAGTCTATTAATGGACATGTAAAATTAGCTTATTTATGACATACCGTTACGTAAGTGGACCATATTTTTAGTTTATCACTTTAGTATGTGACACAAGTTTAAATTGGTCAACCTTTGTAAATCACATGACTAGGTTTCTAATTACGTCAACTTCGGCCACCATAACTTACATATGGCCCAAACAGAAGCTAGTCAAAACTTGCGGGGCTTAGTGACAGAAGTGTGAAAATGAAATGGAACATGGGATGGAGCTAAGTCATTATATTTATTAACAAAAACCAGTTAAGTATGTAAATTTTCAGCTCATCATTTGAAGAAAAAGAAAATAAACATCACTATTCTTAATGTGGTTAATGCTTCAAGCCTAGATTTTCACTTCACTAAGAAACAACAAATTTTACATCTACAAAAGTCACATAATGTATTTCATCTCCTACAACCAATCGAATGATTGTAATTTTATGATATATTTATTTAAAGACTTAATTATCTTATTTATATAGGTTTAATTAATTGATGTATAAGATAGAGTTCATATAATAAATTTACATTACAAATGATATTATAATTATGAAGTTCATATTGCACTTATATATTATCCATAAATTTTTTTATGATTGTTCTATTATGACTAGACATTAATAAAGCATTAATACAATATTTTGATTAGTATGATAAAAAGATTAAATATATTTAATATATTTAAGAACATAATGAGTTACAAATAAAAAACCATTAAAGAGAGAAAAATGCAATTTTAATCAAGTTGAACTTGATAGAAAAGTTTAAGAAACTTTAAATATTAAATATGAGATATTTAATAAATAAGGACCAAGATGAGATATTAGATTTTGTTTAAGCCTAATTAGTATTTAATTAAAAGTAATTATAATTTTAATTAAAATTTAGCTAAATTTAAAATTATAATTCAACTAAATTATCAAAAAGGTCCAAGTTTTATTATAAATAAGCATAGGTTCTAAGGAGCTAGCATTCCTATAGTATCCCTCTCTACGCCATTTGCAAAGTTCTCTCCACTAGTTCATGTGGATGTTACTAGGGATCATACATTTATGCAGCTACAATGGTGACGATAAACTTGTTTTAGAAATGAGTTCGATGGCAGTTACAAGAAAAGATCTAGCTTCATAATAAGGTATAATTTGCGTTTATGCTTTTTATTTTTATATTAATTGTGCTATAAATTTTAAATTAATCTTAACTTTCAAAAAATTGAATGAAAAGGTTTTGTGTTTCTTATATTGTGCATGAGATCATATCCTTTTTCGATTTTTAAATAGTGGTCTCATAGCTAAATTTAATGTTATAATTTGAATAAAATTATTTTTTATTACTGATTAAGATTTGGAATTGAAATTGCAAAATTTGTTTAGCCTAAATCCTAAAATTATATTATATTTGGTTCGTGAATAATTTTTTAACTCTACAATCAAATTTGATTTGATTGACGCTGAAAATTCAAAAAGAGTAAACAATAAAATTGTAAATTTAAAAGCTTATAATTTCTAAAAACATTAAACCACATCCATTTGAATTACGCATTGTTTGTAACAGGTCCTGTCATTATTCCTCAAACTATCAACCATAATTAAATCATTAGATATCAGGGATGCATGAGTTATTGGAAGTTTTTATGGTTGAGTTCTAGGTGTTGTGTAGTTTTACTATTTGGAGAGTCTAATGTTTTGCTATCACTAGTGACATAAGGAGTTCTGTTATTGATGATAGGCAATTGGTCTAGGTGTTGTCATTAGCCGAAAAAGAGGACCATAAGACGTTGCTGGCAGTTATACGTTGATATGTATATTGTTGAATTTTGATTTTTTGAATATGAGATTTTATGTTATGGTTTGGGAAAGTGAAGGGTTGATCGTCAATGCTTGGTCATGATTGCCTTTATTAGCACATTTGACCCTGAGCAAGGGTAGGAAGGGTGCTCGTCCGACGCCTAAGATTGTTCCTACTTCCTTGTTAGTTCAAAAGTTGTAAAAACTAAATTATTTCAGCACTTTGACTGACGTGACAATTAACCAACCTAAGTACTTCCTAAAGTTTTAATATTAGCACTTTAACTAACGTGATAATTGAACAACTTAAATGAGTCACTAGCTACTTTAATTATATGCAAAACTAAATTTTAATGTTGTAGCTAGGACTAACAATCATATTGATGACTTGAGCAATGGAATTTTTTATCCAGTGGTACAAGTTTTGATCTTATAGAATATTCTAATTTTCATCCTCTATTGAGGTCTTTAATCAAGTCGGGATTAATTTAAACTTTTACTTTCACATTTAGTTCTTTTTAAAAGGATAAAGTCCCTTATCCTTATTGATGCTTAAATGATTTGTATTTTTTTTGTTGGATGCAGAAAAGTGATACTAGTCTACTTAAGATTGTGAAACGCATAACAATTGTTTCTGCTATCGAACTATAAATTGCACCCAAAATTTGGAAATTGGATTAATGATTGACTGACATGTCAAGTTCCAATTTTTATCTATAAGAACTTGATTCATGATGTAGTAGAAAATAATTTGACTTGCATTTTAATCTTATTATCATGGTGAGGTTAGAAAGCAATTTCTATGTCATTTGATCAAAGGAATTAACAATTTTGATTTACAAATGTTACTAATAAGTTGGTAAGAAATTGAAAAGACATAAGCAACACCAAAATTTCAAAATTAAGGGATAAACATTCCTAAAGTGCCCAACATATTTTTTTCAATCCAATGTCTAAACTGTTCAAATTCTCAATTGAGTGACTAACTTTTAAAACCTTAATAGTTATGTTCAAAATGTTAGTTCAGCTAATAACTTCCTAATTTGGCTAATATAGTCTTTACTGTTCATGACATATAGATATCTACCTGGGAAATAGTGACCATGATTAGACTAAAAGTAGAGAGAATTTTCAGGTGGACATTTAACATTAAAGATTCCACTAGCCAAATTAGTAATTTACTAGTGGAACTAAAATTTTGAATTAAATTGTTAAGGTCTTAAAATGGTGGTCATTGGATTGAAAAATTTAAAATCTTGGGCACTGGCTCGAAAAAATTCAAAATGAAGAGGCACTATAAGATATTATCTCTAAAGTTAATTTTGTAGATTATTAATAAAACATGGTTTCAATGTTTCTATAATTTGAATATTGAAGTTAATCTTTGTTCTATTTCGTGAAAAGTGAATCATTGTTAGTTTTTGATGTTATATAATTACTTGAAAAATAGAAAATAGATTGAGTCTAAACATTTTTATCATAAAAGTTTGCTCTTTGTTTTTCATTTTTAATTTAAAATTTTCTCTATTTTTCCCTTTATCTAAGATATATAATACTATTGATATATCTTTGTGATATACGATCAAGCTATCATTGTTCTGTTATGCCTACCAGCTTTTTCTAGTTCTATGGTTTTATTCTCCTTCTAGTCTAATCGTGTTATAATTGTTTTATACATAGTTGCCTAAAAAAGAATTTATATGGAAGTTAACAAAAAAAGAAAAAGAGTATAATAATTGATAGAATCATGAAAAGGAGCTATCAATAAATTTGTTAAAAGAGTAGCTTCTCTAGTGAGAATCTTGAGGAATTAGGTAAAGGTAATTTTGAACAACCTATGAAAATTTAATTGATGAGATTCATATTCATGAGCACGATGATAATTTTAGTGGGCATGATCACATACCAAAATTTAAGGTAATATGAGCATCCAATCCCTCCGTTATATATTTATGATTCTAAAAATTAGATTAATCTTGACAATAAAGCAAGAGACATTTTAGTTAAAAAAAGTTATTGTAAAGGACTTGAATCTTATGTTTCCTTTAGCTTATACTTCTATACATTTTTGTATCTTATTATTATACAAAATTAAATAATCATGCAATTAACTATAGAAAAAGGTTGGTTTACTTTAAACATGTAAATAAAATATATTGTTTTTACTATAGGTTTTTCAAATCTAATAGGATACAAAATGCATTAGAAATGATGGATTTAGAGATTGCAATTAACTGTCGAATCAAGTTGTGAATTTAATTGAAAATTTAATTAAACAAACTAAACTAAGTTAACACAATAATAAACTAGGATGAAGAATATACTATAATTAGTCCATATCTAATAATGAACTAGGATAAAGAATATACTATGATTAGTCAATGTCTAATAATTAACTAGGATAAAGAATATATTACTATTAGTCAATATCTAATAAGTAATACCTCAATGATGAGTCCCCCTAAGATATCTGATAGATGCATAGTTAACAATATTTATACCTCATATGTAACATCCTAAATTACCCACCCACAGATATTGTCCGCTTTGGGCCTTGGCTCAGCCAAGCCCTCACGGTTTTACTCTGCCTATGCCCAGGAAAACTTATCTATGAGGGAGAGGTATTCATACCCTTATAAGACGTACTTTATTCTTCTCTCCAATCGATATGAGAATCTCACAATCTACCACCTTTATGGCTCAACATCTGCACTAACATACCAGTTCGGGTATTGGCTCTGATACCATTTATAACAGGCCAAACCATCCGCCCACAGATAATATCCGCTTTGGGCCTTCGCCCAGCTAAGCCCTTATGATTTTGCTCTTCCTACTCCTAGGAAAACGCGTCTATAAGGGAGAGCCATCCATACCTTTATAAGGTATGTTTCGTTCCCCTCTCCAACCGATATGAGAATGTCATAATAAAGCAGACAATATCTGTGGGCGGCTGATTTGGGCTGTTAAAAATGGTATCAGAGCCAGTACCCAAACCAGTGTGTTAGTGAGGATGCTGAGCCCTAAAGGGGGTGGATTGTAAGATTCTCATATCAATTGAAGAGGGGAACGAAGTATGCCTTATAAGGGTATAGATACCTCTCCCTCAAAGACGCATTTTCTAGGATGGTAAGAGCAAAACTGTGAGAGCTTGACTAGGCTAAGGTCCAAAGTGGACAATATTTGTGAGTGGGTGGTTTGGGCTGTTACAAATAGTATCACCCAAATTGGTGTGTGAACGAGGACGCTGAGCCCTAAAGGTGGTAGATTGTGAGATTCTCATATCGACTGGAGAGGAAAACGAAGTACGCCTTATAAGGGTATAGATACCTCTCCCTTATAGATGCATTTTTCCGAGAGTGAGAAAAGCAAAACCGTGAGGGCTTAGCTGGGCCAAGGCCTAAAATGGACAATATCTATGGGTGAGTGGTTTGGGCTGTTACAAATGATATTAGGGCCAGTACCTAAATTGGTGTGTCAATGAGGACGCTGAGTCCTAAAGGGGATGGATTGTGAGATTCTTATATTGATTGGAGAGGAGAACGAAGTACACTTTACAAGGGTATGGATACCTCTCCCTTATAGACACATTTTCTCAGGAGTGGGAAAAGCAAAACCTTGAGGGCTTGCCAAAGTGGACAATATTTATGGGCGGGTGGTTTGGGCTGCTATAAATGGTATAAAAACCAGCACCAGATCTAGTATGTTAGTACAAACGCTGAGCCCTAAAGGGGGTAGATTATGAGATTCTCATGTCGATTGGAGAGGGGAACGAAGTGCACCTTATAAGGGTATGGATAACTCTCCCCCATAGACGTATTTTTTAGGGGTGAGAAGAGCAAAACTGTGAGGGCTTGACTGGGCCAAGGCCCAAAGCGGATAATATCTGTGAGCAGGTGATCTGGACTTAGACGTTGCGCCCTAAAGGGGGTGGATTGTGAGATTCTCATATCGATTGGAAGGAGAACGAAGTACGTCTTATAAAGGTGTGGATACCTCTCCCAGAAGTGTGTTTTCCTGGGGGTGGGAAGAGCAAAATCTTGAGGGCTTGGCTAGACCAAGGCCAAAAGCAGATAATATCTGTTGGCAAGTAATTTAGGCTGTTACATCATATTTGATTTATTTTTACTTGATATTTTATACTTTTATTATAACTTTGGTAATCAATTTGCTCTAAGTGCATTTATAGGTTATAATTGCATTTGTGGGCCAAACGAAGAATAATTCGGATGAAAACATAACATAAAATAAAGATTTGAAGCAAATAAGAGATACACGGCCATGTATTTGGCCTTATAATTTCCTCAGGCCGTGCAAAATCATGAATTTTGGAGATTTTAGGTTATACACAGTCTAGTACATGCCTGTGTATTAGACCATGTATCTCCCAAAACTCTCAAAATTATTATAAAAAGATGTGTTCAGAGGCAAAGGAGGGAGTAAACTTTTGGAGATGATTCCAAACATGGAGAACAGCTAAAAGGGGTGATATTAATCTAGAGAAGTGGAAAACATAAAGAAATCATCAAAAAATCCAATAGGCTACAACATCAAACCTCTACCTTGCAAGACCATCTATAGAAGAGAAAGAGATTTAAAATTATGAACTCTTTGATTTATATTTGTTTTTCTTCCATTTTATGTTTGATTTCATTTTCTATTATGTTTAACTAAATGTTTTTTCGTGACTAGGTATAATGAACCTTTATTGTGATTCAATTACGTGTTTAATATATGTCTTAATAGATCCAGAATATTAAATCATAATCTTATCTTATAACATAAAGATAGAGAAATTATTGTATGAATATATCTATTGTAATTGGAAGGAGTTGATTGCAAACCTAGAAATTAGTCGATATAAATCCTCTAAATTAAGGTCAAATTTAATAACAGAATTCACAATTCGCTAAAGCAATCCCATAAACCTTATCCTGAGTAATTCAATTGAAAAACTTAAGATTAGTTGTTATTAGACTAGAGAGAGCTATCAGTATACGATAGGAATTTCACAATCTAACAGTCAGTAAAAAAATTGCATAATAAAAGATTAATTATTTAATAGTTTTAGGGGAATTTATTACTTAGACGCTAATTCCAGAATTCATTTATGTTTTAAGTGATTTTTGTAGTTTCTGTGTTCAATATTGCCTCCTATTTTATTTTAATAGGAGGCAATATTATGATGTTAATTGTAAGTATCATCAAATTTAAAGTGGCAAACTTTCGAGAAGTTTAACAAAAAATTTTTGTATTTCTATCATTCTATGCAAGATGGAAACATGCCCCAATTTCTTATACATCCGACCTGGGTTTAGTCATGATCGAAAGAGGTCAGTTCTTACAAGGAAGAAACACATGGACTTAACATCCAGCATTTTTGGTGTGGTACCAAGTTCGTGATTCTATAGAATCCCGCCGTCTTAGCTACTCACCCTCTAAATCCAATAAGTTGAGATTCAACAAGGAACGTGACATTGACATACGAGTGGTGCTCCTGATGAAAATGACCGATTCGAGAATCTTTCTTCTCCTTGGCCTCGCATGTGCTCTAGTTTCGTTGGTCTACCATGAGAGCGCGTCTAGTTTGCCAGCCAAGGCATCTGTAACTGGTGATTTCCTTCGATTCTCTCCTACAAATGTCTTTTATTTTCCTTTTAACTTCTTTTGCTATTTTCTACAAGACTGTTTATTTTCTATTTTGCCTAAGAAAAACTGATATAATCATATTATTTGCTCAGCAGTGAAGCATCAAGAACGGAACGAGTGTAGGTATGCCTCAAGCTGTCCCAATAAATATAACAAGGGGCAACACCATTCACACAGCAGTTGTGGTTATGATGGAGTAGATGAAAATAGCAATGTTAGTCAGGAAGAAGCTGTGGACAAATGAAGTAAAACTAGACTAACACTGCCAATGGCAGCACTTGCCAACGTAGGTGTAAAATCCAGATGGGTAAATAGCTACTACAATTATGTGTAATTCTGCTATATAAAAGAATGTTTGGTGTACCTTCGCTTTGCATTGGTTTATCCACGAGTTGTTTGAAGGTAAATAATAGTAAAGCCAGAGGGTGCATTAGATTGAATTTATAGTTACATTACTATCACTCTTTTTCTCATTTGGAAGTCTTCAAGTATTTCCCTCCCCAGAATCATTTCCTACTCCTTCTATCTCTTCCTTTCACACTAAGCATGAAACAACTTAATTATCCATGCAAGCACCACAAGAATTCTGAAAGTGAATACAAAGGTCTACGGGCAATGTTACGCATCAATTTCAATTGAGGTGGATTAAAGGAAAATGGACAATACAACTGTTGGTGGCACGACATTCTTAAGAAGTTATCTACACATCATTTAACAATCCATCATCACATTCATTCCATGATAATTTATTCCACGAGAAATAAACTTGTGGTCAACAATCGCAAACTTCAAGCTCTAACAATTATTTCATTGCAACTATATACAGAAGTGAAAGAGCTATAAATTCTTGGAGTTTACGAATTTAAGAGCCATCTGGAACTTACAAGGACTTCTTATGCAACAAGGGATCAGATATGACCTGAGGCTCAAAGTCTGGCTTCAAATAATGGGAAAGCAAGTCAGCATAGACCTCATATCGGGAAGTCATTCGAAAACCCCACTTGTCTTTGAGTTGTCTACAGAGGTTTAGATCCATGTCTGAAATCAACAGGCCATCTTTGTGCCGAGAAAGAGAAGGTGTGCAAGAAGCATCTGGTGCTGAAAAATGACTAGAACCATAGAAATGACCAAAATCTGCATGTTGTGGTTTCCCATCACCAGAAGTAAATGGATTTGGAAATATCTCAGTACCAACCCGGTTGACTGACCCGACAAAGTAGCTATTGGCTATTGCAGCATTACGGGCCTGTAAAACCATGAATAACATTGTTACTTGAGTTGCAATATAACCATCTTCTGAGTTTCACACCAAACTGAGATAGGACAAACTAAGTTAGCGTGAAAAAGTGGATAAGACCTTATAAATGGTCATAACTTATTTCACTTGAAAATCCTCAAAATGAAAGATCTTATGGTTTCTGCTCAAAACAAGTCTTCCAATGAGCTCATTGTTAGTCCAGGCCATGAAATAAGAAAGAATCACCAATAAGCACAAAAACAGAACACCCATACAGAAGCAACAGAATAAAAAATTGAACAAAGGGTACGAAGTAACCTCAATAGGCCACATTGGTTCACTGAGTTCACCCACAGTCGCAGAAGGATTGAAAACAATCTCTGCACCATTAAGTCCAAATGCTAACCAATTCAAAGGATGGTGCCTCCCATAACAGATATTGATGGCGATCTTTCCAAAAGCTGTCTCAAACACTGGATGCCCAGTATTTCCTTCCATGTAATAGGTACTTTCATTGAAGTCACCAACTCTGGGTATATGGTTCTGCAAAAAGAAAAGTTTCAATAATAAGTAGACAAAATATTCTAATAGCAACATATAAGATAAAAGAATATTATCAGTTACCTTCCTGTGCTTGCCAATTATGTTTCCATGATTTCCAATTATTACAGCAGTGTTCCAAAGAGTTTCTCCATGATTAATATCCCTCTCAAGAATTGGGCTTATGATCACCATATTGTATTTCTGTGCATATTTCTGGAGAAATTGTGTTGACTCCCCATCAACAGGCTCTGAAAATTCACACCATCTCTTCTCCCTAGTGCAAAAGGCAAATGGCATCGTCCATGCTTCCTGTTTTAATGTTACAGGAGAAGTTTTATATTGCAGGCTACCTAGACAAGTATTAACTAATTGAGTTCAATAGTTTCTGTAAACTTACTTGCAAGCATAATATGTTGACTCCTGAAGCACCTGCTGCATCAATAATTGGTTTTAACTTCTGAAAGATAGATCTCTTTTGCTCTGGAAAGGAGGCAGTTGTTGGAAGTGTAATTGAGTTCTGAATCAAACCTACCCTAACAACTCGAGGATCTCTTAATACCTCTTTGTCAGCTCCAAAGCAGAAGGCCTGAAAAGATTTAAAATTGAGTAGATCTGGAAAACAACATGAATACAACAAACAGGTACTTCTACCTGGAGATCAAAATCATGCTGTGAAGACAGAGCTTTAGCAGACTCCGGAAGATCAATAGTTTCAAGCGCCTCTCCGCAATTCAATCCTAGAAGTAAACGACTGACCTCCTGAAAAAACATCAATCATATTGATTATTACTCACGCTATACTACAGGATACAAGTCCGAAGTTCACTAAGATCGCATTTTAATGGAATAAAATCTTAGCAAGAGAGAATATGCAGAACCCACGACTAATCCACTACACGGTTCAAATAGGCACATAATAGCCGTTCACATCTTTAAAATAATAATCTGCAGGTGGGCCTGAACCAATTTGATTTTTATTAATCAGTGAAAACATAAAATCAGCTCAGTATTTGGAAGATTCATATGCAAATCCCAACACAAGAGACGAAGAGAAACAAGAAAGGAGAACTTTCTACCTTGAAAAGATGGGGCTTGAGGTTGGTGCTCAAGAGTTGGTGCAGAGAGTCATATCCACAAATTGAACCATCTTTAGAGGCAGAGGTCCCATTTTTCCTCTCCATGTCTTCAGGATTTTCCATCTCTGGTTTTCTTCTGGCTAAAAAGTTGGCGACTTGATGCGCCCTTGCTGTCACAAAGTTCAAAGACTCAAAAGTTTCTTCTGAACCAAATGATCAAAAGCCTCCAAGACAGATGAATTGATCATTGACTGGACTCTCCATTTCTTTTTTTTTTCGTTTCTTGACTGACTTAATTTGGCTGACCGTATAGATGCAATCCTGACCGTTGGATTTTAAGTCTATTTAGGGTTAAACAAATACATACTTCCGCACTTTTAACTAAGAGCGGTTCGGTTTAATAAATATTTATCTAAATATATTTTAACAATTAAATCAAATTTTATTTCAAATTTATATATTTTGAAGATATTTTAAATTTAATTATATTTATTAATAATTATTTAATTAAATTATTTAATTTATTTTAATTACAAAAATTAAACAAAATTATTAAATAAAATAAAATTATTCATAATTCATATTAATAATTAATTTAGTTAATTAGGTATAATATTAAATTAAATTATTCATAATTCTTATTAATAATTAATATATTAAATAACTAAATAATATATATTTAGTTGATAATAAATCAGATTATTAAAAAATGAACAGAAAAAATATTTTTAATAGTTTTCATAACTTTTGAAAACTAGAAGAAACTAAAACTAAAAACAGAAATCAAAAAATTAAAACAAACAGTTTTTTTACTAAATTTGAAAACAAAAATTAAAAATGAAAAAAATAGGCTCAAATAATTTTATTGAGAATGAATTAAGAAAATGTATAAATCAAGCAATACGGTTGCAACTCAATGGCATTTTTGACCAATCTTAGTGATACAAAGGTCATTTTGGGACTCGAACTTTCACCTAATTCTATCGCCAACCACCCTTTGTACGGCAGTCTCACTTAGTTTGCTTAAGCAAGACTCAGCCCTCAACAACCCTCGAAGTGTTTCGCTTGCACACTAGAAGAAACAATGCTTAAGAAAGCAATAAGAAATAAAGGCAATAAAGGAACAACTGTAACAGCCCAGAACACCCGCTTGCAGATATTGTCCGCTTTGGGCTTGGCCCGCACGGTTTTGTTCTTCCAGACTCACCCAAAACTGGAAA
>JANZXR010000172.1:36273446-36284573 GCA_027575705.1 Erythroxylum echinodendron | reverse complement strand
TGTGGTTATTATTTATATGTGAAATATCTAAAAATTATTGTTATTTCATATTAATTGTGATTATTATTTATTATTTTAATTTTTAGAAACAACGTTAAAAATATCCAATACAACTGTACAATATGATAATGGACTATTTTGTAATTTTTAAAATATTCAGGGACTATTTTATAAATTTAAAAAATTAACCGAAACGGTATCCGGTATTAACCGGTACCGGTACAGTATCGTACAATAGCTCAATTCGGTACTAAATTCGGTACGGTATTCATAACATTGTCCAGCCAATTAAACTCAATTTAAATTAAAGTTAAATTGTTATGTAAGGGAGACTAAAAAATTTTAGAATTAAAATTTTTAAGAAATTGTTGAAGAAAGAGGAATTTCATGTTCTTGCTAAAAGAAATTCTAATAGTAAAATTATTTTTACAATAAAGTGCCACGCTGTTAACGAAGAGGAGGCAAATGTTTCAGTTCCTTGACGTTGAACAGCAGATGAAAGCAAAGAATCAGTTTCAACAGGGCAATCGCATGGAAAAGCAAGAGTATAGATTATGATCAAAGAAATAAAATTTCCTAGTAGTAGTTAGTTTCTAGAAATGTCGAGAAACGGAGAGAACATGGGCGCCGATGGTCCAACTCGTTCCAGCACCCGTCTCAGAACCCGAGCCGACCCCCTTCTGGTGGTTTGCAGGTGCTTCAGCTTGGTCACCGCTCTCACTGCCCTCCTATGCATCGCCGTCAACATTCTCTCTGCCGTCAGATCCTTCAAAAACGGATCTGATGTATGCTATGTTATCTTAGTTTTTAGTACAACAGACTTCAACAAAACTCGGGATAATTACTCGTTGCTGGTTTTGTTTGTAGGTATTCGACGGGATATTTAGGTGTTACGCGGTAGTGATTGCGGTTATTGTCGTTGTAGCCGAAACGGAATGGGGCTTTATTATCAAGTTTTGGCAGGTTAGGCTACTGGAATTCTTGTTTCACTTTATTCTACATATATATGGATTAGTCTACTTCTATGGTAATTCGTGCTCCTTTTTATAACTGTTATATGAACGGCTACTAATTTCATTTTAAAAATTATCAAATTTTAAATTTCTACACGTAAAAGAAGTCAGAACAATCGAATAAAGCAGGTCTCTTTGGGTGGTTTGTTATTGCTTAGATTATTTGGTCAAGAGAATAAAATGATTTTAGTATCACATTTTGGTGTTCAATCAATTTGTAATAATAAATGTTGTAGTATTACCCAGTGCACATTACTATAATAAAAGACCTTATAGCACTACGTTTTAGTGTTAGTTGTCAATTTTTTAAGAATGGAATTCATTTATTCCTATGTATCTTATACTGAATCTCTGCTTCTCTATGATGCCTTTTCTTGTTATTGCTTATCCCTTCAAACTATGAGATCCTATATTTCTTGTCTTTTTTTCCAATATCTTATCTCCAATGTTATCTATGGAAGTAAAATTTCTATGAATAAGTAGATACTGAAATTGTAAGAATATGTTTTTCCTCTTATGCTAAATGATTATGTGTAACACAAAAACTCTGTCAAAACTGACTCAAAGAGGATCACAGAAAAGCTACAAAATCCAACTGCTTTGGGTGGATTATTTTCCCTTTTGTTCTCCATTTCTACTTTTTTGTTGTTGGTGGTGGTGAGGTAGAGGGACGAGGATGTTGGGAACTCCTAAGGCTGGGATGTAAGGAAACTCTATGCTATTAAAGCTGGTGCAGTGTTGTTTATGTTTGTATTTTCACTTCCGTCAAGGTTCATAGGGAGATGCCAATCCCCTTCTTATGTACTCCCTTTTTTTTAGTATTATTATAGATGATTTAAAAATGCATGTGCTGAAAGTACCCAATATGAAACTAGTTATCAGTGGTTCATCATTCAGAATAGAAGCTACGAAATGTGATCCACTGCAGGTACAGTTTTTTTTTTTTTTTGGGGGTTGATAAAGGCATTCAGTTCTTGTAAAATGTAAGCAAAAGTGACTTAGCAACAGTTTCTTATGTTATTAATTTCAATACACTCATACATTGAAGGAAATACTTTTAGCACTCAAAATTACTTGCAACCTTTTTCCTTGTTTCATTCAGTATCTTGCTATTTTTGCACAACAAAATTAATTGTAGCATATATTTTGCAGGTATTGGAGTACTGGGCTGGGAGGGGTATGCTGCAAATCTTGTATGTCTCATTTCATAAGAAAAAATTCTTCTTGTCATTAGCATGTATAGTGCATGAGTGCATTGACGACTGCCTTCAATTGATGTTTGATTTTCATGGTTATTTCAGTGTTGCAGTCATGACAAGAGCTTTTCCTGACTATTCGGCAAAACAGAAGGATTTGTTTCTTCTTCAGAATGTAGCGAGCTACATGCTTCTTGCTTGTGGTGTAGTCTATGTTATTTCTGTAAGATATATCGATCACACTTTGTTATCTAATTGTAGGGCATTAATCGTTTATAATCTTCTGTTGTGATGACACAAGGACCTGACTAGATGTGCTCTATGACTACTTATTAACAGAAAGAGTCATGTTCTGATGTTATTTTTGATTTATCATAGCCATGTTTCAGATTTCTAGCATACTGTTGACATCTAATTATTAGTTGAATAAAATGACTTCAAGTTTCTTCATCGGTTTTCTGATAATCTGACATAGTTCCAATTACAATTACCAGGGTATTTTGTGCATTGGCTTTCTAAAGCGTGCTCGCCAGCAGAAAGAAATCTCAAGAGAACAGGCAGTCAAAGATTTGGAGGTATGCTAATCATTTATGTAGCTTCTGCAAGTCTGGTAAATAATATTGGCTTTGACCATTTTCAATTCTAAATTTTTATACTTGATTTTAGAATGTTTTCTAGTATATACCTGATACTTTGCATCATGTTGTGCAGTATAATTTTCTCCTTGAACAGGTGATAAAATATAGTTTTGTCATGTCAGGGCTGTGGATCCATTATAACTTGCAATATTTGCACAATAGTCCTAAATATACTTTGATTTTTGCTTCCCAACATCATTTTGACTTTGAATATCAAATATTAAGTGATCCAATTTCTCCCATGTCAACTAACACATCACATCAATCATAGGAATTGGAGAGGCGGAGGGAAGAACTTGAACAATTGCTTGTGGCCGAAAGTGTCTGATGTATTGTAGGACAGTGTTGGACGTTGGATAATTTGGCAAGTAATGCGACCTATTGCTGACCGTGCACCAAACTGGTTCTTGTTGGTGTGCTTTCATTGTTACATATTTTATTTCATTACTCAAATTGTTTTGGAAATATGAAACTTATGCATCAGCTTTTTTTTTTAAAGGTGTACAGGTCATGTGATTATACCCTCAATTTTGTATTGTCTGGATAAAGTGATTGGCCAATTAGTGTAGAAAGTTATTCCCGGCTTCGTTATATCTCATTGTTGATTTAGATTACATAGCTGCATCAGATTTGTTTTTTTATTTCTTGTACTTGTTTATGTTGATTCATTGGAAACTTCAACTTCCATACCCGAATTGATGAGTTGCAAATGCCTCTTTTGGACCCGAAAAGCTTGCTAATAGTTATCAGGTTTAATATTCATGGTTGTCACCTTATTTCCAAAATTATGGAAAGGTCATAGCTGGATTTCATTTTGTCTTGCTGTCGTTAGGTGGATTTGTTGCTATGATAGATTTCGTTATGATAGTGGAGAACATATTATGATATGAAAATGGCAATATCCAAAACCTAGACTTGATGCTTCATCCGTATATTTAGTGCATGTTACTGGTTTGGCAAATGGAGACTAAGCTTCTAGTGATTTGTGGATATATTTAGTGCTTGGTACTGGTTTTTGGCAAATGGAGACTAAGCTTCTGGTGTTAAGTGGATATATTTAATGCATGTTACTGTTTGGAAAATGGAGACTAAGCTTATAGTGTTGTGTGGAGTAACATAGGACATAGTCTCAGAAACATGTATAATCATTTAGAAAATCGCTACGCATACATATAATCATCCATAGTATCTACAAGCAAGTTGTTGCCTCTGTCTTTGTTCTTATTGAATTGTATTTGATCAAAAAAGAAAAACTTTTGAAGCAATAGATAAGCTACGACTTTTTCATCTAGGACGTTTAACATCACTCTACTAACATACTTTTAACACCATGAAGAATGCACAATTTTGTTAAGCTCTTTTAACAAAATTTCAAGTTAACATTTTATACGGAAGAGAGTTTTTAGATCAGGAGCACTGACTGGAAATATCTGCTCATCAGTTCCTATGCCTTTTACATAAGCTCTCGAGGGAAATTAAAGTTGGAAGTGTCTGTTAATCGGTTCGTATGTTTTTTTTTTTGAAAAATAGTTCCTATACCTTTTGATCAATTGTTTGAGGGAAACTTATTGACGATGATGGGTGGCAGATGTCGGTAGGGATGGCAAAAAATGTGAATTGATAGGCTTGGGTTTGGACTATCCTGTTCAATGTTGAAAAGTTTCACATAAAATAACATTATTTTGAATAAAATGACATTTTTAATTTTTTAAATTAAAATAATAAATTTAATCTCAAAGGATTTGAAACTTCAAACTCGAATTGGCAGATTGAACGATGGAACACAAACTTTTAGATTGACTTCAAGTTTGAGCGAGCTGTTTGAAGCAATCAGTAATAAAGATTTGTCCATGTCCAATCAGTCTTCATGACAGATTAACCTGATTATGTACTCTGCAAAAGATGCACTACAGAACAAAGTTGCTGGGCTTATCCTTGGTTATAGATATAATTGAGAAGGAACTTGCTAGAATTTTTATCATCAAAGTATAGAAAATGAATAATGTTGTGCTTGAGCTCATCTTATTTTTTGTTATTTCATACAAATAATAACGAGGGACTCATTCATCTTAATAAAATTTTAATTAGTTTTAATGTAATTTTATTATTAATTATAATTAAAATTAATTAACCTAAATTAGTCTAATAAACCTAAATTCCTAAATTACTCAAAACATCTAAATTCTAAATTTATCCCTAATTGCTTTAGGCTTAGTTTAGGAGAGTGGTGGCGGTTAATAACCTGCTGAAATGATAAGTTCAATAAGTACTTATGTGTTTGGAATTGTTGTTTTAGTAACTGCTGAAACATGAGAATATGTGTTTGGTAAATACGGTTGCGGTTGCTAAAAAGAGATAAAATGACTAAAAAGCTCATTGATTTAATAAACTATTAATTGTTGTATAAATAATTAAAAAATATATTATTAGTCATATAAATTTAAATTTATAAATAATAAAATATAAATAAAATAAATTTAGTAAATAAATATTTCAAAAAAATACATTATTAGTCATATAAATTCAAATTATAAATATTAAATTATTAAATTAAAATAAGAAAATATAAATAAAATAAATTTAATAAATAAAAATATTTCATCTTACTTAAGTACTATAGGCAAAAACTTCATTCTATTAATTAAGGGTATAATAGAAAATATTAAAATATCATGAGATTATTATTGGAAGGTAAAAATTTCACCATATAAGCAGTTTCTTACCGTAGTCCTCTTTCTGCTTATTTATTTTTGCGATGACACTGCAGTTTTCTCCAACCTGTGGTTGTCGGTCACAAATCCAAATGTGTGACTGTGCTTGAAAACTGTGGTAAATAAGTACTTATCCCTACTGCACCATAAATCCAAACGTACCCTTACTCTATTCTTTTTCTTCCTTTACCTAATCCGCAATTATGTAAGCAGTTTTACTTCAATTAAGGCCTAGCTGGGCTTAAGTTTGGTTCAAGTTATTTGAGCTCAACCAACTCAAAGTCAAAGCAAACTCAAACGTAGGTCAAATTTCTCAACTTCGATCAAATTTTAAGTAGAGTTAAGGATTTAAAATTTTTTTTTAGACTAGGTTAGGGCTATAAGAAGCCCAAGCCCAGCTTGACCGTTGTCATTCCTATCCTAGACAACTTCAGGCTACAGGATTATTCAGTCACATATATAATATGGGTACAAAGCTAACACAAGTGCAGGCATTGTCTTCAACTTCTTTATTATAGCTTACATAAGGGTTAGGATAGACAAATAGCCTAATACTTTTAGAAAAAAAATCTTAAATACCCAAAGCTTATTTAGGCTGGTCAAAACCAAAAGTTCAAACCTTTAAAAATATATTAAATGTTCCACGTCTAATTGGTATAAATCAAACCTAAAACCAAACTATTTGGATGTTTGATTAAGACAAAGACCCAAATTATCCTTTTTAGCTAAACATATTATATGAAATGTAAGATTATTAGTACAAAATATTTAAAGATGTTATATAAGGTCAAATTTCAAATATATTGGTTGTAGTTACTCCGTGAGTAGGCAAAAATATAGCATATAGAACACATTTTAATGTGAGTGAAAATTACTTTAAAATATTATTAAAAATGTGATATAATGTAATATGACATGTTAGATTTTTATTAATCTATTAAGTGAAGATGTTACAAATGTTTTGAAACTTTTGAACGTTTGGCTTCACTCAGCCTTTAATTTGTGATAATAATTTGAAAAAAAAAGTTTAAAACCATTTATGCTATTTTACATTTGGTAAATCAAATTTTTAGATTATACTATCAAAAGTATGAATCCTTATAAAAGTTATAATCTAACTTTTTGAGAAATTATATAGGCCATAATTAGTCACAATTTTAAAATATTTGCAAGAAATCATATTTTATAAGTTCAATTCTTCTTTATTAAATTATAATAATTTTAATATTATAAATAAGTCTGATGGATAATGTTATTTTTTAAGTACACAAATTATATAAGATTTATACATTGTGTAGAAACTATATGACTAATATATATTGAAGTAGAAAATAAAAACAATGAGAATATTTTTACTAAACTACTTCTAAGTAGGATCATTATAATATAAAAGTTGTCTCGCATAATTAATTATTTTAAAAGATATTTTAACTTTTTCATTATGTAATTTATAGTTATAATTTAAAATCAAATTAGATTGTTATATAAGTTATAAAAGTTTTTATAATTCTTAACATTAGTTATTTATTGACAATTCATTATATTTATAACTTGTATAACTTTCTAATTTTAATATTTAATTATTTTGTTTAATTTATCTTAATAATTTGTCAATTACACACATAACTCTAAGTTTTAAAAGAGAAAATTCATGAGAATAACTCTTTCTTATCCTTTAGTTGTTATTTTTAACACCTTTTTTTAATTAGGAAAAAAAACAAATTAATTAGTAATGAGAATTACAAAAATGCATCTCAATTCAATCACAATATATCAAAGTAGCATAACAATTTCTGCCTATTGCTAAATCAACACCAAACAGTATTACAACCAAATTAAGATATTAAAGATAAGAAGAATTTGAAGCAACTAACAATTGCTTAGTCATATAATTCATCATTATCATCACATCCTGAAGTCCCGCAATAAAGCAGAGTTTAGAGAGGTCTGATAGTACGCAATCTTACCCCTACATAGTAGAGAGATTGTTTTCGGTAGACCCACAATGCAGATGTGATAATAGAGGAGGAGTGATGTAGGTTAAAGAGTAAATAGATAAAACTTGCATGTTAAAAGATTATGAAAATAATAGTACAATAAATACATAAATAAATAAAAATAAATAACCAAAGGATATACTTGATATAGAGTCTA
The DNA here is from genome assembly GCA_027575705.1 of Erythroxylum echinodendron. Taxonomy (NCBI): domain Eukaryota; kingdom Viridiplantae; phylum Streptophyta; class Magnoliopsida; order Malpighiales; family Erythroxylaceae; genus Erythroxylum; species Erythroxylum echinodendron. The sequence continues at coordinate 36,276,861 of JANZXR010000172.1, read as the reverse complement.
GATATGTTAGTACCTGAAAACTAAAAAAAATAAATAAAAGATATACCTAATATGGTGTCTAGATTTGCTAGTACCTGATAAGCTATCAATTCCGGCTCGTCTTGTCTCTGTTCAAGCTAGGAGTCCTTACTTAGAAGCCTTGAGGATATGACAATCCTACAGTTTCAGACAGCCTCGCGAAATCTGTCCTCATACACCTGTCCTGAAAAGCCAAGTTGTAGGCCTTGAAATTCTTGTCCAAGCCTTACCACTAAAAAAGACATAAAGGACATAGGGTTGTTGGTCTTCCTACACGGTACCTACGTAGCGCGAGCGGTAAAGTAGATCTCTCTTGATAACTTACTCAACTATTTAGTGAACGATAAAGGTTATCCTTGAACCTTATCCGATCATGCTAGACTTTTCTATTTCTAGCCACTACCTCAGTAAAGGCCAAGTCTGACATATCTTACTTGATCACTTCCTTTCAGTTCTTATATGGCCTCCCTTTTCGCCTCTTGTAGTCACTAAAGATTATTTTCTCACAGTGTCGTACCGGAGCATCAGAGGGCCTCCTGCACACATGCCCAAACTACCTAAGCCTGGTCTGTTGCAATTTGTCGACAATACTAGCCACTTGTAGTCTGGCTCTAACCACACGATTTCATACCTTATCTCTTTTGGTAATGTCACACATCCACCGAAGCATACTCATTTCTGCTACCAACAACTATCTTGTATGTCTACGTTTAACGGGCCAACACTCTGGCCCATATAAAATGGTTGGCCGAATCACCATTTTATAAAATTTTCCTTTGAGTTTTAAATGAATCTTTCTATCATATAAGACCCCTGATGCGCTTTGTCATTTGACCCACCCAAATCTGATACGATGTACTATATCGGCATCTATATTACCATCTTTCTAGATGATGGACTTGAGATATTTAAAACTTGAATTTTGTAGTATGACGTCAGTACCAATTGCTACCGCCTCCTTATGTATCATCTGGCTTCCCGAAAAGTGACATTCTAAATACTCCGTCTTAGCCCTGCTTATTCTAAAACCTTTTGATTCTAACTTGTCTCTCCAACATTCTAACTTGAAATTAACCCTCTCATTGGTCTCATCCACCAAGACAATATCGTTTGCAAATAACATACACTAAGGTATCTCTCCTTGAATATGTTTGGTAAGTTCATCTAATACTAATGTGAACAAAAAATGGCTTAAAGCGGAGCCTTGGTGTAGTCCAACACCAATAGAAAACACTTCCATGTCACCACCTATCATTCTTATGCTAGTCAATGCTCCTTCATACATATCTTTAATTACTCTAATATAAGTCCCAGGAACACCCTTTGCCTCTAAACACCTCCTTAAGAGTTCCCTAGGAACCCTGTCATACGCCTTTTCTAAATCGATAAAACTATATGCAAATTTTGTTTTCGTTCCCTGTAGCATTCCATTAGTCTACGAAGTAGATGTATTGCTTCTATCGGGGACTTATCCGACATAAATCCAAATTGGTTGGTCGATATAGAAGCAGCTCTCTGGACTCTCTTTTCAATTACCTTCTCCCACAGCTTCATGGTATGACTTAGTAATTTGATGCCTATATAGTTATGACAGTGTTGGATGTCTCCTTTGGCCTTGTACAAGGGAATCAACTTACTTAATCTCCATTCGTCCAGCATTTTGACTGACTCGAGGATCACATTAAAGAGCTGAACTATCTAGTCAATACCGACAACTCCTATTCGCTTCCATACCTCTATAGGGATCTCATTCGGCCCTACGACCCTTCCACTCCTTATCTCCCCCAAAACCTTTCTAATTTCCCCTCTCATAACCCTTTTACATAAGGGTGCATTAAGAAAATGCTTTAACACAGACGGTTCGCCTAACTCTACGCTGACTAATATGTCTTTGTTATACAGGCTATAAAAGTATCTCTGTCATCTCCTCTTGATGGCTTGGGCCTCCTGAGTACTAGCCCTGCTTTATCTCGTATACAGCATACTTGGTTGAAATCCTTTGTCTTACGTGCCCTATCTCGTGCTAGCTTGAAAATTTTTTATGCTCCATTGAATATCCAACTCCCTGTACATAGTCTCATATGCTTTTCCTTTAGCCACTGAAATTGTTTTCTTTGCCTTCTGCTTTGCCAGTCTATACGTTATTTTATTAGTTTCCCACTCCAACTTTATTGTACTTGCTAAAAGATCATTAAAAGCACTCTTTTTCACCTTTACCGTCCCCTAGACTTCGTCCGACCACCACCATGATTCCATCTGCCTGCCCCCTGCCCTTTATATACTCCAAAGAGTTTTGAGGTAGTTTCTTTCACTACGGGGACTACTCCCTCCCACATCTGATTAGCATCCCCTCTCACAAAATATGTTGTATTATATCGAATTTGAGTCCTGAATTGTTCCACCATGTCCCCTTTTAGGCTCCACCATATAATTTTACAACACAACTTAGTAGATTGTTGTGACATCTATCCTTTAATATCTAGATCCAAAACTAACAATTTATGCTGGGTTGATAGGCATGCGGCTGGAAGCATTTTGCAATCCTTGCACCATGATCTGACTCTTTTCCTGACAAGTAGATAATCAATTTGCATCTTAGTTGTGCTACTCTGAAACGTCACCAAGTGCGCTTTTTTTTTTCTTAAATAAGGAATTTGCTATCACTAACTCATATGTTATAGCCATGTCTAATAAATCAGTCCCACTATCATTTCTAGTGTCGTGTCCGAAGCCTCCATGAGTCCCTGTATATCCTCTGAAACAGCCCCTATATGCCCATTAAAATCACCTCCTAGGATAATTTGCTCAGTATTTGAGATTTGTAGAAGCACCCCATCCAGCGACTCCCAGAATAGACATTTTTGTTATACGTCTAAACCAACTTGTAGTGCATAAGCACACACTACATTAAGAAGCACAATGTTAAAAACAATTTTTGCCACCATAATCCTATCATTTACCCTTGTGATCCCCACTACTTGGTTTATAAGTTCCTTGACCACTAAGATACCTACTCCATTCTGCTTTCGCGTACTTCCCGAGTACCATAATTTGAATCCCCCTATCTCTTTGACTTTAGCTCCTGACCACTTAGTCTCCTGAATGTAGGCTATTTATATCTTGTATTTGTCTAAAATCTCTACTAATTCCAAGGACTTTTTCGTGAGGGTCCCAATGTTCCAAGAACCTATTCTTATCAAGTCATCTCCTTTTTTATTCCTGCAAACTGCACGCAACAGACCGCTTTCATTGATTCCATCCGCGCGATTTAAAGACATCCCTTCTACCTCGTGGCTCTCACGTTTTGTGGTAGGTACTAAAAAAATAATAACAACAACAACAACAACGACGACGACGACAACAACAACAACAACAATAACAATAATAATAATTAATA
>JANZXR010000172.1:36260677-36273346 GCA_027575705.1 Erythroxylum echinodendron | reverse complement strand
CAACAACAACAATAATAATAATAATAATAATAATAATAATAATAATAATAATAATAATAATAATAATAATAATAAGAAAAATCAGTAAATAATAAAATAGTAATAAAATAATAATAAAATACAAACTAAGATAAATAATAAATACTTAGCCAACTGAAGGGAGCCTCAGTAGTGCACAAAGAATACCAGCATGACAACAAAAGGCAAGACTGATTAGAGCATGAAAATAAATAAATAAATAAAAATAAAAATAAAAATAAAATAACTAAAGAAAAGATAAAAATCAAAAACCGTTGAAACCAACGCAAGACACTAACGTGGTCCAAGTGGAAGCCCCTGTAGTAATATAAATCATCTTCTCATTTATAAGTTGTTGCATAAGCCTCTATTTGCCTTGGAATTCTCTTAAGTTCCTTTCCTTCTAAATAAGACAAATGGCAATACTAAAAGAGATTCTAAATTTAATATGCTCCTCTTTACATTTCTAATTCAAACCAATGCACCAATTAACAATATTAGGCTAATTATTTGCTAAGCAAGAGAGATTGTTCATCCTTAGAATTGCTCTCCAAATTGGTATTATAAAATCACATTGAAAATAATTATTTGATGACAAAGAGCACAAATGATAAAGAAATACTGAACCATAATTCTGTCTATAATGTGTAGCTTACTATTGATAGCCAACCACATAATAAAGGAGAATTTTGGACAGATTTCTTTACTCCATAAAAGTTTATATCATGAAACTTAAGAGGCTTTAGATCTAAAAAGATTCCTACAAGATTTATTAGTGAAACAAGTTGATGAATGTACCAATCATATATACTTATCATCACTATAGAGTTAGGATGCATAGCGGGTGTAATTCAAAGTAAGCCATTTACAATGTAAGGGTTAAGATTATAGGAATCCTCATATAAAACCTCCCTGACAATGATAATGATTGGCATTTTAATAATGTTTGGTATTAAGGATCTCCAGTTAACATAGTGAATAGTATCAACTAGAGGGCACAAGGAATTCCATTTATCATGCCAAAAGCTAGTAGAAGCTCCATTACCTATCCTTGTTACAATATGAACCTTCATTTGACCCTGAGGATGAAGTTGTTAAGCATAGTTGATAATGAATTGTTTTTAAGAGAAGCTGACCAAAAACTATTAGATTTAAATAATATTAATGCAACCATTTTAGCTAAAGAGACTCTTTGTCCTCTAATTTAATCGTGGCTATCTTTAGACCACCCTCATCTTTAGGTAGGCACAAAACATCTAATTTTATCTTAGCTTTATAGTTACCAACTACTTGACTAACCCATAAGAATGTCCTAATTGACTAACCTATAAGAATGTCCTAAATAGCCTTTATATGATCTTTACAAAACTCTTATAAAACACAACATGTTAATTCTAATAAACATGCTACACATTCAATAAAGAATTAATTAATTGAACTCTACAAACGTAAGTAAGGCTTTTGTTGAACCAAATACTGATCTTTTCTGATTTTTCTTTACAAATGGCAAGAAGTCCTTATAAGATGGCCTCTTATCAGAAATAAGAACTCCAAGAAAGGTAAAAGGAAGTTGCTTATATTACAATCCTATTAGACTAGTGATCCTAGGAGAAAGAGTAAGACATACAGTAGATAAAGATATAAAGAAGTAACCTTTATTCTAGTTCTTTAAAGTATCTCAAATAATTCATTAAAGCACTGATATAATTAGAATATGCAAAAGAGAGAAGCAATAAATATTCGATAAAAAAGAGGCTATAGATTTTGATATACTTACATTTGAAATGATATTTGAAGCTTCTTTCCTACTTTATAACATGATGCATAATCCTTGATAAGACTTCCATGTCAAGAGTGAATAAGTAGGGAGATAGATGATCAACTTTTCTAATCATTTTAGCACCGTTAAAGAATCTAGTAGGCTCACTATTAACCAACACGCTATAAGATGCATTGAAAATACATTAAGAAATCCAGTGAACAAATCTTAGAGCGAAACCAAATGTATGCATGCCATTGATAATAAACCCCCAATAAATAGAGTCAAGTCCTTATTAAAATATACTTTGATAGTACAACTCCTAAAGGAGTGCTTTTTAGTGTAGTTTTTGAAAAATTCTTGTGCTAGCAACACAATATCACCAATAAATATTCTTGACAAAAATGTACTTTAATATAGGCTAATCAAGGGTAAAAACACTCCATTAAGCATAGAAATAAGAATTTTTTTAATTATCTTGTAGATTGTGATAATGCAAGATATAATCCTAAAGTCCTTCAGAGTGTTAGGATTAGGAATCTTCAGCGCTAAGGTGATAAAAATTTTGTTTGTTTCTTTAAACATGCATCCACTATTAAATAATTCCAACACATAATCAATAACCAATTCCTTCAATAAATTTCATGATTTGTGGAAGAAAAGAGTACTAAAACAATTTGCATCAAGGGCCTTATTTTGATGGAGAGCATAAAGGGCTTTATCCATTTTAAAAGTTGTAATAGTTCTAATCACCAATTCTATATTAGCGAAAATTATTAGTAGTAAAGGATTATAAGAACTAAACTGAGGAGGATCATTTTGATAAGAACCTAAGGAAATTATTGAAATGATCAGAAATTGCCTCCAAAAGATCAAATTGGGATGAGATATTAAACTCATTATGTCCTGTCAAAGAACTAATTCTATAATGACTTCTCCTTTATAGCATAAATTTATTAGTAAAGTATTCCTGTTACCAAGTTTAAGCCACTGAATCCTTAATCTTTGCTTAAAAAAGGAACAATTAACTTCCAAAACTTACACATAATCAAATAAAGCACCCTTTTATCTTCTTGTAGCAAGATATTAAAAGGACCTTGATAATGCAGTTGTTACACTTTGTCTAGCTTATCTTTAGTTAATGTAACAACAACTAGAGTATCATTATATTTCCTCTTTTTTAGTAAGTTGAATTCCTCTTTAATCTTCTGAAGTTTTCTTATACAAATGAAATACTTATAGTAATAGAAATGGTGAGACATCCCTTTTAAGATCATACTTTTAAACTCAAGATTAGAAGTTAGATAATTATTGAACTTGAAAGGAAAGTATTTGATCTGCTTCAATTTAATAATAAATATACAACTTACAAGTCAAACCTAACAAAGATGAAATAAGATATGCTTTTAAAGAAGGAAAAAATGCAGTTGATGCCACTGAAGCCAATACAATAAAGAATTCAGAATCAGTTGATGAGGGGAGTGATAAAAAATAGAGGATTTCTAAATTTTGCTACATTTGAAAGAAAACCAGTTAACTAAAGATTGTGTGCATTATGACACCATCAAGCTTCTTTCTTATAAACCATCTCCCTTGCTGCTTATACATTATGATTCCATCAAGCTTATTTCTTATAAACCATTTCCATTTTTGCTTATTGTTCCATGTATAAAAGTGCCCTTGCATTTTTAAATCAATAATACATAGATTATATATGCAATTATGCATATAGTAGTTTTGGTCCCTAAAGGAACAATTCCTTTCAGCTTCTAAAGGATCAAGCGTGTCATTAAAATCAGTAAGCACTATCTAAAGACCCTTTATATTGGTAGTAATCTCTTTAAATTTGTGCAATAGGGAAGCTCTCTAAAAACAAAGTGAGAGCCATACATAAAGGGGATATGAATACAAGCTTTCTCTTGAGTCAAATCCATTTCTAAATATAAGATTTGATATGTGATTATAGAGTTCATAATCCTCACTCTATTAGACAAAAAAATAACAATCCTACTATAATGACAAGCATAATGATTAATAGGCCAAGTGTGGTGTAGAAAATTACTCTTTCTTATCCCACCACACCTTAGTTTGGTTTTTAAAAGACAACTCATAAAGGGTTTAGATTCTTCAAATAATCCCTAAGAAGTTAGCACTTATTGGGTTATTTAAGCCCCTTTCATTCTAACAATATAAGCTCATATCAGGACTTAGGAGAAGTTAGGGATATCATCTAATTCCTGCTCTTAGATTTCTTCCTAATCTTAGTCTTAAATCCATCTAAGAGTTCTGAGCTAGATGCACAGCCATTGTTTGTCTCCACCACCATGTCACCTAATTTTAAAAGATCCGTTATAGTTGGTGCTTCATTAACCTGCATATCAATGTCAGTTTACTCTATATATCCAACTATGGCTGATGATAGTAGAACCTTTCAATTTTTGAAAGTTAGTTTGAGAGTACTCTAATATAGCTAGACAAGAATTACAATGTCCCTTATTTAAAGGTCATTTCAAATGAGGAGAAACTTAATGATTACTAGCTAGTTCTGAGCTAGGAGGTACATGAATATTAGTAGCATTATGTAGCACGATTAATCCAAAGTAGTCACCCCTAATAAACCTCCTCCCTATAGGTTTCCATGTCTTGCCAACAAGACATGCAAGAGGACTCTATTGGTAAGAAACCATCATCTCAATCTAATATAGCTTAACAAAATCATTTAATCATATTATAGGAATAGAGTTGGGGAGTCTTTCCCTATATCAACCATTACATAAACTTATGCATAACATACCCTTTTCATTAATGCCATTGATTCATTCGTAACTAATGGTTTTCTAATTTAACTGGCTAAATGACTAAGTCCAATAGTTTTCCAATATTCCAAAAGAATATTATGTAAGTTAACCTAAGAGGAACATGTAAAGCCCCCATATAATATGTGGCTCAATAATAATTATGGTTTTAATAATATTAAGTGCTAAATTCTAATATATTAATTTGATTAAGTAAGATAAGGTTGACTAAATAAGATAAGGTTTTGTTTTAAACTTACTGTTTGATAGAACGGTTCAGATATCCTTATGACATAGAAACTAGTCCTCTCTCTCGCCCACACACCTGCTAATTTTCACCATAAGATATTATAATTATTGAGGGAAAGGGGAGAGAAATCAAATTTTTTGATATTCAATCACTTGAAGGGTTTTTCTCAATTACAGTTAAACTATACGCATGTATGAAGGTGTGTAATGCCTATTTTATCGATGAACATCATAGAATTTTAAGATCTAGGTTATTGGATTATGGTGATTATATCCATACATTAAATTATGCTTACATATGGTATTAGAGTTCTAAATTCTATGTTTTTACCATTAAAGATATGTTTAATTCACATTATTTCTGCATAATTGTTTGTTGACTTCACTGGGGTCATATCTTTGTATCTCATGCTTATAATTTTTTAGTAGAACTAAATTTTACACTTGCAAGATTGAAATTGTAGAAGGTATAAACATTATGAGTAAACAAAAAAAGTAAAACAGAGATTGAGAAGGTTTATACATATATATATGTATATATTTCTCAGGAGAAGATGGCGTTTCCGTATATGACTTTATAAAGAGAAGGTTTTATGAAAGACGCGTATAGTTGAATGTCCTTTTATATGGATTACTGAGAAGATGGCATTTCCGTGTACGACTTTATAAAGAGATGGTTTTATGAAAGATGTCGTATACTTGAATGTCCTTTTATATGGATTACTTGGTGGTAAATTCGTCTTATCTAATTCATCCTTTCTTCACGAGCTAGTAAACGCTCACTTAACTCATTTATGAATATATTGCTCACATCTTTGGATTCTTAATAGCCATTACCACTTAATTAAATTTGAACTGAGAAATCATAAGACCTTCTCCATATCTTACATGCTTTCCCTAAATTTATTCATTTTATTCACCACTCTTAGCCTTTTTTGAATTATGCTGAAATGGAATTGTCATCCTTCTATAAAAGTATCTCAAACTCAGCCTTTAAAGTTTAAAGCCATAACTTCTTCACCTTGTCAACTCTCATCACCAAATTTTAGAGAATTTTTAATGCCTTTTTTGATGTGATTTTAATAGTTATTTTTCGAAAATATTGATAGATGATGGTAGGTGCACTCCAATCTTACTTCCTTTGCTTCTCCGAGACTTCCTTTTCATATTGATTTTTGGTTTTCTTGTCTTGATACTCTATGTAGCCTTTGTTGACTACATCCTTGTAAAATGAGAATGGTCTTCATCCTAAGTGATCAATTCTCATTATTGAGTTTGATGAGTTGTAGATAGAGAAAAAACATAGAAGCTTCTTTTGACGTCATAGTTGGCCGTAGTACCATTCTATTAAAAAAAAAAAGACACTCTCAAATAAAAAACACACTCAAACAAATAATGAAATAAGTGTATTCTTGTAATAGAACTTTTATTCCATTCTTATAATATAACTTTAATTCTTCCCTCTCTTTTTTATAAAATAAAATATTATATGGCTATTTATAGTGGCAATAGAGACTTCTAGATTAACCATTTTAAAGTCACCCAATGCTATAATACACAGATTTCAATAACTTTAATGACACAATTAAATTTGTATAATGAAACAATTACCTATCTTTCTTTATTTCATCATATTTCTCTTTAGGTAACTTCAAATAACTCAAGGTTAGGTTCACTTAAATCTAGACATATAAATATTTAGACCGAATCTTAGATTAAAAGAATTAATTAAACTTCGGCTATTCAACTATTTTCTCAAATTTGCTGCAAAAGTCCAAAAATCAAATTTATTTCTGACATACAAATTCAACAGATAGACTTGAGTAAGATTCAGAGAAAACGATTCTCCTCCATAATATGAATCTCTGTCAATATGTGGAACCTGCTTCCGAGGAAGATCAATCAAATACTGTTTCCTACGTGTCTGGCATGAACTAGGCATCAAGAACCAAGAATGGTATTCAATCAAACAAGTATTTAAGTGAAATGATCTATCCAATATTGTATGCATATATAAGAACTGAAGTGCGTATTTCCGGAAAAAGAATTACTTTGAGGCCACCAAACAGAAAGTAGACCACTGAGAATGTGTTCCTTGAGACCTGTCCCAAGAACTATTACATCATATTGTTCATTCATCTTGCTATTTCACCAAATCCCAGAAGAGAAATAGAGTGTGTTTAAGTGGAAGGAAAGTGAAGTGAGAAATAGTTTAAAGAAATATGAAAGGGAAGTGAAAGACGATAACGTGAGTTTTCGTTCCACGCATTTTATAAACTCCATTCTATTGGTCAATCTATTTTGTGTACAGATTTTGCCTTTAGTTCCATTATTAGCCCGCCTATACAATGATAACTTGCATTGTTCTTCTTTTTCTTTCGTTCTTTTTTTTTTTGTGATGGAGGTTGTGCTATTCAACCTAAAAACGCAGATCTTGCAACTTTAGGCATCGAATTTCCATTTTGTTAATATCTGAACTATCATCCCACATTCATAATCTAGTCCTTTTAAAACAGTGTCTTTCTTATAGTTGATATAGTTCAATGATGGTATAACAATTTAAAAGGAAATTACAATGGCAAGTAAGTCAAACGGTTCAGATACGAGCCTACTACCGACTACATCTAGGCTTTGAAAATGTTATTGATGTAGGACAAATAGAGGAATTATGGATACTTTTAAGTTCTTTTGCATCAGTTATTCAAAGAAGACCCTAGCGTTGTCTATCTTGATAGGTCAGGTCTACTCATGTTCAACTTAAAACTCTCATGCCAAAACTAGGGTGACAGAAGAATTAAGGGAGGTAGGTATTCGTATTCCAAGTGAAAAGAGAAGAAAAATAGAATAATAATTACCTCTGTAAATTGCATATAAGCAAGTGCATACTACTTTCAGCCTATATCTAATAACAATTCCAAACACATAGCAAAGCACAGGTCATGTAACTTCATTTGCTTGCTGGTATATCTGCTTGACGCAAGTATATTTTACATCTTGTTGACTTAATTGAAGTACTCTTTCTCAGTCAACACGAAAAATCAAATTATTCCTCCAGATCTCAGTGATTCTTCACATTCAATCGGGAAAAGGCAATCTGCAAAGACACAAGTGTTATCAGTCAGAACAAAAGTCTTCATAAGTCGCAGCTCCTGGAAACTGTAACAATTTTGTTGGTCCTGTCAGCCAATTGAATATTAAGTGTTCGAGGGCAAAGCCTAGTTTGCACTAAAATTTGTAAGCTGATTAGTATACATTAATGAAATAGGAGATTTCTATTACTGAGTCAGAATAAATCATGAAATTTAGTTGCAAGGCAAGGATTTTTCATAGAAATAAACCCCAGTGACAGAAATGAAAACGATGTCTCTTGAGCTGGATCGGCTGAATTGTTGTTATTGACCACCATAGAGTCTGATGATTGGCCTTGTTCTTGTACGCAGGCTTTGCCAACTGATATATCCATAACCTGCCAAATGGAGACGAACTAAAAAGTAAGGGTAATTCCCAGGAAAGAATTGAGAACATAAAATCTCTCGGCCTCACCTGCTGTCTCAAATTTTGGTTCTGTTCCATTAGTTCGGCCCCCTGCACGAGAAGAGAAATGAGAGAAAAGTGAAGAGAATCACAACATGTTTATTACTCAACTTGATAATGAAATGAAAAGCAAAAAGTTAGATGTGACCTTCCTTGTTAGGGTGCTGATCTCATTGGCAATTCTGTCACCCTGAACACATATGTTGGAACTCATCTTGAGAATGCATGAGATTCGCAAGATTCCATAGAAATGCAAGTAGAACTGGACAAACCTTTGTTTCTAGAACTCTGCTCAACCCATTTGCTAGCAGTTCCTCTAAATGTTGCAGTTCTTCAACGTTCAACTCCTGAATCTCTTCTCCCCTCAGTTGCCTGTCATTGTTGTTGGATCATCTGTCAGCAGTGCACACGTGACAACAGCTTATTAAGTACAAGCTCACATTGGTCAGCTTTACCTTAATTCACGTGTCTTTTCTGCTATTTCCTTACTCCACTTGTTGTAAGTGGCACTACCAAGCTGAAAGGACAGAAGGTTAAATCTAATTTGAGATAATAAAATAAGCCCATTTTATCTCCAAAATTCAACAAAATGTTGCGAGGCAGATGTGGCCCAGAATTGAAACCTGTGTTTTACGAGGTCTTCACCTAGAATTTAGATTGAAATATTTGTCACTTGCAGGAATAGAGGTCTTTATTTAATTTTGTCCAAGAAGGTCATCAATGACATGGATCTGAAAATATGCTTTTTTTTTTTTTCCTCAGTGGAGCTGATATATAATCCTTACAGCCGAAGCTGTTGAAATAAGTAAAGATAGTGCAAATATAATGACTAAAAAGCAACGTGTAATTTGCAGTTAAGTAGGGTCCAAGAGAAGAGTTAATCAGAAAGGAACTCCAAATTGATCTTCCTTCCAAAATGTATCCCAGTCACTGCTTCACGATTCCTTTGTTAATCAAGGTTAATTTAGCACTTGAGCTACATAAGAAAGCTATTGATTGAAAAATATGGTACGATTAAAATGACATAACAGCTCTTCAAATAATGAATATGGACCAGGATTGTGATACTCTTATATCAACACAAGGGAACCATTTTACGTAGCCTGTCTCCTGTAATTTGGGATTCTTGTTTAACTTCAGATTGAACTCATAATCCTAGTGTCAGGACCTTAAATTTGTCCTACTGCAAAATATTATTTACCAGAGGCGTACAACAAGTCTCTTGGAAGGAAAAAGAAACTCATACCTTCAGTTCGAGAGACGGTTGTACCAATTTATCAAGGTTCTTTGACTGCAGATTGTGCCTCTCAATAACCTGCGTCACACTTTAGCAACAAAAATGTTGGCCATCATCTACAGTGTAACTCTTCTTAGGAAGAGAACTTAGAAGAACTGCAGGCGTACTTCTACAGTTATTGTTGATCATCTTCTTCTTTACTGTTCTGTAAGACTCAATCTTGATATACGTATATCATGCTAAATTCATTTATTGAGATATTTGAACCTCTTTGCCCTAAGAGCCAACCTCTATATGCTACCTGTTCTGCACAGATATTTAAACATCGATGACTTCCATTCTACGTACTATCACAAATTAATTGGAAGTAAAGGTGTAATTACTAACCAGATACCGTCTAGTTCTCAAATGAGAACCTTCATTCAGTTTTGGAGTTAGTTCTTTTTCTCTATATTTTTGCTTGGTCCATTAGTCTTGTTAGGGTTCATTGTTGAAACCCTAGCCCCACTATCCCTAAATGATTGACTTCTGTTTTGGAGTGTTCCTATGTTTCCCACTTCTATGAATTGAAGGATGACCTGTTGAATAAATGTAAGAAGAAATAGGATGACAATCTGAATCTTAAGACAATCAAGTTCTAAATTAACAAATATAAACAACTCCGAAAATACTACTGCCTTCATAAATCTCAAAGCTTTAGGTTGAAGGTTTGTTCTCATTCTGGAGATAATTCGCCATCTTTTACAGCTTTTGGGTTTTCCAACTAAAGATCAAAATACAATCTGACTGGCACATTTATGTTGCTCTTGCTGTTTGAAAAGGCGTAAATGTCACAACAAAGGCATTCAACCCTGTGCAGTTACCAAGGAAGGGTGCTCTGCTCTAAGCACATGAGGCAGTCAACTGAATTTAAGGGCACAATCCTAACTTGTTAGACGAGATGAGTTTTTACAACATTGAACCTGATCCTAACTTAGAATAGGAAAAGCGCCAAGCCTCAAAAAATTAATTAATTAAAGTGAATTAAATCCAATCTATTCTATTTTAACCAAATGCAGCCAGCGATATACCTTAAAATTAAGAACAAATATTTCAATTTTTTATTTTGGTAGAATAATTATCCAACTCACAATTTATAATTACATGTTGATGGATCTAAATTTCTAGAAAGCTAATGGAGAGAATAAACTAATAATTAGGGCATGTTTATTTATTTTCAAATAATTTAAATGCTTTTTTTCTTTTAAAGATACTATTTAGGTCAAAGTTTTATATCTTACATTAACATTTTTCAAAAGGTTTAAGTAAGTTTTTGTCGTTATTTATAGTATCATATTACACTTTAATACTTTTAAAACGGTAATAGTACGTAGCATCCTAAACCCAATCGAAGATAGTTTTTTCAATTGAATATTGGCTAAGGATGCAAACACTTCATCGTTTCATTAAAAAGGTATAAGTAAGCTCATATCCTTATCTTTAGTACCTCTTTTGCAGTTTAGTTAGAGTATAATAAGTAGTAGTTTTATAATGTTAAATTACAAAATAGTATTCGACAGATCGAACCTTTAGTTTACTATTTATTTAAGATGTATTTTTTAAATAACTTAATATGAATAGTGATTTTGTTGTAAATTATGATGATATAAAACATAGACTTTATTGTAGATCATGGTGATGGAAAAAAATATTAGCGCTTTTATTTTATTTATAAAATAAGTTACTAATAGATAAGGACGAGCTTAAGTTGTTTCTTGTGTTTGTTAATAAACAAGATTATTGAAATAGTTTTATTTCGAAATAAAAAAAGAATCATAGTTGATGATAAATTCAGTCAAGGCTTGGCAAAGAAACTAAATTTTAGTTATTGAAAGAAGCGTTAGTTTTATTAGTACATTATTAAAAAGCAAGTTAATTTGGAGTTTATGCTTATGTTTATGTATGTATCAATTTTTGAAACCATGTTTCTACTACACTAGATGTCAACTTTGAACCCAATCGATTTCCCTAGAAAACTCCCTTGTCTAAGCATTATTCAGTGTTAATAGTAATGTAATCCCTCATGTTTCTCGATCACATACAGAAAAGAGCAATATTTTGTGAAAAATCGTGTGACACTACTAAATATTATTCAGCACTTTTTATCATAGTGAAATAATAACATTGGATTGAAGTAATTCATGAGGTTATGAAAATAAGATAATTTTCTATATAAGAAAATACTTGAGGGTGATTCAAGCTTATTGATCAACTGATCTGTCTCACTGCTTAACAAATATAGGACAAAGAATCCTGAAAATTAATTTTTGGACATAATAATTAACTAGTATGAAACACTAGTTGAAAATTAGTTTTCAAACGTACTAGTTGACTAAGATAAAACATTGGTTAACCAATGTTTCATATTGATTAATTGGTACATTTGACAATTACTTTTCAAGAATAATTTTTGACAAATTCTAGTTAGTTTTCTTGTGAAAATAAATAGAAGAGAATAAGAAGACATGTATAGAGATGCCAGAGAAGACAATCCAAGAAGAAAAAACAGAGATTTTAGCTAAAATTGTGTAGTGTCTGGTCAAATTTTCACATCAAATAAAGGATTTCAGGTACAATCAACAAGAAGTAAATTTTAATTAGAGTGTTCTCGTTTAATTATTTGTGTTATGACGTATTTATTTATATCTTGATTAATTATTTGCATGTTCTAATATCTCAAATTTAGGTAGAATTATAAAAACCCTAATCAAGATTACGTTAAATTGGGTGTTTTGACTAAACTATTATGGTTAAAGGCTTTGTTCATATTAAACATGTTTAAATTGCACAATACATGATGTGTAATTACAATTACATTCAAATACATGTTTTAAGGTGTCATAGAGATACAACTATGATTTTGAATGTTGCTTGTATCACACAAAGCACTTTTATGTCATAATCTTTCAGCATGTGATCATCGGACCTTCTGTCCGGAATTCACAGTCAGTAATTCACTCCCGCCATTATTCTCCACAAGTATAAGAAGCACAAATAATAATAGACACATAGATTGAGTGAAGCATCTAGGTCACTCA
>JANZXR010000172.1:36248989-36260577 GCA_027575705.1 Erythroxylum echinodendron | reverse complement strand
TCTATCAACGCAATTTATACGCTTTAAATTTCACTACAGCCCATACCAAGGTATTCATAATGCTATCACATCCGAGGAGGGGGTATTACCACAATACACGAGGACGAAATTTCTTTAAGGAGGGGAGAGCTTGTGACTACATTTCATGGTATGATGCCGTGTATATGTGTGCATGGTGTATTTATGATATTTATTATGCATTAAGGCTTTGGGAGGGCATTGATTTGTACGTCTATGATGTATATGGTGAGAAAGTTAGTTATGGCCTATTAATCGATATTAAATGGGGGTATATACTAATTTGTTGTCCATGAAAAATGAATCAAGATGCATAAAATTGAATTCAAATAATCTTAAAGTATCAGTAAGTCAGCAACAGATTTGTATTTAAAAAGTGTATAATTGAGCTACTTTATCCAAGTAAATGCAGTTGGAAACACAAACCGATGCAGTAAAATCATTTGTGTTTATTAATAATATTGATCACTTCTAAATAGCAGCAGTCCATTTTTAGTATTGTATTGTTGTTTGATTTGCTAGCTTATGTGTGAAAAGATGGCTCTGCTACATCTGTATGTAATATTCTCAACGTCCAAAATCGTACAAAGCTTAACTAAAGTTTGATCCTATATGTTTAATTGAAGGGGAACTTTTTTCTCTCTTGAATTTGTTTGAGGAAAATAATTTTAATTAGTAGTAGGTTGCATCATCATCAATGAAGCAAGTGTTGAATTGAAAATGGCTTTAACAACAAATTTCATAATAATCCAACAAACCTGGAATAGTTTCACCATTGAATGAAAATATACTACAATTTCAATCATCATTTCTTTTGATTTGGAACTCTACATATGAATCTATCACAGAAAATTAAACCAGAATGAAGACATAGTACAACCGGGAAATAATAATAACTATGATACTCACCTACTTAATTACCTTATTCTAGACAGATAATTTATTTTCATATTCTGTAAGGATTTAAAGATTATGTACACAGGCCTCATTGTCTTGACTCTAGGTACAAACTATACTAAGAGGTATATATATATATATACCTCTTCAAAACATTTCAAAGATGAGTATTAGTTACTCAACTTTCTCGAGGAACCATGCGATTAAACGACATATTCTGTAGATTATTGTCATGAAATTGCAGGACTAAGCAAAGGGTACCTGAAATGCATGTGCATAAATGTTCTTTTTTTTTAACATGTACGTGCAGAACTCAAGTCTACATTTCATGATTTTCTTCCCTCACTAGCTTTATGAATGATACACATGCTTAAGTGATCTTGTTTGTATATCCAATTATAAAACTCATCAATTATCAATTTTAGTTAGTCATTGCTTTTAAGCTTATTGATTTTCCGTTATGAGTATACATTTAGGCTGTTTAAACCTGATCTCTCGTTTAAACTTTGCAACTAATATGAAGATTCTGCTTATGCAGACATTAGCATATCGACACTTTTTCCCACTTTGTACATAATAGTTTCATCTAATTATATTTATAATGTCAATAATTTGTATACAGATAAATATTTTACGAGAGCATCGCAATAGTTTATGATATATACATTTTGTAGAAGTAAAAGGAATCTTATAGACTTAAGGTGCGTATCAAAGTAAAACTAGGAAGTCATCAGCAGAGAAGAAATACAACAGTCAAAATATAAATACGAAAAACAATAAGGCTGATGATAGTGAAGAACTTCATGTTAGTGATAATACTAAGAACTTCATGTTAGTTAGCAAAATATTTAACTAGAAAATAGTAAAAAAAAACAAATGATTTATCAATTATATCATCTTGTTATACCTCAAATCTTGAATGTTAAAGTAAGCTCGCCTAATTATAATAACGTTTCGAAGAGACGTCAAGAATGCATACAACTGAGCTGTTCCTAACATCCAACCCTTCTTTGGTAAATACTTGTACGTTTTTATATATGTCATCTCGCTTCTGACATATGAAATTAAATCACATGTTTTCTCTTCTTTTCACAGTTTTGTTTGGTTTAAAAGAAACCAAGCCGACTAGAATCCGTCATAGGATGATGAATGAAATAACCGACAACATGATATCATATCTTAATCAATAAAGAAGAATAAAATCACTTAATTACAAATCAAAAAGTGGATGGAGAGTAGAAAACAATGAAAATGAGAACAAGCAAGGGATGAGAAATGGTACCTTGAGCTAGAGTACTCAAAGAGCTTGCCAGTTGCAGAAAACACTATGAGAGCAATTTCAGCATCGCAGAGCGTTGAGAGCTCAGAAGCTTTCTTGAAAAGCCCTCTTCTTCTCTTTGAAAATGTTACCTGCCGTGCTGTTATGTTGCTGATCTTCTTGATTTGGATTTTCTTTCTCGTCATTTTCCAACCTAGACATGTGCACAATCGCCCAAGGTTATTTCATGTGCAAATTAAAATGGGGTCTCACAGATAAGAGTACGAGGGGTAATATATTGGACTGATTTTCGGGATGGATCCATTGATATAACTTGGAGATATTAAAGACGGTTTTGTTGAATAAGAATGGGCGATCGAAGAGAACGCAAATGCTCAGTTAGACAGTGACAGAAAAGTGTGCCTGTGTTTTTCTCCAAAGTGTGCCTGTGTTTTTCTCCACAAGGATGCTTGTCCATGGAAGTGTATATATATAGACATACATATGCTCGAGGTTGTTACTGAAGAAAGAGTGACGAATCAGATCATGAAAAAACAAAACAAAAATGACCTGGTCAATTATCTGTTTCCAATAACTGTTATTTTGTCCAGAATGATTCTGACTCCGCGAGACAAAGAAACTAAATGTCTAGCTTCCATCATGTCAAACTGTAATGAGGAAAGATACTTTGTCACAATTCCCACCCAAAATTTTGTGGAAGTTAAGACAGCAGGAAATCAAAGTGGACATTATAAAATTGAAGAGTTTGAACTTTGAAGAGATCAACAATGGAGGTAGCGGAACGCTTATTCTTAGAAACTGGGAGTGGATCTATCTCAGTGGCAATGTACAAAAGATCAATATTTCAACAAACGGGATTACAAACCTTTGATGTTAATTGATTCCAAGCCCACTAGGTAGAGATCATTTACCTATACAGAAAACAAGTGAAACTTTTGTTTGAAAAAAAATCAGAAGGCCTAATAGAGCTTAAGATAGAGAGCCGAGGAAGAGGGAGGCAAACACAGCAGTGAGAGAATACTTCTGCAAATGGGAATGCAGAAGAAATATTCCTTAATGATTGATATAGACCAAATACACATATGGTGTCCGAAGTGCAAAGAGGACATTACGAGATGCTTTGCTAAATCAAGCAGAGAACGTGAAACTGAGTTAGAAAAAGTGACTTAAAAACAAAAAAAAACAGAATCTTGAAACCAACCCTAGACAAGGAGAAGCACAGAATCCTGAAGCCAACCCTAGAAAAGGAGAAGCACTTAAAAAATGCAAAAGAAGAGATGAAGATGGCGAACCTACCTCTGATAACCAATCCAAGCTTACTGATGGGTTTGCAAAAGTAACAAGGAGATAGAAGTATAGAGGCCAGAAAAGTTTGGTTTCTGTTATCTTTATTTCCTTTTCTAAGATGACCCCTTTTGGGTGCAGATGGCTTTTCGCACAAGAGCAGAAGCAAGCTCACCAACCATATTTAGACACAGAGAGACTCAGAGAGAGGTGTTAATGTTAACCTAGTTTCTATTTATGGCCAAGAAAAGCAGTAGCCATGTGAGGTCTTTTCGCATTTTGGTTTAGTGGATATAAAAAGTTAAAAAGAGGGAGTTAAAATGGGTTTTCATGTAATGTAATAATAAGAATGGAAGTACTCGTAGATCAGAGGAAGTAAAAATGGGTTTTCATGTAATGTAATAAGAATGGAAGTATTCATAGATGAGAGGAAGTAAATATACTATACATGTTACTTCTATTTGTGTTTGTTTACTGGGAAAGTGGTTTCTCGTACAAGAACCCACGCTGCCTCTGTGGTACGAATCATTACTCAAGTCGTACCCTACAGCCAATCATGTCCAATAACCAGTCAAATCTTCTGTCAACGTAGTACAAGTCTTGAGGTACTTAACGATAATTTTTCTCCACTGCTTTTCGGTTTAAGGCTTTAAACGTCTTTATTGTCTAACACCATATTATCGTATATCTCATTAGAGAATTGACAACTTTGTCCCATGGAAAGAAAGTTAAAATTTTAACTTATTTTTAAGGTTAAAAAACCAAAAAAAGTTAATTTAACTTTAATATTTTTGTCGCTACAAACGAGCTCGTCTATGCTTTTAATTCCGCTACTCATATTCAAATTCTGTATGTTAAAAGACTTTGATCATAGTATCTTTGTCATTGGATAGTTATCTAAGCTTTTTTGCTATATGCGTTATGACTATTACTTTTAATTTGTTAATTCTTGTATATCTCTTTCTTCTGCTTATTTGTTAGATTTAATTTGTATGTAATTCCTCTGTCGTGTGCATCTAATTAATCAGTTTATTATTATTATTATTATTATTATTATTAGTAGTATTTGTATTCTTATTTGTCTTATTATTATTATTATTATTATTATTATTATTATTATTATTATTATTTTGCTTTCTAAACTTTGTATCATATATTTGAATTTTTTTTTTCACTCTTTATGTTAGGTCTATTTATAGGTCTATTGAAACTAATATCTCTGTTTTATAGGCGTAAAATTGCGCCCTATCAAACTTGGCAGAATTTAACGGAGTTTTCACTTCAATGATTGTTGGATGTTCTAAACATCGTCTGGACCTAATTAAAGTTATCATGCAGCTCTAAGTTGAAAACTTGTTAAATGCCTGGTAGATTTATAATCTCCAGCCAATGTTTGCTTATAACTTATCTCTCGGCATCGTTGTCCTCCACCACTCGCCTCTTACCCGTGTCGAATCCATCTTTGCTGGCATAAAGAATGTTCAGAGTGAAGGAATTTCTATATTACTCTGGTGTCTCAACCACCGTACTTCGACAAACACCTTACTCAACCACTCGTGTGGGTCTCTACGATGGGCTCAAATAAAAGTAGACAAATAAGGAGACTAATAACATGCCCTTAACTAGGAAAATTGTCGTTGGGTCAATCATCAGACGAATATATGCGGCGGTTGGGAATTTTGCCAACATAGCAATGGTGAGGATGCAAAGCGACGATGGTAGCAATGCTAAGGCTTTATCCTCTACAAAACAAAAACTGTAGAAGAATAAGTAGTATTAGGACTTAATTAACAAGAGAGTGAGAAGGAACAAGAGGCCGAAGATCACACATAAGAGGATGAAGAGTCGCATTTGAAAGATGTCATTTCTAATGAAGACTCGGATGATGAAAAGGGAGATAATTTTGAGGAGCACAATGAAGAGAGAGATTGAACAGGTTAAAATAAATTAAATTGGGAATAAATTTAAGGTATAGAAACTTTGCTATATTAAATTAGATTTAATTATATTAAGGATTATTAGCTTTAGTTATTTTTATTTAAAATAAAATTTAATAAAATTAATAGTTCCTACATAATCATATGATGATCACCTAATTTTTTTGGCCTAAAAGTTCGTGAAAATAATATATTCCTATCATATCATTATTGAGGTGACAAAATACCAACGAAAGAATGACTTTGTCAACTTTTTCATTTATAAAGGATTAAATTTGAACATTTTAAAAATGTTAGCATTCATTTTGAATGTTCTAAAACATTAAAATCTAATTTATATTTTGATGAAAATGTTAGAGTTAAATTTATCATTTTTACCTTATTTTTAAATACTATGACATTAATAATTTATTAAATATATTCTATCTTTATTTATAAATCTATGCATCAAGTGTGTATATATATATGTATATCACTTTGATATTATTAATAATAACATCTAAATAAATTTAACCATATTATTTTGAATTATTTTGTAAATTTTGACGTTTTTTAAATTTATTTGTATTATTTTAATTTTTTCATACCCTAAAAATTTATTTATTAACGTCGTTAAAAAAATTTATATAGTTAAGCTTTGTTAGAAAGTATTTAATATTTTATCACAATTTAAATACTACATATTACAATATGTTAATAATATTCACTGTTAGTTTTTTAAGTACATTTTGGTCAAATAAATTAGACACGTTATATATAAATAAATGGATAATAAACAACAGATTTATTGAAAAAGTGCAATGGACACTTTTTTCACTGAAAGGTATATTAAATATATATAAAGACATATTTGCCACTGGGCTTGGTTCATTCATGATCGAGATACACGAAGAGGTTAAGCTTCTAATGCATCAACATGTGGGCACTTAAGTTCAATTATACATGATTCAAAAGGAAGCTTAATGGACAGAAAAAATTTGTGACAGGCTTTTCGTCATCTCATATTTTAGGGCTTGTGTTTTAGTCCACCTATCAATATAAGGTTTATAAGTAATATTATTGGATACTGATATCAAAATGACATAACACTCACAAACACACTATGAAGGAGAGGGAGAGGGAGAGAAGAGGAGGAGAATTTTTAATTAAATCCCAATATACAATACAACTCCATCGGTTACACTCTTTTATAGGCAACAAAAACAATAAATGTCTAAAGTTTTACTTACATAAGCAACTATTCTAATTTTGGTCCAATCATATGATAGCTTAACAAAGAAGTTATCTCTTTTCAACTTGGTTCAACATTTTCAGCTACAACTTGGTTCAAATCATGATGAATTCAGCTCTATTAAATGAAGATGCCTGATGTCTCTTCCATTTTCTTTTGGCTATCATTTAATAAAGAGCATGTATCTATCTTCTTCCACGTAAGGCTAGCTTGATTTATTTATTGACATTGCCTCCCTTAAAACAAACTGTTAGAAATTTATCATTCGTAACAATTTCTTCAGTTTGTAAAACAACTCAGACTTCAGTGGTTTAGTAAAAATATCTGTAACTTATTCTTCAATATGACAATAATTAATCACTACTTCCTTTTCAGTTATAAGTTCGCGAATTTTGTGAAACCGAATGTCTACGTGCCTGGATCACCCATGAAAGACTAGATCTTTGCATAGTGCTATTACAAACTTATTATCACAGAATAATTTTGTTAGAGCATCTTGTTTTTCATGTAGTATTTCAAGCATTCTTCTTATCCATACTGCCTGTGTAGCATAACTAGTTGCTGCAATGTATTCTACTTTAACTGTAAATAACACAACCATGTGTTGTATCTTTAAAGACCATGATATTGTTTCAGTGCCAAGACGAAAAACATACCCTGATATGCTTTTTTTTTTCATATTTCTATATCTCCACCCCAATTACTATCTGTGTAGCCAACAAGATTCACTTAATTAACATTTTCATTAAAAATTCCTTCATTCAAAGCAACTTTGATATATCGAAAAATCTTCTTTGCTCCTTGTAAATGACAAATACGAGGCTCTTTCATTAATTTGCTAAGTAATCTAACTCTAAAAACTATATCTAGCTAAGTAATACACCCAAAAACTTTGAGAAGTCGAATGGAAGGTTTACTTATGCTCCAAGCTTTTTCAAGTGTTTTGTCATTAAAGCTTTTTGTTGGACACTTGTTTATAATATAAACAGCATAAGCAACAACTTCTGCCCAAACTTCTTTAGGCAATTGTTCAGATCTTAACATGCATTTTACCATGTCCATAATAGTTTTGTTCTTCCTTTTTGCTACTCCATTAGATTAAAGTGTGTATCTGGTGGTCAACTGATGTTGAATTTCATACTGCTCAAAGACTTATGTACATGCAAGATACTCTTGACCTTTATTTGTTCTTAATGCTTCAATTATGCAGCCAATTTGCTCTTCCATAATCACTTTAAATGATTTAAATGCATCAAAAGGTTCTGATTTCTGTTTTAGAAAATACACCCAGACCTTTCTACTAAAATCATCTATAAAAGTAATAAAATATCTATTACCTCCATTGGATGGAACTTCAACAATGCACAGATCTTAATGAATAATTTCCAATAGCTTCTTTGCTCTATAGGACTTTCCACTGGAAATACATCCTTATGCTTTTTCCCCATCTCACATTTCTCACATACATGGTTAGGAATATTCACAACAGATAAGCTAGACACAAGCTCTTTTCTTGATAGATAATTTAATCCAGAAAAATGAAAATGTCCAAAATGCATGTGCCATAGCCAATTTGCATTAGGTATCGCATAATTCAACCAATCAAAATTTTCTTGATGAATTTTTAGTGGGCATAGACTATTAAAAGACATCTTTACCTTTGTAATAAATCTTCCACTCCTGTCTATCAAGGTACAACAATCATGACGAATCTGCATTTTATAACCTTTCTCTGATAATTGCCATACTTAGTAAATTATGATGAAGACCAGGAGCATAGAAAACATCAGAGATAAAACTTTTAGAACCATCCTTCAACCTAATAGATATTTCCTAAAATAGGAAAATCTGAATTATTTCCAAATTTAACTATTGACTAAACATTTTCATCTAAAGAAGAAAATAACTCGTTATTCCCACACATATGATTAATACAACCAGAATCCAAATACCAGATATTTTCATCTTCCATAAAAGAGTTGTTTGATAGAAACAAATTTTCTATATTATAAGAATTTCGACCAAAATGTTGGTACTGATTTTCTGCAACATTAGCCTAATAATTGTTCTGAGATCTGGATCTACAATCAGCAACTTTTTGTTCATACCTTCCAAAATTAAAGCAATTAACATGTCTCTTGATATTGATTACCTCTGCCTCTTCCTCGACTGGTACGCCCAAAATTATTTCCTCTTCTTCCTTAAGTGAATGGTCTGAAATTGTTTTCTCTCTCCTAGTTAAAATTACTACCACGACCTCTTTCTTTAAAACTTTCTCTACCTTTGCCTCTGAAATCTCCTTTTCCTCCATTATTAAAACAATGACCTCTACCATTTACATTTTGATTAGATTCTGCAACATTATTAAAATTCACTTAGCCTTTTAAGGCTTCTTTTATTATGTTTTCTGTTTTCTTCAATATTCTGCTAACATGACTTTCAGTGCTTCTTTGTAACTCTACTATAGTTATAGTCTCTGTATCATGTGACTCTTTTAATAAGCATGGTGCATAGAATCTTTTCCACAACCTTATTATATGAAATATCCTATCCATACAACCTCATCTTGTTGACAAGATTAGTAACACGAAAAAAATATTGTTCAACAGTTTCTAAATTAGACATTTGATATCTCTTATATTCTCTATGTAGGGATTACAATTTAGATTTTTATGCCTTATCTATAACTTTGTAAGCTAGTTTCAAGATACTCCTCACTTCTTGAGCAATTTTAGCACTAGCAATTTTGCTAAAAACTGAATAATATACTCCTTGGTGAATTTGGGATAATGCCAACTGGTCCTTCCTCTAAGCATATTAATCAGCTCTTCTTTGTAAGTCTGGATCAATAAGACTCTAAATATTGTGAGCCTTGAGCTGGGTAGACATTAAAAACTCCCAATAATTGTAATCAAGTTTACTACTAATTTGGGACCTGACTATATAATATTATAATCGTTTGACATCTCCTACTTTTAAATGAATCACTCTCTCACAAGATAAGAACACTTTCTCTATTTTTTTCTCACAAATCACTTTAAAACTAGAGTTTGAATTAAATCCCAATACACACCACGAGGGAGAGGGAGAAAAGACGAGGAGAATTTTTAATTGAATCCCAACACACAATACAACTCCATTGGTTACATTCTTTTATAGGCCAAAAAAATAATAAATACCTAGAGTTTTACTTATATAAGCAACTATTCTATTAGACTAAAATTTTGGTCCAATCACATGATAGCTTAAAGAAGAAGTTATCTCCTTTCAACTTGGTTCAACATTTTCGACTACAACTTGCTTCACATCATGATGATTTCGACCCCATTAAATGAAGATGCTTAATGTCTCTTCCACTTGCTTTTGGCTATCATTTAATGAAGTGCATGTATCTATCTTATTTTATAAAATTGCTTGATTTATTTATTGATAGATATATAGAATGTATTAAACTCGTAGAAAATAAAACAAGCAAAAAAAATGAAAGAATTTCCAATACGAAAACTTGTAGATGAGTGAGAGGGGAGATACTCGAGTGGAGGGAAACAAAGAATGGGTAAGGAAGAGAAGTCAAACTGTATGTTAAGATACATTGGAGTAGAAGGTCGAAGAGTTTTTCTAAAAAGTTTTTGAAGTCTTAAGGCTAGGATAGGATTCTACACAAAGACTGATTAAATTTCTCTCCGGGATTTTTAAACTTATTGACATAAGCAGACATGCAATTAGATTAAGTAATTCATTGAATGTTTGATTTATTATCTCATTAAACAAGAAATTTTTCATTATAAAATTATATTTGATAAAATTTAGAATAAATACATTTTTATCTTCTCCTCCATTAAACAACAAAGTAGTATAAAATAGTACTATAAATGATAAATTTGATTGTATGTTGAAATATTAAAAAATATTTTATTTTATATTTTCTATAAATTTTGACAATTTGTTGAAGGTTAGAAAAGTTTTACCTTTTGATTTTATTATTTTATTTCTAGTTTTAGTTTTAGTTTTTATCTCTTTTCTTATTTGTACTCTCGATGTCATATTTATTAGGATTATATTTTAAGGTTATTAATATATGATAAAAATACTAATTTAAACTAAGTTTAATTATATATTTTTATTATATAATGTTTATTTATTGTTTTTACAATATCTTTATTATTTTAAAGTTAGAACTTTTAGGTTTTTGTTTGTGCTTTCTTACTCTAAAGAAATTCATATGTTTTTGAAGTAGGTATTAATATGTTCTTTTTCAATTAGGTATAAGTTATGTTTGATTGGTGTAACTTTTATGTTTTCATTTCTATTACATTCAATGCATCAAAATTAAGAACACTTATTCTTAAAGTCTATTTTAATAGCTTTCTCAAGTGTAGCATGTGTGTTTTTTCCTTCAAAAGGTGAAAAGGAACATGATGAGTGTCATTAATTAAGTGAAGTGTATTATAACACAAATTAAACTTTGTGTAGAAAGGCAAGAAAAATATAGAAATGATTGTTTACAAGAATCATTGACCTTATCAAGAATATCAAATTATTCTCAAGTTGTTGAGCTTTCTTAAATTTACGAACCTTTAGCTTTGTGTTCTAACTGTTGTCATTTGTGCTTGAAAGTGCTAACTCCTTAACATTGCAGGACCCTTTTTGCTAGTCATTGGTGAGCCTTGGCCAACGTCTAGCATGGATTAGGCATGGCAAAGGAACCAAGGTAACTTAACTGAAGCTGAATTTAATAGACCGTGGGTAATTGATCTGTATGTCTAGGGTAAGTTGGACTTGCTTAAGATGTCTTTGGTAGGACTAAGGACGAAATGGTACTCAAATGATGGATCATGGACAAATAAACTAGACCATGGGCACACTGTAACATCCCGTTTCCATATAACAGGTTAAATTATAAAAATGGGTACACGGGCGATCAATCGGAGAAATTAGGAGA
>JANZXR010000172.1:36206855-36228044 GCA_027575705.1 Erythroxylum echinodendron | reverse complement strand
ATTATTCAAATTTATACGATGCCATGTGGAGTACTGTAGTGTGTGCACGTAGCACTCCCTTATCTTAGGATATGTATTGGAATGACCTACGGGCGTCCCGGTGCGTACCCTAGGGTAATGAGGTGTTACACTGAAGGTCAACAGAATAGTAATTTATTAGCAGAACTTTTTTTATTGCCTACCTTGTTGCTTTTAGCTATTTGTTTTTATAAAAAAATACTAGTTAAGTTACTTAAGTTAAAAGACCTCAAATTATGAATGAATGTGGCAATCCAAAAGGTGCTAAATTTACACTAAGTCCTAATTAGGCTGTATATTTATCGAAAGGCCCCCTAATTCACTAATTTTTCAGGCTAATTATCGTTCACAATCTAATAGACTATATCTAAAATTAAATAAATTTCATTTAATCTAATCCATTGACATATTCACTCACTTAACACAATGTAACCTAATAACTATCATATAGTATGCAAACTCACATTCAAAAGCAAAACACATTCCCTCCCTACACTTGAACAACACGTTGCCGTTAATATGAGAAGGAAACACACAAAAACACATACATGAAGGGAAAAGAAAAGAAAATAACGTGACAATTAATGACAAAATGAACAATAAAATAGAAATAAAAATAAAAACAAAAACAAAAAATAAAAATAGAAACAAAATAAAACTGAAGACTCATTTAGGAAAGGAAAATTTTAGGTTAGACATGAAATCTTAAGGAGACGAAGGTGGTGATGGTGTCAGAGGTAAGAGTTCACATTCCTCGCTCAAATTGTATTGAAACTAAATCTAACTATCCCTAGCCTTTTCAACAAAATCTAAATCTGCTGGTTTATGGTCCTTAGCTCGACCTTTGGTCCGGGAAGGCATTCAATTATTCAGAGACAAGGAAATTACTTCCTTATCTTCTGGAATTGCTCCTCCAAGATACAACTTGCATGGATGTCCATTGACCTTAAAAGTCATTTTTCAATTTGAGAGCTCCATGATAAAAAACTTGAATGATCGTAAACGGTCCACTCCATTTAGACTTCAACTTTCCCGAAAATAACCTCAATTGGGAATTATATAATAGAATTATGTCTCCTACTTAGAATTCCTTTTTCTTGAGACGAGCATCATGCCATATCTTAACCTTTTCCTTGTAAAGTTTGGTGTTCTTATAAGCATTAAAGCAAAATTATTCAAGGTTGTCCAACTGTAGAAGTCTCTTTTTAACGGCTTGCTTCTAGTTGAAATATAATGCTTTAATTGCCCAGTAGGTTCTATATTATAATTTGACCGACAAATGAGAATCTTTCCTGTACATGAGCCTATAAGGAGTTGTTCCAATGGGTGTTTTAAATGTTGTCCTATAAGCCTATAAAGCATCATCTAACTTAGCTGGCCAATCTTTCCAAGAATTGTTCACTATCTTTTCCAAAATTCATTGAAGCTCTCGGTTAATAACTTCCCCTTGGCCACTAGTCTGCGGATGGTAGGGTGCAATAGCTTGATGGTGCGCTCCATATCTTTTTAGGAGAGCATTAAAATATCTGCTGCAAAAATGTGCGCCTCCATCACTTATTATTGTACATGGCACTCCAAACCGGTTAAATAACCGTCTAATAAAATTTTGCACTACCTTCCCATAATTGGTTGGAGATGCTATCGCTTTAGCCCAACGCGAAACATAATCGACTCCCAAAATAATGTACATGTTCCCCATTGACGATGGAAATGGACCTATAAAATCAATGCACCAGACATCAAAGACCTCTACCTCTTGGATGTTGGATAAAGGCATTTCATCTCTCTTAGAAATGTTACTTATCTTTTGACATCGATTGCATTATGCCACGTAAGTCTGTGCATCCTTGAACAACTGCGACCAGTAAAATGTACTCTCTAATATCCGAGCTGCTATTTTGTTGGCCCCATAATGCCCAATATAATGCCCTTTATAACATTTCTTAAGGATATCTTACATTTCCTTATCTCAAACACAACGCCGCATTAATCCATCTGCACAGACTCTATATAAGTTTGGCTCATCCCATATGCATCAATTGCAGTTATGTAAAAATTTCTTCCTTTTTTGGTGTGTGATATCTAATGGAAATTTGCCACTGGCAACATAATTAGCGATATTTGCAAACCATGGAATAGTTAAGCTCTCAAGTAGCATCAAAGTTTTATCAAGGAAATTTTCATTAATGTCCTTACTTGGCTTGCATTTCCCTCCCTCAAGTTTAGATAAGTGGTCGGCAACCACATTTTCTCCTTCCTTTTTATCTATCACTTTTAAATCAAATTATTATAAAAGTAATATGCATGTAATGAGCCTTAGTTTGGCATCCTTCTTGTTGAAAAGGTATTTTAGTGCTACATGCTCAGTGAATACAATTGCCTTTGAACCTAAAATCTACTGACAGAATTTATCACACGAGTACACCACTGCGAGTAATTTCTTTTCTGTAATGGTGTAGTTTATTTGGGGTCCTATAAGAGTTTTACTGGCATAGTAGATTGCATGCAATTTTTTATCTATCCTTTAGGCCAACATGCAACCTATAGCTTGGCCAATCGCATCACAGATAACTTCAAATGGAAGTGTGCAGTCTGTTGGTTATAAAATTGGTGCTGATATTAATGCCTCTTTTAAAGTGTTGAATGCAGATATACACTTATCATCAAACATGAAAAACACATCGTTAACTAAGAGGTTGCTTAAAGGTCATGCAATTTGCAAAATGTCCTAATGAATCGTCGGTAGAATCTTGCACAACTTAAAAATCCTTACACCCCTTGACATTGCTTAGGGGTGGAAGTTTTTCTATGACCTCAGTTTTTGCTCTGTCAACTTCAAATCCTTAATATGAGATCTTATGTCTAAGAACGATCCCTTCTTGCACCATGAAGTGACATTTCTCCTAATTCAGTACTAAGTGTTATTCTTCAAATCTTTGAAGAACTTTATCTAAATTAGTTAGACACGAATCAAAGGAATCTCCAAAGACTGAAAAGTCATCCATGAACACCTTAATTATGTCTTCTATCATGTCAGTGAAGATTGACATCATGTACCTCTAAAATGTTGTTGGAGCATTGCAAAGTCCAAAAGGCATCCATTTATATGCGAAGGTTCTATAGGGGCAAGTGAATGTGGTTTTCTCCTAATCATTAGGATAGATGAAATTCTGATTATAGCCCGAGTATCCATCTAAGAAGCAATAAAACAAATAGCCAACTACCATTTCTATCATTTGGTCTATAAACGGAAAAGGGAAGTGATATTTCTTAGTCATTGAGTTGAGTTTACGATAATATATACATACTCTTTACCCTTGACTATTCTGGTTGAAATTACTTCTCCATTTTTACTCTCTATCACCTTCATTCCTCCCTTCTTGGGTACATATTATACTGCGCTGACTTATTCACTATCAGAGCTGGGATAAATTATCCCTGCATTTAGGAGTTTTATGTTCTCCTTTTTGACCAGCTTCTTCATGTTAGGGTTTAGTATTTATTGATGCTCTTGCACCGTTCTACATCCCTCCTCTAAGTTTATTTGGTGTATGCAAACATTCGAGCTTATTCCATGAATGTCAGCAATATGCCATTTGATGGCTTTCATCTGCTTCTTAACAATTTCCACCACCTTACTTTCTTGTTTTTTACTCAATTGGTTGGAAATTATTATAGGTAGAGTTTAACCTTCACCAAGAAAGGTATACCTGAGGAGTGCAGGTATAGGCTTGAGCTTTAATGTCAGAGATTTCTCTGAAGATGGTGATGTGGGTGCTTCGGTCCGAACTAATTTGTCTTGATGTAATTGAACATCTACCTCCTCCATCTCATCATCTTCTTTAGATTCAGGAATTTGGTGTTCATTGTCAGCTTCTGATTCTAATTATTGCACTTCTTCTATCTAACTTTAAACTTGCAAACCTATCCATGATTTCAACTTTCATGCAGGCACTACTCGTTGTCGAATTCTTTAAGGCTTTATTTATATTAAATTCAACCTGATCTTCACCTATTCGAAATGTCTACCTTTATGAACATCAATTATGGCCTTTATAGTGTTCGTAAATGGTCGACCTAAGATCAGTGGACATTTTTATCCTCTTTAAAATCCAGAACCACAAAATCCACTGGAATAATAAACTTATCTACTTGCATCAAAACATCCTCCGTGCCCAACGGCCTCTTAATGGATTGATCATCCAATTGAATTAACATTGATGTAGCCTTGACCTCTCCTAGTCCCAACTTCCCGAATATTAACAAAAGCGTAAGATTAATGCTAATTCCCAGATCACACAAACACTTCGTAAATTCCAATTCACTAACCACACAAGGTATTGTGAAACTTCTAGGATCTTTCAATTTTGAAGGCATTTGATTGGTGACTATGGAGCTAGATGTACTAGTTAGGGCTACTGTCTGATTATCGTCCCAAGTATGCTTCTTTGATAATATGTCCTTTAAAAATTTTGCATATTTAGATATATGTTCTAATACCTCAACAAATGAGAGATTTATCTATAGTGTCCTTAACTTCTCAACGAACTTTGCAAATTGTTCATCCATCTTCTTCTTTTGTAGTCATTGACGGAAAGGAATCTTGGGTTGGAATGGTGGAGGTGCAACATAAGGAGGGTATTCGCTCATATCCACTTCTTTCTCCTTTTCTTGATTCTTCCCAACTGGCTTGACAGGTTCCTCTATTGTTCTTGTGGGTTGTTCAATTTCCTTCCCACTTCAAAGTGTGATAGCCTTTAATTAATCCCTTGATTTTGTTCCTAAAGTGCTATGAGAATTTCTAAGATTCTGTATAAAAAAAGGCATTTGTCAGTTGACTCACTTGAGCTTCTAAGTTACGAATGGACAAAGCATGATCTTTAGTGACTCGCTCAAATTTCTCTTCTCCATTCTTTTGTGCATTATCTAAAGTTCTAAGATTATTTAAAAGTTTGTCCAACTTGGCTTCCATCGATCTTGCTTTATCCTGTTAGAAGCTCGATTGCCCCTAAGGCCTAAATTGCCCTCCATTATTGTTGTTCAACCAAGAGAAGATAGGTTGATCCTTCCACCCGGGGCTGTAGGTGTTTGAGTAGGGATTGTTTCGCCCTCCTCATCCATAATGCGCCCCTATGTAGTTTACTTGCTCTTAGTTATCTCCTCTTATTAGGCAGCAGTCCATAGTATCATGATCTACTTGACCACATAAATCACACTTCAACTACGTGGCCTTTACTTGAGCTGAAGATGATGACTTCATATTGCTGAGTTGATGCATCAAATTGTCGATCTTAGCTTGCATCTCTGTCATCTGATCGACTGCAACAACTCCCTTTTACTCTCTAAAGGTAGTAGGTTGCTTAGTTCTCTCACTCGCCCATAAGCAGCTATTACTGGTCATCTTTTCAATTAACTCCTCTACTTCATTAACCGTTATTCATATCAAAGATCCTCCTAACGTTGGATCGATCATACCTCTAGTAGGTAGGTTTAATCCGTTGTAGAATGTCTACAGAAAGTAATCCTTCAGTAAGTTATGGTGTGGGCATCTCCTCTGTAGGTCCTTATAACACTCTCACACTTCATAAACTGACTCCCTGTCACTTTGTTGGAAATTAGTAATTTCCTTTATGATCTTTATAGTCTTCGTTAACGGGAAGTATTTACCTAGAAAAGAACACATAAGCTGCTCCCACATCATAATATTAGCAAGGCTCAGTGAATAGTACCAAGTCTTCGCTCTATCTTTAAGTGTGAAAGGGAATAACCTAATCCTAATAGCATCCTCCGCAATCTGGTGATACTAGAAAGTATCACAGATCTCGAGGAAACTGATGATGTGTGCATTCAGATCTTCATTTTTCAGTTCATAAGATTGGACGTTCTGCTGAAGCATATTTAGGAAAGCTGACTTGATTTCAAACGAGACCGCTTAAACAGGAGATCAAGCCACTCGTTGGCTCTCTGGATTAAACCCTGGCCCCATGAAGTCCATGAGGGTCCTTTGTTGTCGCCTTCCAGGGTTAACTTCCTAATCCATATTTCTCTGAAATTCCTCAACCATTGTTAACTTTTCTATCTCTTCTTCTTCCTCTCACCTAGCTTTCCTAAGAGTTTGTCTAATCGTGTGATGTCTAAATCTAATGTCTTAGTTGCACGACTCAAACCCCTTGTGACTCTTGTGTTCACGCAACAGCATGATTCCTAAGTAAAATGAACGAAATAAAAATAAAATTATAAACTATTCTAATGCTTTAAACTAGAGAACTAAATTGCCTTCCCTAGCAACAACGCCAAAAACTTAATCGCAAGGTTACAATGCTAAGTTTTACTATTTATAAACTTGGCAAATTCTACAAGCACACGGGTCATTCGTATAGTACCTAAGGTATCGATCCTATGAGGAGGGCTAACTAGTCCTAGATCTAAGGTCGAAAATACTACTAATCAATAATTAACAAACAATAACTTAAAACATAAGGATTAAATAGACCAAATAAACCAAATCAATTAATAAAAATAACGATTAACACAGAATTAAAAACAATCACGATGATAGTAAACAAATTAAATAAGAAATTAAATAGTAATGGAATTTAGCCAATTAATGAACAACGATCAAACACCCTAGTTCCACCTAATGAGTTTACTAAAAGAGAGAAAGGGAAAATTATCTACCTTTAATGATAACTTAACCAATTACAATTTATTAAATTAACGATTCTAGGAGATCCTAGGGTTAACTACTCTGTCTCAAGTTATAATTGAACCCTAAAGTATAAAACCTAATCACATTATGAGAAGTTGTAATCTCTCAAGTACCAATCTGTTTAAAACCTAATCAGTTCCTAAGTTCTCTAATAAACAATTAGAAACCTCTACACAAGATTTACAAACTTCATTTAATTCTGAATCAATTAATCTACCTAACTCTCATTAGCCCAAATTAATCGTTTTCTCTCGATTTACCTTCTTAGTTTATTATTGACATATTAAGTACTTAATAAACCACAATTAATTTAATGAACATCTAAAATGATCAGATTTCATTAAGTCAAAAATAATAATCCAAAGGTGAGCATAGAACATCAACCACAATGCAGTCTATAATCGACTATCTATATCAATTCTATAATCAAATAAAATTGAAATATATAGGAACCAAAACTACGACGGGATGATGGGAGGCCGCGACTTCGGAAAACTTCCTAATCTAGGAAGCACGTCGTGTCTACGTCACCTTCCTCTTCTCTCTTCCTTCATCTCTTTCTCGATCTCTCAAGGTCTCTTTTATGGTTTCATTGGGTGGTTGCTCAAAGTTCTTCCAAGGCTCACTTTTCAGACCCTGCATTTGACTTGTGATGTTTTATTTATACTTTTGAGGCTCTAGCTCAAATTTGGGGTTGAAACAGTCTAATAAATCTTACAAAACTTGAGTTTTCTTGTCAGCCTGAAGCAGGCCATGATCTTGCTACCATGATCGTGACCAGCTCCTTAACCCTTCTATCATGATCGTGGCCTCATATGCACAATCGTGGCCTGGATGTACACTCTTTATCAGGATTGTGCCCTTATTCGCATGATCGTGTCCTTGCTGCTCTAGCTCATCCTTCGTGGCCCTACTATATACGATCATGACCTATGGCTTTGGCCCAAAATCTCCTCAAATCTTCTCCATTCTTCACTGTTTACCCTTAAACACTAACAAACATGTCATGGCACCTCAAAAATACAACACTTAAGCTCAAAGACTTAATCTAACCCATAAAAACACTAAAACACACAAATTAATATAATTAAACCCTAAATGCATACTCAACACTCAAATTCACACTAAATACATCATAAATTAAACCTTAAAATATCATGCAATTGACAACTATTAGCAGGATAGACAAGCTTTAGCTCTGCACCACCACGACAACACCAATCAGAATCCTCCAATAAAGAGTCTAAATAAGAAGACGAAATCTAGGAGATGGTGTCTAACAGATTAGAAGAGGATAAAAAGCACCTTGAGAGTCGCATGGTTACCATAGAAAAACATTTGAAGGAGGTAGTTCGTAATTACTACTAATAAACCAAAAAGTTATTGAGGTTATTTTTTAGTGTAAGGCGTCCATGTTTCATCTCTAACTTCCTGCCTCCATATTCTTTATAATTACTCTTTCCTTTCCTTTTTATTTTTCATTTTTATCTCAAAAATTTTGGTTTACTTAAGTTACATTTTGTTTTTCACATTGAGGACAATGTATTGTTCAAGTGTGGGGACATATATGCACTTACACATATCATTTATGTGTGAAATTACATTTATATTGTGTTAGTTTTTTATTAGGTCAAAATTGTGTAAACATTTTGCTTCATTATGTGTGCATTATTTGAATATGTCAATGACATAAAATTGAAAGAAATTGGCTTATTTATGAACATGATCATTCAATTTGTGAAGAAACATTAGCTTGTGAAGTTTGTGTTTGAAGTGTTTTAAGGTGAATATACATGTTGATTAGAATATTGTACTTATTATTAATTTATGACACTTATATGATTACACTTATAATTAAATTCATTTAAATTGATATACATATTACTACCTTTTTCATAAGAGTGATTGACTAGGAAGAAATGTAGATAAAATGTGAAGAAAAACACTAAAGTTTGTTGTATAAATGTGTTAAATACATTTCCTATTCCACTGATCAGTTAAAAAATTAGGTTAAGAATAGAGCTAAAAGCTAGTTGTGAGTTGTGATATAGTTGAGTAAATGGGGTAATTTATGAAAAAAATATTTGTCTTCACATCAAAAGACTAGCATAACACTTCAACCAAAGCTTGAAAATATGGTTTTGACAATAAAATTGATCTTATTGATCATTTTGCCAATTTCAAAATAAATTTCATGAATAGGTATTTTGTGATGGCCTACCTTTTTAATTGGTATATCAGAATGAGTGCATGCTTACAAGTGTCATAGATGTATGACTAGGGGTCTATATTTTAGTTAATATGTGAATTTAAATTAAAGCATTTGAACATGAATGAAATAAGTTAGTTTGTTGGAAACTTTTAAGCGATTGATGTTTATGGCTAAGTAAATTTTATAAGATTTAATGTTGATGTACATATTGTTACATGATTGTGTGTCTATATGTTGTTTGTTTTATGGTTTTAGTTTTGCTTAGAGAGAAGCAAAGATTTAAGTGTGATGATGTTCATAAGTGCAAGACTTAGTATGTTTTATAGGTGTTAGAGTGTACTTTTAGTGTTTTCTTAGATGATAATCATATGTTTAGATCTTAGATTTATATTCTTATGTGTTTTACATGACTAACTCTTGTTAAGGCAAGAGTTTGATCTTAGTTATATATTTTAATGATTGATTGATGTGTTTGGTAATAAGTGGAGATAAGAAAGGATGAAGGAAAGGCGGAAAAAACAAGTATGACATGATCATGCATAGAGTAATAGGTTGGAAGATCATGCCAGAAGTTGGAGTAGTCTATACATAATCATGCATGGTGTTTTCTAGGATGTATTTTTTTCATACTTTTAATGTTTCAGAGATATTTTTGGAAGATACACACGTGGAAAAATCCTAGAAGACTCAAGAGCATATATATATATATAAGCTTAAAACACCATTTAATGGTTGCATAATCATAATTAAAGACAAGATCAAAGCAAAAATTCTCAAGAATAAGGCTATAGATTTTCCAGGTCAAAGTAAAGAAGAGAACACTTCTAGATTTCATTATGCACTCTTTTCTTACTTCTTTTTTATTTTTTAGATGTTAATGATGATTAAACTCGAATATTTAGTTACATTTATGGATTGCTAAAATTTTTTTTATGAATTACTCTTTAATTATTTGTTGACATCTATATTCTTGAATTTATGAATATACTTGTGATGTTTATTATTTTATATTCAATTTGAATTAAGAGATTGGATTGATTCAGTTGTGTTGTGTTTCTCAGTGAAAGCTGGTACCTTAATAGAACTATAACATCAAATTAACCAACAATTGAAAAAAAGTGTTAATCAATTATTAGTTATCTATAAGATTGTTTGCTTTAAATCTAGTTTCATAGTTAGAAAGGGTTTTGATAGATTGACAAATCATAATTTAGTTCTATATATTTTAGTTAGAGTTACTTGATTAGAAATTGAGAGAGGATAATCATATTTATAGGATATCTAAGATTAAGTGTAATTAAATCAAAAAGGTAAAGGGAAAAAAGGATATAAGTAATTCCTAGCTCTCACTAGTAATCAATCAATCAATTTTACTACTGCCTAGCTCATAATTTGTTCAAAGTTTATTTATTAAGTATTTGTTTTTAATTTAGTTTCTAGTTATTCATCTTATTTTTACCTTAAATAAAGTTTTCAAAAATTGTTGGGTGACTATATAATCCTCTTGGAACAATACTTTTTACACTATAAGATACGATCTTTATACTTGTGATTACAAAAATTTTCTATTTAAAATTATTAATAGGTTTGAGAGACCTATTAGGAATGGAATGCAAAAGAATATTTTAGGTTCTAAAGACTTTTAGCTAGTTACTAAGTTGAAGGTTATTAAAGAGGAGGTTAAGGCCTTAAATAGGAGAGTTTTCTTAGATATTGAAGCTCAATTCAGAGACAAAAAGGAGACTCTTAGGCTTATCTAAAATGAGTGTTAAATAGATCCTTATGATTATGCTTTGAGATGTCAAGATCTTTAAGCATCGAACAACTACACTTAGGATCTAAATTCTTATAATTCGTTATTAAATCAGAAGGAAAAGATAAACTAGTTAAGGAAAGAAAAAAAAAAGAACTATCTTTTTCTTTAATTTCATTCTAGCTCAAAAAAATGGCAACATAATTAGAATTTTGGTGGATGACCTTCAAAGTTCTTATAGTGATCATACTAAGATTCAGGAGATTAACTATAATTACTTCAAGGCTCTATTGGGTACCAAACCCTCCTGTAAGTCATCTATGTAAGTACTAAAGTACTTCATTAGTCCTATTTTACAACTAGAAGCCTCTAATAGCTTAACTAGACTTTTCACTCTTAAGGACAGTAAGTAGGCTCTATTTAGCATTAAACCAAACAAAGCT
This sequence comes from Erythroxylum echinodendron, assembly GCA_027575705.1. Classification (NCBI taxonomy): domain Eukaryota; kingdom Viridiplantae; phylum Streptophyta; class Magnoliopsida; order Malpighiales; family Erythroxylaceae; genus Erythroxylum; species Erythroxylum echinodendron. The sequence continues at coordinate 36,216,909 of JANZXR010000172.1, read as the reverse complement.
CCTATCCTTGATGTCTTTAATGCTTCTTTTTTTAAGGCACTTGGTCCATTATTGAAGGTTTATTAGTGGATGTGTGCTGGATTTCTTCAAAAAAAAGAATATATCATGGGAAATTAATAAAAATTACCTATGCCTTATTCCTAAGAAGAAAACCTATGTCACATACAAGACATTTGCACAATTTTTTATTGTAATACATATTATAAAATGATAGCCAAACTTATAGCATTGAGGCTAAAGGAAGCTCCAAAGTCATTCATTAACTCTTATCAATAAAGTTGAGGGAATTAAAGTAGGGGATCCCTTATCCCTTATCTATTTACACAAGCTATAAAAGTTTTAACTAGGCCAATTACTAAGAAGATAGAGGTTATAGGATCATTTAAATTCCACCATAAATGTCATCAGCTCAAAATCTTTAGTTTAGAATTTACAGATTGTTTGTTGTTATTTTTGGGGATAACTCAATTTCCTTATAGCTTCTTATGGATTCCTTGACCTACTTTAAAGGAATACCTGGACTGAGGATTAATATGGACAAAGTAGATTATATCTCTATAGGAGTCCTAAAATAATCTCTAGCCTTTAAACACAACTCATCTCCTTCATTTATCTTGTTATGCTAATTTCATTTAAAATGTCTATTCAAATTGTCTCTCATTATTGGAGGTGGTTAAGAATAGGACCTGTGCTTGGCAGAACAAGTTTCTATCATTAATAGGGCGTATCTAACTAGTTAGTTCAATACTATTAAATTTGCACACATATTGAAGCGACATATATGGACAAGTGAAATTAGTAACTCATATAGAGGTATACTGTCCAAAGAAAAGGGGGATAGGACTGGTTTCTCTAAGGGTTATGAAATAAATGTTATTGGAAACTCGACACTCTTTAGTGATATGGAAGCTATGTAAGTTAAATGGGTGCATGCTTACTACTTATTTAACACTAGCTTTTGGTCCTTAAAAGAGAGTAGAGAGCACTCTTGGTCACTTATAGAGATAATGAGATGGAGGGAAAATCTTCACCCCTCTTACAAAAGAATGATTGAAATAGATAAGATACCTAATTTTGGTTTGATAATTAATGTCACTTAATTTTAGAACATTTAAGGAATGAACAATTTTAAGGAATAAACAATTTTAGTATGATTTGTTTAATGATTATCAACTCAAAGTAGACAAAATTCAAGATTAGGATTGCAGTAGTTCAAGCTTTTCAGCTTTAGCTTTAGTCTCAGGCTCAAGCTCATCTTCTAAGAGCAGCTTGTTACTTTCACTTACAAAATTCATGTAAGAAAAAGGGGTTAAGACTTTATACAATTAGGTTGAGGTTCCCTCAGAATGAAAAAGTAGTAGAAGTAGTTTATATGAGTGCTTATGTTGTAACTTGGGAGGAATTTTCGTTATTGAAGTAAATCTTCCAAGCTATAATTCTAGCCAAATATATATAATTATATAATCTCGGTGCAAAATAAATATCATGTTTTCACTAACAAGTCCTATTTGGAAATCCTGAGAACTTATTACCAAAAAGTAGCTTGGTTGAATCTTATTTGGTCAAAGACCTTAGCTCTTAAAGCTTAAACTATAGCCTAGCTAGTTGTAAATATATTATCATTATTTGTGATAATATTAATAATTTTTTAACAAAGGGATATAATTATTTCATTTATCGATGTTTAAAGTTTAAATCTATGTTGGATAATTTATAAATAAAATTTTCTAGAAAATAAGAAGTCATGATATAATTATATGTAGAACAGTTTTACATTTCCAAATTAAAGGATTCATTATGCTTAGATACTTGTATCTTTAGGGTTTTAACTATAGCTTTACTGGGTTTTCACTGAGTCTTTTACCGAGCATTTTAGCTTCAACCTTAGAGTAAGGTAACTACCCTTGACTCTTCCTTTAGCAAAGTCCGGTACAACCTTAATTTTGTTCCTACCTTAAGGCATATACTAAATAATTTAGGAGAAGAGTGTGGTTTTTTAAAATGGAAGTTATAAATTGTATATGCAGAAAGGAGAGATTTTATTTCATAGTGGAAGATATTACAAAGAAGGGATTTATAAAGATTGCTTGATGATAATGGATAAGCATATATAATAAGTAAATAATATGAAAATAGAAAATCATATATAAGATATGATTTATAAAAAAAAGTGTTAGACAAGAACATTTTTAAATGACTAAAATTGTAGAAAAAGTTTGCAAGTTTTTAAATATGGTGTTATATATATATAGAAAAAGTTATATATATATAATTTGGTGTTCCAACCATGGTTTCCAAATTTATAAGTTATCTAAAACAAAATAAAAAATACAAATCTAGAATTGTTTTTATGTTTCCATAATGAACAATTGGTTTAACGAATATCATACCATGTGAATATGGAGATGAGTTTGTTTCTTTGTCTTGATTTGTTTAAAATGGTTGTTCTAGAAAATTGTTGGTCAAAATTTATAATCAACCATTTATATATGAAGCCGCTAAACAATCTTATGGTTTTTTTCGTTTTCTTTTAGGATAGTCACCGAAGCCGCCACTATTACACAGTCTGACAATTGTGTTGGGTTATGAAAAATCAAAGCAACTGAAAGTTAGTCTTGGGTGTTATATTGCTTGTTTAACTAAATCTGAAGTAACAAAGGCTAGGTAGTATCAAATTGAAGAAGATGTTAATGGCGGTGGTTGAATGTGTCTGTCACTAGTGACCACTAAGGAGAGTTATGGCGATAACAGAAGGATAGCTTTGTCTTACTGTCATCTCTTTTTCATTGGTATAGATACGAATTCCTCCTCCGTGTGGTGGTTGTGTTTCCACCATCTAATTCATTCTTCTCATTGGGAATGGTGAAAATTTGGTCGGTGATATCAAGTGGTGGTGATTGGTGTCTTTTTAAAAGAGGCAGCTATGTTTTCAAAATAAGAAGAAGAGTACAAATGCCAATTTTGACTCGGTTTGATTTTGGATTAGATAGACCGAGTCATGGGTCAAGTTTGACCCGACCTTTAGCTAATGGCCCGATCGGAATGTAAAAAATGATGTCATGTTTTACTCTTTTTTAAAAAAATAAGGTTGGGTCAGCTCGGGTCGGTCCACTCGTGGCCCATCTTGCCATGTTGGCCCCGAAATGTTTTTGTCGAATTAAGCATGATAGTTATAGAATAAGCGCATGAATTATATGGTCACGATAGAAATATTTTTGGAGTTAATTAATTTTTTTGTTAGTGGGATTTATTACATTGGCTAATTAGATTAAAGTAGTAAGATGTGTAAGGGCAATTTTGGCATGCCACTTAAGGTTAAGGGGTAAGAAGCATTAAAGGAAGGGAAAATGTGACTTTTAACGTTCATTAAGGATAAAAAGGGGAAAGTAAAATGTTGTCTTGGGATGTAGAAGACTAAAAAGGTGATTGGAGTGAAAAAGAAGAGGACAAATCCTGAAAGAGAGAAAGAAAGGAGAGAGTTTCGGTGGTTGAGAGGAAAGAAGGAAAGCTAAGGTAGGGTTTGATTTTTCTTAGCCTTAAAGAGTGATTTTAAAGTCGTTCAAGAAGGGGAAAAGGAAGAGGAAAGTTAAAACTTCCTTAGGTCTAAGGAAAAATCATAGTTTGGTGAAGGTCTAAGGAAAAATCATAGTCCGGCTACCCGCTTGTGGCACACGAGATCCGAAAAGTGGACTCGTTTTGTACACAGAGTAAACTTCGGTTTCTCTGTTTTGTTCCACGGGACCCTCAAGCCATTTACTTGTGCATTTGTACTTGTGATGTGTTAAATTGTGATGAAGCTGAGTATTATGCATTTATGTAGGGAATTATGAAATGTGAATTGGAACTATAAGTGCCAACTTTCCATTTCCAGATTGAGATAGCTATGTATATGTGTTTGATTGTATGGCTTATTGCCAATGGCTATAAATTTAATACCAACTGAGCCGTATAGCTCAACTAATTATTTTTCTACCCCTCAGGTGTAGATCGAGAAGATCAGTGATCCTTACAAGGCATCAGAAACTCCAAAATAGCTAGAAGTCTGTTGTACTAAGTTAGTGAACATTATCTGATAGCTTGAGAGGCATGTCATACATAAGCATCTTTGTATTTTTGTTCTAAGTTTTGATGTGTATATTAACATGTAACAACTCTAATTGGGTTTAAAAATGAAAATGAAAATGAGAAGGTGAGATTGAATTCCTTCCATGTTTGATTTTGTTGTGTTTGAGGATTGGGAGAAGGAAATGTACATGTGTATGTTCTTCTCTGTTGGAATTGTTAATGTTGTTTGTTTTAGAACAGCATGTTAGAATTGGAAAGATTGTGTTCAGATGTAAAAGAGAATATAGAGGAAGAGTATCGCCTGTGATGACGTCATATATAGACACAAAGGAAGAACACAGATCGAAGGAATCATTTGTGCTGATGTCACACACAGACGCAAAGGAAGAACACAGAAGAAAGGAATCGTCTATGCTGACATCATACACAGATGCAAAGGAAGAACACAGACAAAAGGAATCATCTGTGCTGACGTCACACACAGATGCAAAGGAGGTACGCAGACGCATGAAACATAGATGCAAGGGAACATGGACGACATGTCATAATACAGACGCAAGGAATCGTCTGTGATGATACGTCAAAAAGGCATACACAAATGAAAGACAGAAGTAAATGTAATACAGACGATAAGAGGTCAAACCCAAACGATAAAAGTCAAAGACAGACGATAGAATACAGAAGATAGACCAAGCACAGAAGAAGAAGATAAGAAATTATGCTAACAGACCCGAAGCATGGTACATGCAAATTTGGGGACTCACCAATGCTATCCTTCAACATATTGGGATGAAATGGAGATGGGCCAAAAAAAAAGGGGTTAGCTTGAATGCAAGTGTTTGGGTAAAAATATTGGTATCTGAATGCAATAGTCGAGCTTCGAAAACAGGATCCGACATCTTGTGGTATCAGAGCTTATTTTTTTCCTAGGCGTAGAATGCAGGTAGGATAAATTGTTATGTTATGTGATTAATTGTTTGGATTGTTTATTTGATTTGATTGCATTAAATGACATGCATACACGTAAGAAATAGAATTGAAATAAGATGTAGGCTAATCCTTAGCACTTATTTTGAAGGAGTAAGATGCCACCTCGTAGAAGGACACAAGGAATTCTGCAAGGATCCGTTGCACCTGACTCTCCACCGAGAGAGGAGAGTACCGATGAGTCTGTGGCCCCAGGAAATGCTAAGGCTTTTGTAGGGCATGGTAATGAGCCCTCTCAGTTACCAACCCAGGAGTCACCTGTTCCACAGGAGGAAGTGCCCCCGCTAAATCCGAGGATGTTTTAAGCCTTCGCTCAGGCATTTGTCTAGGCTATGGGATAGATGCCACAATCGTTTGCTTCGGCCCTAGTTAAGAAGGGGAGATAGTTTGATAAATTAAGGAAGTATGGAGCAGTGGACTTTTACAGGACCACTGATCCCGAGGAAGCCGAGAATTGGTTGAGAAAGATAGATAGGATGTTGGATCAAATGGCATGTGAGGATGATGAGAAGGTGGTATATGCTGCTAGTTTGCTACAAGGAGATGCTCTTCATTGGTGGGAGAGTATGCCAGGGAGCCAGATGAGACCTTCGGTATTGGTCTAGAAGGACTTCTTAGCTGCTTTTAAGAAGAAGTACTTGTCTGAGGTATACATTTAGCAGAAGCAGAGGGAGTTTCTGAGTCTTACCCAGAGGGAGATGACAGTGAGCGAGTACGAGTGTTGGCTCACATAGATATCCCGGTAAGCAACTGAGATGATGATGAGTGAGGCGGCTAAGTGCCGTAGATTTGAATCAGGCTTACATCTAACCATCAGAGAGAAAGTGGTGGTATAGAACTTCTGTGACTTTCAACAGTTAGTTGAAGCGGCATTGAGGGTTGAAAACATAGAGAATATAAAGAGTGTTGTGAATAAGAAAAGGAAGGGGAGAGAACAGTTCAAGAAGGGGGGCAGTACTCCTATGTCAGAGAGGAGTGCCAAGAGCTTTCCTATGTAGTCTAAGGAGAGGAACAGTGGTGCAAGTAGGTCCAAACAGATGAGCACCGTCTCTCATCAGGCCTCAACGGCTGGAGGCAATAGAAGGGGAGAGAGGGACAAGTCATTCGTCCCTAAGTGTGATCATTGTGGCAAGTTTCATAGAGGGGAATGTTACCGATTGACTGGTGCATACTTCAATTGCGGGGAAAAAGGACATATGGCGAGAGAGTGCCCTCAGAATCCAAGGCATGAGAAAAGTCAAATGCAAGCTTCAAATATGGCTGAGACAGTAGGACACAGGACAGTAATGGAAGTGGGCAGTACTGCTGCAGCTAGGAAAGGGAACCCTTCAGGGAGACCGAGAGGACAAGCACCAACTAGGGTGTTTGCTATAATGAGGGAGGATGCAGAGGCAGCTCCAGAGGTCGTCACTGGTATGATTAAATTGTTTGATGATAATATTGTTGTTTTGATTGATCCGAGTTCCACTCATTCATTTGTGTCATGGAGTCGAACTCTGCATGATCGAGAGTTAATCCTGTTGGATACTCCTTTGATGGTGGGTACTCCAATCGGCCAATATATCGTCATTAGTCAAGTATACCGAGACTATGAGATACTTATTGATAGAGGACAATTAGTAGTGAATCTAATGCCTTTGAAGATGGGGGGATTAGACGTGATATTGGGCATGGATACGTTAGAAAAGCATCATGTCAATTTAGATTACAAACAGAAGACAATGGAGTTTGAGTTGGGTAATGGAAGAAAGGTGGCATTTGTAGGAGACAGAAGGTCAAGTCTACCTAAAGTTGTTTCAGCTCTGATAGTAGAAAAATTGATAAGGAAGGATATGAAGCATTTTTGGCTTATTTGGTAGACACAACGGCAGCTAGAGGGAAGGTAGAGGAAATACCCGTGGTCATAGAATTCTCAGATGTCTTTCCCGAGGAATTACCAGGGCTACCACCACCTAGGGAAATTGAATTTCCCATAGAGCTTCTTTCGGGTACAATGCCAATATCGATTCTGCCTTATAGAATGGCTCCGGTGGAATTGAAGGAGCTTAAAGAGCAATTGGAAGAATTATTGGAGAAAGGTTACATTAGGCCGAGCTCTTCACCTTCGGGAGCTCCGGTCCTTTTTTTAAAGAAGAAAGATAGATCATTGAGGATGTGTGTGGATTATCGGAAGCTCAATCATGTCACCGTAAAGAACAGATATCCGCTTCCACGCATAGATGAATTGTTTGATCAATTGCAAAGGGCAAAAGTCTTCTCCAAGATAGACTTGAGATCAGGTTATCACCAGTTGAGGATAAATGAGACTAATGTGCCACAAACTACTTTTAGCACACGGTATAGACACTTTAAGTTCTGGGTCATGCCTTTTGGGTTAACGAATGCACCCGCAGCCTTTATGGAATTAATGAATAGAGTCTTTAATCCATTCTTGGACCAATTTATCATTGTCTTTATTGATGATATATTGGTTTATTCTAAGAGTGATAAGGAGCATAGAGAGCATTTGAGGATTGCCTTAGAAAGATTGAGGAAGAATGAGTTGTACGCCAAATTCGAAAAATGTGAATTTTGGCTAAGGGAAGTAACATTCCTTAGACATGTAATTTCAGAGCAAAGAGTGCGTGTGGATCCGAAGAAGATAGAAGCAGTAGTAAAATGGGAAGCACCTAAGAATGTAGCTGAAGTGAGAAGTTTCTTGGGTTTAGCTTGGTATTACAGGGGATTTGTGGAGGGCTTTTCTATGATAGCTGCTCCACTTTCCAAGTTGACAAAGAAGAACCATAAGTTTGTGTGGAAAGAAGAGCTTTGAGGAGCTTAAGTATCGATTGATGAGTGCGCCGATTTTGAATTTACCTTTAGGTAATGATGGGTATATAGTGTATAGTGATGCCTCAAGGAAAGGATTGGGCTATGAATTGACACAAGAAGACATGGTGATCGCTTATGCTTCTAGGCAATTGAAACCTTATGAGATGAAATACCCTACTCATGACTTGGAGTTGGCTGCCATAATATTTGCATTGACAATATAGAGACATTATTTGTATGGAGTTACTACTAAGGTATTTACAGATCATAAGGGCCTTAAGTATTTCATGAGTTAGAAAGAGTTGAATCTGAGACAGAGAAGATGGTTAGAGCTATTGAAAGATTATGACTTGATGATAGATTACCACCTAAGAAAAGATAATGTAGTAGCGGATTCCCTAAGTAGGAAGTCGACTATGGCATATGTGGAGACAGTGTACCTTCATTTGTTGGAGGAATTAGCCAGACTTAAAGTGACATTGAGGCAAGTTGAGCCTGATTGTGTATTAGCTAATTTTAGGGTGAGGCCAATATTGAATGAGAAGATTAGGGAATTGCAAGAACATGGTGAGTACTTGAGCAAGCTTAGAGAAGAAATTAAAAATGGTAAACCATCTGAAATAAAGGTAAGGGAAAAAAGATTGATGGTGTTAAAGAACAGATTATGTATTCCTAATAGGCAAGAACTGAAAAATGAAATTCTTAATAAGGTGAACAATGCCCTCTATGCAATGCACTCGGGGAGTACAAGAATGTGTAGAGATTTGAAGGAGCATTTCTAGTAGAAAGGAATGAAGAAGGATATTGCGGAGTATACTAAGAGATGCTTAGTGTGTCAGCAAGTCAAGGCTGAGCACTAGGCACTTTCGGGCAAGCTTCAGCCCTTATCTATTCTAGAATGGAAGTGGGAGAAGATTTCAATGGATTTCTTGATGGGATTATCGAGAACTAGTAGGAAACAAGATGCAATATGGGTGATTATGGATAGGCTAACCAAGTTAGCACATTTCTTGCCAATTAGGCAAGCGGATTCTTTGAATGCTTTAGCCAAGAAATATATGAATGAAATAATCAGGCTTCATAGGATTCCAAGTTTGATAGTTTCAGATAGAGATCTCAGGTTCACCTCCAGATTTGGGAGAGCTTATAGGAGGCTTTGGGAACTAAGTTGCATTTTAGTACAGCCTTCCATCCACAGACTGATGAACAATTGGAGAGAATAATACAGACTTTAGAGGCAATATTGAGAGCTTGTGTTATGGATTTTAAAGGCTTAAGGGATGAGCATTTGCCTTTAATTGAATTTGCTTATAATAATTCCTATCACTCGGGAATACAGATGGCACCTTATGAAGCTTTGTATGGTAGGAGGTGCAAAACTCCTATTTGTTGGGATAAGGAAGGTGAAAGGAGGCTTTTAGGGCTTGAGTTGGTGCAAGTCACAGTTGATAAGATTAAATTGGTGAAGCAGAGGATTAAAGCAGCTCAAGACAGAATGAAGAGCTATACAGATGCACATAGAAAAGAAATGGAATTTGAAGTTGGAGACAAAGTATTTCTTAAAGCTTCTCCATGGAAAGGGGTCTCGAGATTTTGTAAGAAGGGCAAGCTTAGTCCGAGACATAGGCCCTTATGTGATCGTTGAGAGGATTGAGCCTTTAGCCTATAAGTTAACTTTGCCACCGGAATTGCCTAAGATTCACAATGTCTTCCATGTATCGATGTTAGGAAGGTATCGATCCGACCCTTCGTACATAGTTCAACTTTCAGAGGTTCAGTTGAGGGAAGATTTGACCTATGGGGAGCAACCAGTGGAGATCCTAGATTCGAAGGAAAAGGTTCTGAGAAATAAGGTTGTGAATCTGGTCAAAGTTTTGTGGAAGAACCATGCAAATGAGAAAGCAACATGGGGGTTATTCGAAGCAATGAAGGAGAAGTATCCACACCTATTCAATGGCTCAGTTAAGAATTTTGAGGACAAAATTCTTTTAGGGGGAGAAATGTTGGCCCCGAAATGTTTTTGTCAAATTAAGCATGATAGTTATGGAATAAGTGCATGAATTATATGGTCACGATAGAAATATTTTTAGAGTTAATTAATTTTTGTGTTAATAGGATTTATCACATTGGCTAATTAGATTAAAGTAGTAAGATGTGTAAGGGCAATTTTGGCATGCCACTTAAGGTTAAG
>JANZXR010000172.1:36051066-36101981 GCA_027575705.1 Erythroxylum echinodendron | reverse complement strand
ATTCCCAATGGATATAATAAACAATCGTAATTCAGTCATTCACCACTCATAACTAAGAGTAACATCCATTTATGTCTCGTACATTCCAGATTGAAATGGGTGATCTAGTAAAACCTTTTGAAGTGTACATGCAAACAATGAGAACAAATGGGGTAATTATGAAATTAATCCATGATAAAGTAGTATATTTCTTGCCAACCAGCATAATCATTTATGTGTTACGGTCTATAATTGAAAAGTTGGTTCCCTTGACCCTTAGGAGATGAGACATAAAAAAATGTGAAGCAATAGGAAGAGAATTAGATAAAATTTCATAGGCATTTTATATATTCATAGGATGGCCACACTTTAGGGAGCCCCCCATCGAATAGGTCTATAATCATAAATTAATGGTGGCCGAGATAATGATGTTTTGTTATATGTGCAACTTTGTAAGAAAAGATGAGGATAGGAATATATTGATAAGAGATAAGTACTAGTAGCTAACATTGATAATAAATTAAAGAAGATAAGGCTTACATGATTAGGATATTTTAAGAGAAGACATCATAACATTCCAGTGAAAATATGTAAGAAGATTGTATTTAAGGACTGTAAAAGAAAGAGAGGAAGACTTAAGAAGAATTGGAAAGGGGTGATAAGATATAATATGGCTGTACTAGAGCTCACTGAGGACTTAACTCTCAATAGGAAAATTTGACAAACTAGGATAGGATTAGATGATTTTACATAAACAGTTTTTCTTTTTATAAAGAAGTTCTTCTATTTTCATAGATCTTTTGAATATTTTCCTTCAATTCTTGTATCTTGTATTTAGCTTAAATATTTTTATTTGCAGTACTTGCCTATCTAATTATTTTATTTATTTCATATTTTTTTATATTTTCAATGTCTTGCTTTATTTATTTATTTATTTTCGTTCTTTCTTGTCTGTTTATTTATTTATTTATTTATATTTTTATTTTTGAATTTGAATTTCATTATTTTTATTTTTATCTTTACCTTTACTTTTATTTATTTATTTATGTAGTTATTTGTTTGTGTATTTGACTATTATCCTCTTCAAACTGTTTTTAAACAATTTCCTATAGATATATCAAAAACAAGCTTTCTATTAATTTAGAGTAAGTCTGCATATTTTTGAATCTCTCCAAATCCTATATTTCAGTGTGATTTCTATTAAGATGTTAATATTGTCGTTGTTATTATCGTTATTATTATAGGCATTTTATAAGAGAATTCTAAGTTCTAAAACGATTACTTCGAAAGTGATCAATAATTTTTTTTATAAATTTTTAAAGGATTTCAAATTTCATCTCATTCTAGATATGTGAATATGATATCCACCTCTCATTTTAATGTCAAATCTCCTTTTATTGAATCTTGATGCCCTTATAAAGGTTCAATCCATAATCTAAAAAGTCTTGACCCTTTTTTAAGCACTGTTGTTCCTTATCCTTTTGACTCAATATCATACTAGTAGAGGTTTGTTCTAATATTATTTGTCACACCTTATCCTTTTGACTCAATATCATACTAGTAGAGGTTTGTTCTAATATTATTTGTCACACGTAATGTTCAAACTAGATTAATACAATTCTAGTTCGAATTTAAAAAAGTTACAAGTCTGAAAATAGTTAGTTGGTTGATTAATAGTCTTTTTCAAAGGCTTATAAAACTTCCACTTCTGTCTTTTTTTTCGACAAGGAATTGTGTACCTCCCTCCCATGTGAGATTTCAAGCATAGAACTTCGTATGTTAGTTGATACCACATAATCGCATTTAATATGATTATTTTTATAGATTTTCTGATGTACTTGCACATGACTTTCGTTGCCAGACATTATGGAGAAATTAATTGTGCCATATAAATATAATTGAGAATATTTTTGACCTATAGGATTGAAAGAGTGTAATTTTATATTTTTAAATACTTTTTACCACTCATTTTTATGTATTTTTTTAAGAATCACAATATGCAGTGAAAGTGTAGGGAATTAGGTAAGTTTGGAGAATAGTTTCTTCCGAGAATACTTCTAAATGGAGAGATAACCAAGTTTATTGAGTTTTTATATTGGGACATGAAAAACTAGTATCATAGCTTAGAATTAAGCTATGATACTAATTTTTCATCTTGTTCACTTTAGTTAGTAAAATTTTCTTCTTGAACTTACATTATGTTGTCCATTAAATTACCTTTTAACAGGGTTAACATGGGTTGATTGTGATATATTGAGAATTATTAGTCTAATATGCAACTAATACCAAATGTAATTTAATGTTTTAAGCATAAATATTGGGTTAAGGTGATTTAATAAGAAATGTAAATTTGACTAAAACATCTAAATTTCGAACAAGACATTAAGAGTTGATATTGAGCTTAATGGTAAAAGACTCTTGTGGGTTCATTTATTAATTACTCTGTGGTTTACATGATTTGAGACCTTAAAAGGATGGCATTTGTGTGTGCGCGCAAGGTGTGGTAACGAGTATGGTTGATTGAGAGTGTTAATCAGCATTGGAATGAGGTAGATATCATTTCGTTGTGTAGAACAAATTGACTACTGTTAGAATAAAGCAGCTATCACTCCTTCGGCACCCACCCTAGTCATGTAGAACGCTTTGTATATTACTTTTGATACCGCATAATTACATTTAATATGTTTATTGTTGCGAATTTTTTAAACATTAATATAACTTTTGTTGATAGATATTCTAAAATTAGTTGTGTAATATAAGCACAACTGTGAATGTTTTTGGACATATAGAATAAAAAATGTGTAATTTTATATTTATTTTATTATATATTTATTTATATGTAATACTCAAATTGATATAATTTTTTAGGAATTATAATAAGCAAAGAAAGTACTAGGACTTGCACAAACTTTAAGTGTGGTTTCGATAATTAATTTCATATATATTTCTAAATAGACATAGTACCATGTAAATCTTCATTTAATTTTTTCATTTAATTATGTTAATTTAGTAAGTTATAGACCTATTACATTTGAGTGGCTGGACCTTATTACTGGACGAGAGTATCACGTGACTAGATTTGAGGCATAACTGACATAAAAGATATATTTTTCATAAGATATTCTATTGTTTCATTTAGTCAGTTATTTACTTTATCAGCTATTATAGTTATATTTTTCCAATTATGAATATACCTTCATTACTTCATTTTCATGGAAAATAAGGCAAGTGTGCTCGAGCAATGATTTTACTTTGTTAATGTACCTAATTTTTCTTACGATAAAAATATAACAGGAACAAATTGTCATTGAAGCCAAGTATGAGTAATTCAGATCCAGTTGGATTAACGCACTACAAATATAGGGCAACAATCATTTCCCTTCTAGGCAATTGGTGTGCCCAGTATACTGTTGAAGCAGCTGTGATTGCATAAAGCAGACAGTAAACAGAATAAAGTTTTGTCCCCTACAATCTAACTAGATAAGCACTCACTTTCGAAACCAACAAAATTTCTTCACTGATGAAGTTTGAAAATGCATCGGATTTGGATGAAAGAGTGTCATTAAACTGGGTTCCACTTACACTCTCTATGAAAAAAAAGATTTGTGGTGGAAAATGCATGAGGTGAATGTTGCATGCTAAAATGGCATTTGACTAAATAAGGTTCCGATGCATTAAGTGATATTTATCTATGATGCATTTGTACAATCCTCAGAAAATATCTTTATAAACAACGTGCAACAACACCTTTGCAGATTGAAACAACATTCCTGCTTAGCTTCAAATATGCCTTTGTCAAGGTGTTACTAGCTAAGTGAGGGCAAAAGTGGTGTTTTAGGCCAAATCCTCCTTTCACGATAAGCTCCAAAACAAATAATTAGTGTTTCTTTCTCACAAACATTGCACTGGCCACTGGCCAACGCATCTGCGTAACGTAAGGTGATGACACTAGTGGTGGTGTCAGTGAAATGAATTGGGATTGATTTTTTTTCCAACATACATCTTGTCAACGTCTATTTCCCTTCTTTATACTATTTTAGAGATTGCGTTTATCAAATGGCTTTATTAAGCCACCAAAATTTGTCCCCACGACTAAGCATCCGAACGCTTATTTATTGGTATGCTCTAATACTGGAAGCTTAGAATGCAGAGATTAATTCAGCATCACAACTTTTGATAGCCGCATAGTTAAAAAAACAGCAGCAATCACATTTCGGAAGGTAAAGAGGAGACTTTGAGCCAACGATATGGGTACTACACTATATCAGCTAAAAAATGATACGGTATTATGATATTTGGTATAATAGTTAGTATCGGTCAACACGGTCCGAAATTGAAATACTAGACTAAATTGTAAATTTATAAAAAGTTGAAGAGCTTAATTGAAAATTTAAAAAGGGGCTTAATTTTAACCTACCTCTCTCACTATCTCACTCACCTTACCTCATCGTGCTCTCCTCTTAGTGCGTCATCCCAGTCACTATCGCATAGTCGCACAATTGCATCAGTCAGGCGACCAAATCTATTGCACTAGCCTACACCATCGCACCAGTCCTCAATCTTGCACCTGTTGCACTACTCATACTGTTCCCACACCAGTCAAATCGCTCCCGCACCTGCACCTTAATGACCAGACCTAGCCACATTCGCACCCAAACAGCTAGTCCCAATCGCAATCACAACTGACCAACACACGCACACTTGTTGACCTACACCCATACTTGTTGAGCCGCACCATTGGTTCATTACACCACAGACTCCAGTCACTTCAGTCCACAAGTACTCACACAGATCCACTAACTCAACCTGCACCAATCTAGGAATTTAGTTTAGTGAAGGTTACAAAAAAAAATTGCCACAAATTTTATGGAATTATGGAAATTGATATTGAAATATTAAATTGTGTTGATTGTTGATTTGAATATTGAATTGTGTATTTGTGTTCTACAAAATATTGATATAGATAAATGAATATTAAATTGTGAATTTATGATGAATTGTGTATTTGTGTCCTTTTCCTTGAAAATATAAATAGAAGATTTCATTAATAAAGAAATGGAGTATAAGTTACAAAAATAACTTAGGGAGGTACCCTGTGTACATATGATTATATATTACTATGTTTTCAAAAGACAAATAACTACGCAAGTTGAGATATTGAGAACCTTTGAGTTTTACACAACACCCCTCAATGTTAAGAGTTCATGGATGATGGCCATGGTTTCTGATAAGAATTGGGATAGAATTTTGCTTTGATTCAAGTCGTCTACCTTTTCATTCTTTTCAAATGGTTTTAGCACATGTTGACAGTTACAATGTATATGAACTTCAGATAACATTGAGAAGATAGCCATTATATAGCACTAGAAAACTTATTAGTAGGTATTGACTAGTTACATTGCCATTTAACTTCTTCCCACAGATAGTTGGTGATCTCACACTGGAATAATAAATGATCATGTGTTTCCTCCGCTGTTGTATAAAAAGGGCATAGAAGATAGATGTTTAAATACCTGAGTCTATCAACTGTATTTAGATGGTTTGGAATAACTAGCCATAGAAGGAAGAATATCTTAGGAGGTATGAACTTGGTCCATATGATTCTGCTCCACTCCATTATTGGTTTCTTAAACCTTAAAAGCTCCCTCGTAAGTTTATTTGACAGCTATTCAATAGGTCGATTATGTCAGAAGAACGTATCTTTAGTGAGAGGATTAGGAGAATATTGACGTTGCAAATGTCGAATACTTGCAGGGAAATTCCAGTTGTTCGTATTAATGAGTGACTCCATTTTTGTGTGAAGAGGGAGATTAATAGAAATTCTTTGATCATCGAGTAAATTCATAAGAGCTCTATCCCAACCAATTGTCAAACCATAAGGATATTTGCTTCTAACTACCAATGGAGTAGGAAAATTTCTCTTTCGTTTCAAGAAGTTGGTTAAAAAAGGAGTTGGATGCTTTCTTCTACATTACCCAAATGCTCTTCCCTTTGAGAAAATATGAATGGATCCATCTGATACATCAGGATTTTCTATCTTCAAGGATCCACCAACCTTTTCAGGATGAGTGTTTGATTGGTAAGTTTCATTGGAAGAATATTAAGACCCCCTTCTTCCTTTAGATAGCAAATGTCGGACCATTTTACTTTAACACTTCCCTTTGCACAAGTAAATTGGTTACATAAGAAATCTTTAAAAATCTTCTCAATTGGCTTGGTAACACTCTTTGATAGAAATGTGTGTGAGCTCTAATATATATGTAGAGAGTTGAAAATATATTTTATGAGTTGTAATTTTCATACAAAGGATAAAAACTTGTTTATTCATGAGTTGATTCTTCATTAAATTTTCTCGATAATAGGATTAAAATTAAGGAAGGTTAGGCATTTTGTAGAGATTGGCAGGCCCAAATATAGCAGAGGTGGAGATTGTTCCTTCATTCTAATTAGGGAAGCAATGGGTGTGGCCATTTGAGAAGCTCCTTTTGAAAGTATGAAGTGGCTTTTGTTGAGCTTGATCTATAGGCCTAACAATTCGTTAAATATGTGGAGGGCCTACATATAGCTATTAATGGGGTCCCCATTTGCTCTGTAAAGAAGAAGCAAATCATCAGCAAAAGCAAAGTTAGTTAGTCCAATCCACTTACATTTTGAGTGGTGTCTAAATTTTACATTAGCTGCCACTTCAAGATTGATCATAGAGTTAATTACATCTATACATGTGATGAACAGGTAGGGGAAGATAGGATCCCTGTCCCAAACCTTTCCCATCTTTGAAATACTTGGAATGGTTGTCATTGATAAGGATTCAATAGCTTGCTACGGAAATGCATTCTTTGATTCATCTGGTATAGGTTCTAGGAAAGCCAAAAGCATCCATCATCTCCTATAAAAAATCCATCTAACATTGCCATAAGCCTTATAAAAGTTGATTTTTTATGGTGCAAATGGTGACTGAATTAGCTCCTGCATAGCCTTTGAGAAGCTCTTGCATAATTAATATATTGTCCCCTATATTTTCATTGCTAATAAAATCCCCTTGATTAATGAATGGATCAATCACTTTCTTCATTCTTGATGAAAGAATCTTAGATTTGATCTTATAAAGAAAATTTGAACAAGTAATGGGTCAGAATTCATTAAAGTTTGATGGAGTAGGACCTTTCGATATTAAACATAAGAATGTCTTGTTGATTTCTTTGAGCAATACTCCTGTGGAAAAGAATTGTCTCACAGTATGTTTGACAAAATAACCCATAATTATTTGAAAAAATAACCATCCAGGCCATCCAGACCTAGGCTTTTTTCCATCTATTTTTGGAAAATTGCCTCCTCAATCTCCTTGTCCTCTACAACCTTTATTAACAAACGACTATCTTCCAGTGTAATTTGCTTTAACTTGAGGTTTAGGAAGTCTACAGCAGAAACTGAACGTACATTCGAGGATCTTAGTAGCTTAGTAAAATAATTCACAGCCTTATTTTGTATATCATTTTGGTTCTAAAGAAGCAATCCCTCATAGTTGGTGATTGAACTAATTATGTTTTTATTTTTTCAAGTAAGAATTGAATTAAAGAAAAACTTTAAGTTTCTATCTCCATCCTTCACTCATTTTACTTTTGCTCTTTGTTGAAGAAAGCACTCATGATTTTTAACAACAAACAAATAAGTAAAGAGAACATGTTTCTCCTTTGCGAAGGGTGAAGCATCATTTGATGAAAGTGCAAGGAGAGCCTGGACAACAAAGAGTTCATCCTTAGTTTTCAATAATATTTCATTTGTGGATCCCCTAGAAGAATTTAACACTTTAAGTTCATGTTTTATTTCCTTCAACTTTTATATGCATTTATATTGTTTGGTTCATCTAAAAAGATAGCCTATACCTTTCCTATAAGCATCAGAGAAACCTGGATTGTGAGCCAAATAACTGTTGAATCTAAAAGGATGGAAGCTAACAATTCTCTGAAATAGTTTCTCAATTTTAATAGGGGTATGATCTGAAAGTAGAGGGTCTTGAAAAATAGTAGTGTTGTTAGGGAACTATATTAGCCAAGTGGCATTAACCAACACACAATCAAGCTTCTTTTGGATGCACCATCGAGAGGATTGTTTGTTAGAACATGCGAATATGTGGCCTGTGTGATCCAAATCTGTCACTCTCAATTTGTCAACACATTGTTTAAAATCCACTATATAATTACGAAGATTGCAATTACATGAGCCTTTGACCTATAGAGAGGGAAGTTAAAATCCCCACAAATTAGACAAGGAAAAGTTATCCTTCCACTGAGATTGATTAAATCAGTCCATAGCATTGATATTTGGAAACTGAAATTGTTTGCATAGATGAAAGAAAAAATGATATCAATTTGTTCATGCAAAAAGGATACATAAAGGTACATAATTTGATCCGTGCAGTGGAGCATTACTCCTCTAACTTCATCTGCCTTATAGCTTATTATAATTCTCCTGAAAGCATGGTGTGAATGGTTTGATATTTGCTCCCAAACCGAACCCAATATGTTCAACTTGCCAAGATTTTGTTAGTTTATTTTTGTCTCAAGTAGACATATGATTAGAGGCTTTTTCCTCTTAACAAAATCCTTAAAGTAGCTTGCTTTTTAGGGCAATTTAATCCTCTAACAATCCATATTATGATGGATATAATTAAAAATTTAACTAGCTCTTGTGTGATATTCTCTTTTCTATTGTTTAGAAAGGCTGAATTACTTCCTCATGACACATGACAACTTCCTGACCATCTTGTTTACATGGTGATTGATGGTCAGTAATAGAAGTTTCTGAACTGGTACAAGAGTTTGGGGAACCATCCAGGCTATTGTTTTAACAAGAAAGCCCTATTTTGATTTGTTCATATGAAATAGGGTTCTCAATTATATGATATATAGACTATAAAGGAATAGGAGAGGACGTTACTTCTATATCCAGAGTTACATCAGCTCCTGGTTTAATTGGAATCCTAACTATAATTAAGTTCTCATCATTTTCAGCTGCTCAGTATTGTTGTTACCTCCATCATCCTCTATTAACTCATCACCCATTAGCTCCATATAACTACCTGTTGAAAGTTTTCCGTGAGGCTTTCCATATTTTTCCTTGGTGTTTTATAAGTTTCTTCCAATGTCATGATACAACAACACTATCCTCCCATAATTTGTTGTCCTCACCTAGCCTCATAATTGGGATTTCAGATGGAAGTTCTTTGGTGAGCTCCATACTAACACATATACGAGCATAGCCTATTCTTTTTTTCTTAGCTACATTTTCATCAAAGCAGGGAGTTTTCCAATGAAAATAGTAAGGGCACTTAACCCTTATGTGGTCTAATATTCTAGTGGTACATTATGGAAATTTATACATAGAGGAATGCTCTAAACTTTTATAGATTCTAACTTCAAACTTAATTTCCAGTTCTGCAAAAATATTACTAAGTTTCCAATATGCCAAGGACCTTCTTTTAAAACTTTATGTGCTTAAGAGGTTGAGTTGAAAGTAAATAAAATGAGATTTTCCTCAGTTAGTAAGAAATCTGCTAGTCATTTACTATGCCATACTTAATTAGCCCATTTGTGGATAAGTGGGAAGTAGGTCATTTATCAAAGGAAAAGCCAACTACAGTAGCTTCCCAATTACGTGCCCCCTCCTCTAGGACTTCAATCTTTGGACAGACTATGAGTTTTCTATTTATTTCCTTAAGGGGTTTGAAGTTGAAAGTCGAAGTTTGGTGATCCCCTATAACTTATTTCTAGTTTTTTTGGGGGGTTCAACACATGATTAGAGGGTGGATGGCAATGGTGGCAAGTGGAGCTATGTTTATTGTAGGTTTAAGAAGGAGATAAGTAGGCAGAGCTGGGAAATCATCCTTCCCAGTGTGAGGTAAATGCTACATACTTGGGAATCAACGCTAAAACAAAGGGAACAAGCAATTTTGGTAGGACAAAAAGTCTAGAAAGGTAATAGTGTAAAAGGAAATGAAAGCAGGCGGGAAAAGGTGTATAAGATGGTGGGACAAAAATACCCCTTATGGGATTTGGTGACCTAAAGAGATACTAGTCAAGGAGGAGGAATATAGTCAGAAAAGAAAGTAGTAAATGTAAAAGAAAAAAAAGAGAAGAAGTAGGAGTCGTACCTCATTAAGCTAGCCAGTGTTATATGAATCACCATATAGGGATGTCTTAGAGAGTGTCTTCTTCTAGAGCATAGATACGTGTTGATGTACAAGCCTATAATGCTCAAAACTTTTGTGTATTTGTGTCTTATGACTTTGTGTTGTATAGTAATTCTGTATGTTGAATTGTTGGTTCTTGGTGAATTATGTTGGATTAAATTGAATTGTGTAGTGTATAGTGTATATTAACTCTTGAATGTGGAGTTAATTTGAGTAAAAAACTAAGAATGTTGATTTAATTGGTGAATGAAAGATTATTAAATTAAAGTTAAGAATTAGGATTTCAATAACAATGTTGATTAAAATTAGTTAAGAAAACAAAATGTTGAGAAGCAGTGCAAATTGAATTATATAAGCAAACAAAATAGATTAGTTTATAGTTAAATTATATGATTATATAAAATAGGTTGTAAGCTTATAGTTTTAAATTATGGTTGAAATTGAATACATTATAGTTGTGAGTACATGTCTTCAGCTTATTGTTGAATGATGTAATCATATAAAATGAATTATATAAGATATAAATGAGTATTACATAATTGTGTATGTTAAATACTTGAATTGTTGGTTTTTTTAACTTATTTGTGAATTATTTTGGATGAAATTGAATTGTATAGTATACGGTAACTCTTGATTGTGGAGTTACCTTGAAGAAACTAAGAATGTTGATTAAAATTGGTAGATGAAAGATTGTTAAATTAAAGTTGGGAACTAGGATTTTAATAACAATGTTGATTAAAATTAGTTAAGAAAACAAACTAATGATAAGCATTACAAATTGAATTGTATAAGAACAAAATATATTGGTTTATAGTTGAGTTATATTATTACATAAAATAAGTTGTAAACTTATAGTTTTCAAGTTTTAGTTGAAATTGAATAGGTTATAGTTGCAAGCATATGTCTTTAGTTTATTGTTGAATTATGTAATCATACAAAATAAGTTATATATGTTATATGTGTTCTCATATTAGTTTTGACTTTTGAGTTAAACAATACATATTTTGTAATAGTATTTGATAGTGAAAGTAAATGGTCTTTATTTGGATATTAAGTTATTAATTTAATTTTGACATATTTCTTTATTTATTTTACAGATAAATGGAAGAAGTTTAAGTACTTTTGATAATTTAGTTGCTTTAGGTATAGGAAGATTTAGTGATCTAGCTTAAGCTTATGCTAGATTGGTTCCTAGAATGAAGAACTATACTATTTTTTATAATGTAACAAGCATTTGAAAGGTAAGGGAATCACCAAATTGAAGAAGCATTTAACTAGAGTTAAAGATGATTTGAAGCCTTGTAAGAAAGTCAGCCATAATGTTAAATGACAAATGCAGACCTTGCTTGAAGAGTATCAAAAAGAGAAAGATAGAAGGAAAATATTGAACTAAGACATCTTTAGTGGAAGTTCTTTTGTTGATGGTTAGGATAATTGTGGGGAAGTAAAAGGTATCAGTATTCTTACCCAATTAGAAGGAAATTTTATAGTTGATGTTATGAAAATAAGAATATATGTATCTAATGTTTTGCACCACAAACAACTCCTAGAGCTCAGTCTTCAATCTATAGTACCTTATAATCTAGAGAAGCAGCTCATAATATGGACATGACAATGGCTAGATGGTTGTATGATTTAGGTATAATATTCAATACTGGCCAATCTTATTACAACCTATGTTAGATGTTATTACCTCTTATGATACAGGACACAAAAGTCCTTCAATTGATGACTATAGAGGAAAACTTTTGAATAGCTCTGTTTATAAAATAAAAAGTTATTTGAATAAAAGAAGAATGACTTGAGTTACTTATGGATGTTTAATTATGTGTGATGATTAGAAAAAAGAAGACATGAGCCTATTACTAATTTTTTGATATATTCTGCAAAGGGAAAAATGTTTTTAAAGTTTATCGATGCATCTATCCTTGTTAGTTTGTCATCCGAGTTGTGAATAAATTTGAGCCAGAAAATATTGTTCAGTTCATTACTAATAATGATTCAACTTATAAAGCAACTAGAAGAAGATCGCAAAGAAAGTATAATTATTTTATTGGACTCCTTGTACTACACATTGCATTAACTTGATGTTGGAAAATATAGGGGATGTTAAGTATTTTTCTATTATTGATGAGGCTGTGCAAAAAGAAAAAAAGATGACCAAGTTTTCTAGAATCATACTTGAAGATAAAGAATTTTGGTCCCAATGTCAGTTTGTCATCCGAGTTTGTGAGCCTTTGGTGAGGGTATTTTATCTGGCTGATAGTAATGAGAAAGTAACAATGGGTTATTTTTATGATGTCAAAAAGAGGGCGAAGGAAGCAATCAAGGCCAATTTGAAAGATAAACCTTCTTTGTATACACCTTATGTTACAATCATCAATGAGAGATGGGAAAGGAAACTTTTCTCTTCGTTGTTTATAGCTGGGGTATTTTTGAATCTTAGTGTCAATTTTAAACCAAGTTTTACAAAGAAAACTAAAGTTAATAGGAGAATGTTGTTAACTACCACAACAATTATTGCCCTTAAGATGATGCAAGATCTCCTAAGCTCATAGATTAAAATTTATAAGGATGCTTTTGGTGATTTTAGGATGCTAATTGCTATTTGCCAAAAAGACAAACCTAATATAGTTATATAGTTTTTTCAATTTTGTTACTTGTTGAAAATTAATCATTTCGTTATTTTGTTTATAATGCTACTTTTGCTTTTTTATAGTTGCTTAGTGGGACTAATTCAAAAATGGTGTTATAGAATTACGAAGATTTACAATTCAAATTCTAAGTCAATGTGTGAATGCAATAGGGTGTGAAGATTGTTTGAAGATTATGGAGAAATATAAGCAAATTATCAATTGTTGGTAGAACAAAGCTTTATCTCAGGTAGGTAGAGTTTAGCTAATCATTTCTGTTTTAAACAATCTCTATACACAATTGAGTACTCATCTCCTACTTTCCAGGAGAATTATTAACGAGATAGAAAAATGGATTAGAAAGTTTCTATGTTCAAGCAAAATTGACAATGCTAAGGCTGTTAATATCAAGTGGAATCATCTTTGTTAGAAGAGGCAAAAAAAGGGCTAGGCCTCACAATAATTCACACATTTCAATTTATACAAGTATCCAAAAGAATTTAGAGATTATTCAAGGATAAAGAATCTCTTTGGAATAAATGGATCAATGAGTACTATCTCAAGGAAACTAGCTTATGGAAAATTTCTAAAAGAAAAGAGTTTTCTTGGCCATTCATTCAGACCTTGAGAAATAGACTCAATGCCTATCCATTCATCAAATTGTAGATAGGGAATGGAGAAGAAGCATGGTTCTGGTATGATAATTGGACTTCCCAAAGCCCTCTTGACCTGAGGGAAGATATCTCTCCTCTTATTTCAAGAATTCCACTTTAAGCAAGAGTTAGCAGTGTGGTTGATCATAATTCTTGGCTCTTTTAAGGTAATGGTGTTGACAGGCTCTAAAGTTTCTTTCCTAGCTATCAGCTTAATCTATACACTCCAGACAAGCCTATTTGGTCTTTGAGCAATAATAGACACTTCTCAAAATCCTCATGCATCAAAGCACTTAAGCCGTATAGTCCTCTTATTCCTTGGTATTATATTATGTGGAAAGGTTCCTTAAAGCCTAAAGCCTTTTTCACTACCTGGCTTACAGCTTGGGAGAGACTGAAAACTAAGGACAGATAGTAGATTCTAATGACAAGCTATATGAATTATGTGGGACTAAGCTAGAAAGTATAGATCATTTGTACTTCAAATGCAGTTTCATCTCCTCCATTTAGGCAAGTATTTAACATACTCTCAATTTATACTTTCAAGAATCAGATTTGAAAAAAATATTGGCATGGGCTGATCATAAATTCAATTTAATGGGAAAAGATATAGTTTTCCTTTTTCCAAGCTTCAATTATGCAGTGTACGTCATTTGGAGAGAAAGGAACCAGAGATTGTTTGACAAGACTGTCACAGATAAGTATGTCCTAATTGACAAGCTTCATTATTAGATGAGTGAAACCTTGGCAGTCCATTATATTGAAGAACATCTGAGCTCTTTCTCAAGAATACAATGGAATCTTTAATTTCCTAGTTATTTCCCTAAAATTTTCTATAAGAGCATTGCATTTTTTTTCACTTGACCTAGCTTTATAAAGACACAAAATGCCTCTGTGGCTTTAATGAATTTTTTTGCCTTTCAAAAAAATATTTGTGCTTAATAAAGGAGCTAGAGTATTGTTTGCAATATTTTTATTATATGGTGATCCACTTAAGAAATATTATATGTTTAAATTTTACAATTTAATTGAAGGTTAGAATATGCATATATGATGTTATTATCTACTAAATTGACTAATGTATACAGTTCAATGTTAGTGGGAATCATTCCTATACATATTCAGGAGATTCTAACTATTCCAATAGGGAGAGCTAGGGGTTCAAAGACTTATAACATATGATAAATGCCACCATACACCTATAAAGTATAATTACTTCTTGTTTTAATTAGTCTATTATAGTTAGTTAGGTCTAGATATAGAGAAATTTGATAAGTTCATATTTTTCATTTTTTTGGGGGGCTAACTTGGCTTGTAATTTAGTATTTTAAAGAATATTTTATATGAATAATATGATATTTTCCCATATTTGGTTCATTGATTTATAAGTGAAACTTATAGATAAAATTTCGAATTTAAGTTCACCATTCTCTATAATTGTCTAATCGAGAGAAAATTGAAGTTAACCGGAAGCTAATATAAAGGACAACCTTTTTGTAAAAGAACTTAAAGATTAATTGAAGTTCAAAAATATAGAAAATTGGAGAATTATTTCTTATAGAAGTAATGAAGAATCAACCTTGGACCTGTAAGGAAGACAAAATTTAAGAAGATAAAACAAAATTGTTACTATGGTCAAAGTAGTATTAGGCACCAAATTCATAGTCATAATCCAAGGAAACATAGAAATATAATTGAAATGACCTTCTTAGCATCTTATGTAACCTTAGACTATAAATAACTTATAGATATGTTTTGTTCCTTAACGCTTCAATCAATTGAGGGAGCTTGTAAGAACCATCTCTCATTTAATTATTTTTTTATAGATTTTTTAGATTTTCTCAACATTAAAGAGAGCTTAAAAGCAAGAATGAAGGAAGATTCTTTCCAATTTGGAAGAATTTTGAGGATATCTTTTCTAGTTCTTTCATTTTTACCTTCTTTGATGATAAGATTATTTTATTTTAGTTTCAGTTAAATTATATCTAGCAACCAAATCCCTAGTTAGAGTTAAGGTGTAAATTATTTTGGATTTTTCAATTATTAACACATAATTAGTTATTGTATGTTGAATTTTACTCTTCTTTATCTTGATTCTTGAATTTATGTCTAGCCATCGTAAATTCAATTTTAGTTGAAAGATTGAAAAGAGAAATATAATATATGTATTAGAAGAATAAACACTCTAAATCTAGTAAAAGAGATATCCTAAACTATTATGATAATAATAGATTAATTCTTTTTAATGAATTGGATTAAGTTAATTATGCATTAGGATGTGATAATTGTTTAATTAGATATACATGTGTAACTTTTACAGGAGGCATAAATGTTTTAGATCAATTATTAATTCAACCTTAATAACTAATTTTTTAATAATTAAATTTCTTCATAAATGACCCTTAAATCTTAGGATTTTATTTTACATGGATTTCTTATTAATGATTAATCAACTTAATTAATTAATTAATAATATTATTTAATTTTGTTGTGCTAGTAGTCATGGAAGCAATAGAATCAATCACGTAAATAAAGAAAAATAGTAGAAGGACATAAAGAATTTTTACATGGGAAACCCAAGTGCCGAGAGAAAATATGCACTATGTCAAGAAGAAAAATTACAAATGTTTTCTCTCTCCCTCACACAAACCTTAGGACTAATGAATAGTACATCAATCCATGTTACAAAGGACCCTAATTTTTATATAGTAGTATAACTCTAGAGTAGAAAACCTACACAAAGTAGGAATTTTGAAATGCTTAGGATACATAACCATAGTAAAAGGCAGCCGTGTTGAACCCCGTTTTCGAAGCCCAACAATCGATTCGGATACCAAACAATGTTTGACTCGGGTCTTGGGATGAATTCCGAGAAGACTATTCGGGATAGTCACAAGAGGGTGGGTAGGGGGTGGGAAGAAAAGTGTATCACATATATATAAAATCTCAGCGTAGCAGCAAAGGAGGGTTCACCGCGACGAGCTATAGGTTTGCCGCAGCGAACCCATGGAGTTATCTCCATGGACCCTTCGGGAATGGTTTGTCGCGGCATAAGTCATTCTTTGCCGCGGCGAAGAAGCCTTCAAAAAGGTTCACTGTGGCGAAACCTTAGAAACCGCAATCCACAAACATTTTATACAAATACATACATTCAAATCTAACCATCTAACCTAACCACAAGCTAACATAATCATACATAAATGGAATTTCGAATCATCATTTCCTTACTAATTCAAAGAGTTTGAGCAAATACATATCATCATATACATCAAAACTTAAAACAAAATACATAAGGATGCTCAATGTTGATATGTTTATAAAGCTAACATAAGTCTCTAACTTTCTTGGAGTTTCTGATGCCTTACAAGGATCGACGATCTTCTCGTTCTACACCTGAAGAGTGGAGGGTAATTGGGGTGAGCTGCGAAGCTCAGTGGCTTATACATTTATAGCCATTGGCATTGAGCCACACATTCAAGCATAATTACATATATATATAACAATTCAATACTTAACAGGTTGAAACTCATAACTCATATTTACCAAGATGTCATCACAAAGGACATGTTGTGTAATTTATCCATCACAACATAACACTCAATTATGCATCATGCTTGACAAATCAATGATAAAATGCACAACAAATGGGTCGAGAGTTTCGTGGAACAAAACAGATAAACTGAAGTTTATACCGTGAACAAAATGAGTCTGATTTCTCAGGATCTCGTGGCCTCAAGCAGGCAGCCAGGAGAAGGCTATATGTCGACGTGCATGTGACTAACGAAACGTTCCTCTCTTGCCCAAACACAATCAAAGTTCAATGCTTAACTCATTTCACACACATTCGTACTTTTCATGCTCATCATGCTTTCTCCTCTTTTTATTTACACAAGATTCCATGACATAACATGATCACAATCACAATGCATTTTTAACAATTGCCATAATTCACAACAAGCAATTTAACACATAATATACAAGCAAGTAAGACAATTTGCCTATACTACACAACAATTATAAATAGATTACCCACCTAATTTTGCATGACAATCTAAGTTCAATGTTGTCTTTTCTCTTGCTCTTGGATCGGGCTTGCTTGGTTTCATATAAAAAACCAAGTTCTCATTCAAACAACATTCAAAGGAAATTCATAAGGCTTCAAAAATCAAGAAGAAAAAATTGAACTATAACCCCTTCAAAATCCATACTTTCGGGTCCATTTTCTATGATCTTTATGATCAGGTAAATGAAGAAATTTGCTAACACTTCTTCTATAAAAAATGTCCCCCATTGTCTTAAGTTTTCAATGACACCAAAATCATTCAATTTGGTTCAGAAATCTGAAAGTTATACTCCAAACATGCTGGACTACTCTTATACTGAGACAATATTCTATACTTGACTTCCATCCAAAAATGGATATCCTTAAAAACTGAATTTAAACTTCATTTCTTCAAAAAAATCGTAACCCTATGTCTTTAGTTTACTCCAAATAAAAAATCACTTCAATTGGACAACTAAAAAAAAGTTATGCCCGAAATTTCAAAACATGTCTATGCAGAAAAATGGATTTCGCCGCAGCAAAATCAGAAGTTCGCTGCGACGTAGTTGTTGGAGTTCGCTACGGAAAAGTCAGAAGTTCGCCGTGGCAAACTTTTCCATAAACTCATTTCGAAGACATTTTTCGACATTCTTCATCTATATACTCCCCATCTTTCAAATATAACCCATCTTAACCCTAAACCACCTCTTCTACTTCATTTCCAATCTCATTTCAACACAATATCATTAACAAATACATCAAAATCTATCTTTGATCATTAACCCTAAAAGATTAAAACATTACTCCATTCATCAGCAACTTCCTATCCACATTCCACATTGTCTTTCACTTCTAGCTAACACTAATTATACTTCATCTAATAATGAAGAAGAGGTAAAGCTTATATTTACTTGATTTAGCTCCAAATTCTTCAAACTCTTCAAGATTTCCACAAACCCTAGCTTTTCTCTTTTTGTCTTTTTCTTCCCCTCTTCCATGACACTCTCTTCTCTCACAAGACAACAAATACTTCTTCTTCTAACTTAAACTCTTAATGATTGTAAGATGACCCTTATGCCTTATAACCTTTAGACTTAAGTGATCTACCAAGATTGCCCCTCATGCATTCTTACTACATTTATACTTTAATGCCATCAATTCAAGCAATAAATCATCCCAAAATTGGCATGCTAGTTGCTCCAATATAATAAATCTATTAATACCTCAAAAAAATTTTAAAAATTTTGGCCCAACATGCTGAGCCATTTTTGCCAAGCATCAATCATGTAAATCCATTGCCAAGTGTATGAGAGAGAAAGAATCTTGAAGGCTTGGGTCATTATCCTAACAAATATCCAACTTGACACAAGAACGAAAGTAGGAGCTCAATTAGCCATAAGCCTTTAAGGGCATTTAAGTATCAAGAATACCGGCTAAGTCTAGGCAAAGCTTGAACTTAGAAATAAGTAGTGGCTTGGTCAACATGTCGACGGGGTTCTCAGCAATGTGAACCTTCTCAATAATAACTTCACCTACTTCAATAGTATCTTGAATGAAGTGTTGTCGAACATCAATATGCTTAGTATTAAAGTGATACTTACTACTTCTCGTGAGGTGAACGACACTTTGACTAGAATAGAAGATAATAAGGACATCTTATTGTAGACCAAGCTCTTTCACCAAGTCTTGGAGCCAAATAGCTTCTTTCACTCCTTCAGTAGTAGCAATATACTCCGCTTCAGTGGTCGATAATTTCGCAGTGGACTATAGAGAAGAATACCAAGTAATAGTGGAACCACAAAGAGTAAAAACATAGGATGCAAGTGACTTTTTCGATCTTAGTTACCACCATAGTCATCGTTAACATAGCCAACTAGACCACCAAGATCATAATAGCTTTTTTTGAAGATCAAACTGAGTTCATTAAAATCCTTCAAGTAGGGAAGAATCCACTTCACACCTTCTCAGTGCTTCTTACCAGGATTATGCATATATCTAGATACAACACTAAAAGCATAAACCAAATTTGGTCGGGTATATACCATAGTATATATCAAGCTACCAACGGTGCTAAAGTACAGAACACAAGACATACGTTCCTTAACTTCACTAGTAAATGGTCATTATTTAGCTAATAATTTAAAGTCTACAGAAAATGAAGTAGTAATGAGCTTACAATGGGCAAATTGAACTTGTCAAGCTTCTTTTGAATATATTTCTTTTGAGAGAGCATAAGTTTACCTGCTTGACGATCCTGAATAATCTCCATCCCAAGAATCTTTTTAGCAATGGCCAAGTCTTTCATGTCAAATTCACTGCTAAACTGGGCCTTTAACCTATCAACAAGAGCTTTATTAGGCACCGCAATCAACTTGTCATCAACATAAAGCAAAAGATAAATGGATGAACCATCAGGGAACTTTTGAAAATACAAACAAATCATCATAGCTACTTCTAGAGTAGCCTTGCCCAACCATAAAAGAGTCAAACCTCTTATACCACTGTCTTAAAGATTGTTTGAGATCATACAAAGATCTCTCTAAATGACAAACATGTCCTCCTTTCTTTGAACCACAAAACCATCGTGTTGATGGATGTAATTTCTTCTTAAAGATTACCATACATGAATGCAGTTTTCACATCTATTTGCTCAAGCTCCAGGTCATTAGAGCAACAAGAGATAATAATACACGAATAGAGGTATGATGAACAACATGAGAGAATACCTTATTGAAATCAACTCCTTCATGTTGATCAAACCACATACAACAAATCAAGCCTTATATCTCTTGCTTTCAACACTGGAGATGCCTTCTTTGAGCTTGTTGATCTATTTGCAAAAAATAATAGTACGCTTACCCTTAGGAAACTTCGCCAAATCCCAAGTCTCGTTCTTATAAAGAATTTTAATTTCTTCCTACATAATACTAATCCAATTTCTAAGATCTGCACTAGTAATAGCCTCAGAATAATTCTTTAGCTCAAAATAAGTGTCAACTTCCTATGTATCAACTAAGTATAAGCAAAGAGATCATAATCATAGTCCTACAATCTCGCTGGCAATTGGTTCTTTCTCCTAAGAAAATCTTGAGCCAACACATAATCAGGTTACACTGGTAGTGGGTCAACTTATACAATGGCATCAATTTGAGTTTCCTGAGACTCAAAAGTAAGTGGGACTGTCTCCTTAGGGGAGTAGCAGGGACTATAAACTCTACCTTCTCCCTTATACTAGCCTAATCATTTGCACAAGGGGAAAACAACATAGGATTTTGCCTAGAAGAAAATATAACATTTTCATGAAAAGTTACATTATGGCTATGATAAATCCTATGATATTTAGGGTTAGGACAATAAACAGGATAGCATTTAACTCCTTCCCCGTAACCTTAGAAGACACATTTAATAGCACGGGGTTTTAACTTGCCTTTATTAACATGAACGTAAATAGGACACCTAAAAATACGAAGATTAAAATAATCATCAGGGTTACCTAACTAAACTTCTTTTGGTATTTTTTTGTTGAGAGAATGATACGGAGAATGATTGACAAGATAGTATGTTATAGTAGCCACCTCAACCTAAACTCACATCCCAACTTAGTATGAGAAAGCATGCATTAAGCTTTCTCCAATACATTCATGTTCATGTGCTTAGCAACTCTGTTGCTGAGGCTTACCAGCCAAAGTGTGGTATCTAGCGATGCCTTGCTTCTTGCATAGGTTGTCAAAAGCATCTTCACAAAACTAAAGACTATTTTTAGTCGTCAACCACTTAATTTTCTTACCTGTTTGGTTCTCGATCAGGGTTTTCCACTCCTGAAAAGTGGGAAGAACTTCATTCTTTTTCTTTAGGAAAAACACCTAAACCTTATGAGAGAAATCATCGATAATGGTCAATGTATAACTTTTACCACTTCGAGAAGCAACATGAGAGGGACCTCGTAGATCAAAATGAATATAATCTATAGTACCTTTGGTCCTGTGAATTCTCACGGAAAAGAAACTCACTCTAGTCTATTTACCAAAAACACAATGTTCATAGAACTCCATATTACTTGAACTCTGGCCCAACATACCCCTCTTGCATAAAATTTGCATACCTTTCTCACCCGTATGGCCTAGGAGGTACAACCACAACTTAGTTGGTGAGATTTAGATGAGGCAACATTAGTAGTACCAACCTGTAGATCAGAATGAATATAATCCAGAGTATCTTTAGTCTTGTGAATCCCCGAGGAAGAGAAACTCACTCTAGTCTGTTTACCAAAAACACAATGTTCACAAAACTCAATATTACTTGAACTCTGGCTCAATAGACCCCTCTTGCATAAGATTTGCATACGTTTCTCACCCATATAGGTTAGGAGGTACAGCCACAACTTAGTGACATGTTAGTGAGACTCAGATGATGCAACATCAGCAATACCAATAACGGTAGAGCCCTGCAACACATAAAGAGTACTATGTCTTGTCCCTTTAAGGATTATAAGATTACCTCGAAACACCTTCATGACTCCACTTTTAGAAGAGTACCTACACCCAAAAGACTCAAGTGTACCAAGTGAAATAAGGATTTGATTCAAATTAGGAACATGACGAACATTAGTGAGGGTTTTAACAACACCATCGTGAGTTTTAATATTAATTGTATCTTTCCCCACCACATCACACTGTGCATTGTTACCCATAAGGGCAACACCCTTATAGGTGGCAAACTAATCTCTGTGAGGATCCATTCATCTTTGGATCATTTTTTGCCTTGAACAACCAAAAAAACATCACTTCCTGAACTATAATCAATCACAGCAACCTCAAGGGTAGAATAAGATTGATTACCCTTTTTTACGTTCTTTTTCGAGTTTATTTTTCAATTTATAACAGTCCAAGACCTTATGTCCGAGTGTCTTGTAATATTTACGTGTAATATTGGCATCTCTATCTCTACACTTAGATTTAAACTTCTTACAGCTCTTACTACTCTCCCTCTTTTCAAAAGTTCAACCTCTAATTGTTAAACTCTTAGCCTTCTTCTCAATGGAAGCATCAAACTTTTCTTTAGACAACAAAATAGGTTTAACTTCTTCTAAAGAGAGAGTTTCAAGGTTATCATAAGCATAATTTCTTTAAAGTTCTTATACTTACAAGGTATTGAAATAATAAGAAGCACTGCTTGATCCTCATCATTAATTTTAACATCAAGATTTTCCAAATCAATAATAATGGAATTAAATTCATCAAGGTGAGATGGGATAGGTGTATCTTTAGACATCTTGAACATAAATAGGCGTTCATTAAGACGAAGTTTGTTGGCCAAACTCTTTGTCATATAAAGGGGCTCCAATTTTAACCAAAGTTTTGCAACGGTAGTCTCGTGGACTACTTCCCAGAGCAGTTTACACGTCAAGCATAACTAAATATCGGACAAGGTTTTTTTGTCCAACTCTTCCTAATCCTCATGTGACATATTGGTAGGTTTCTTTGTCTTGCCAGACAGAGCTTTCTTTAATCCATGTTTTGTGAGAATAGCTTACACCTAGACCTTTCAAATAGCAAAACTAATTTTTTTGTCGAACTGGTCAATGTTAAATTTGGTTAAAGGAGACATAATGACAAGACTTGATTGTTCGAAATGAACCTGATTCTAATACCAATTTGTTCTGCTAGTAGTCTAGCAAGTAATCGAATCAATCAAGTAAATAAATAAAAATAGTAGAAGTACACACAAATTTTTACTTGAGAAATCCCAGTTTTGGGAGAAAAATCCACGGGGCGACGAGGGCCTAAAAATATGCGCTATGTCAAGGAGAAAAATTACAAGTTTTTTCTCTCTCACTCACACAAACTTAGGAACTAATGAAAAGTACACCAATGCATGTTACAAAGAACTCTCAACGGAGTGTTTATATAGCAGTATAACTTTAGAGTAGAAAACTGACACAGAGCAAGAATTTGAAAATAGTTGGGATACATAGCCGAAAAGAAAAGGAAAGGAAATGGGTGACGCCAAACATCAGTCACGTAAATCCATTGCCAAGTGTGTGCGAGAGAAATAATCTTGAAGGCTTAAATTAGGTCATTATCCTAGCAAATTTAATTAATTTATTATGATTAATAAATTCGGAATAATCTAAATTTACATACCCTTGGAGTGTCAGACCAGCACTTGTATTAAAAACACTATGGGGTTCAAAAGTTCTACCTCTAACCATTAAACCTTTAGCCTTCTTCTCAATGACAGCATCAAACTTTTCTTTAGACAACAAAACAGGTTTAACTTCTTCTAAAGAGAGAGTTTCAAGGTAATCATAAAACATAATTTCTTTAAAGTGCTTATACGTGTAAGGTATTGAAATAATAAGAAGCACTGCTTGATCCTCATCATTAATTTTAATGTCAAGATTTTTCAAATCAATAATAATAGAATTAAATTCGTCAAGGTGAGATGGGATAGGTGTTCGAACATCTTGAACGTAAATAGACATTCATTGAGACGAAGTTTGTTGGCCAAATTCTTTGTCATATAAAGGGACTCTAATTTCAACCAAAGTTTTGCAACGGTAGTCTCGTGGACTACTTTCCAAAGCACTTTACACATCAAGCATAACTAAATATCGGACAAGGTTTTTTTGTTCAACTCTTCTTAATCCTCATCTGATATATTGGTAGGTTTTTTTGTCTTGCCAGACAGAGCTTTCTTCAATCCATGTTTTGTGAGAATAGCTTACACTTGGATCTTTCAAATAGCAAAACGAACTTGTCGATGTTAAATTTGGTTGAAGGAGACATGATGACAAGACTTGATTGTTCGAAATGAACCTGATTCTAATACCAGTTTGTTATGCTAGTAGTCGCGGAAGTATTTGAATCATTCAAGTAAATAAATAAAAATAGTAAAAGTACACACAAATTTTTACTTGAGAAATCCGAGTTTTGGGAGAAAAATCTATGAGGCGAAGAGAGCTTGAAAATATGTGCTATGTTAAGGAGAAAAATTACAAATGTTTTCTCTCTCACTCACACAAACTCGGGAACTAATGAAAAGTACACCAATGCGTGTTCCAAAAAACTTTGAAGGGAGCGTTTATATAGCAGTATAACTTTAGAGTAGAAAACTGACACAGAGTAAGAATTTGAAAATAGTTGAGATACGTGGCCGAAAAAAAAAGGAAAGGAAATGGGTGATGCGAAACATCAGTCACGTAAATCCATTGCTAAGTGTGTGTGAGAGAAATTATCTTGAAGACTTAAATTAGGTCATTATCCTAGCAAATTTAATTAATTTATTATGATTAATAAATTCGGAATAATCTAAATTTACATACTCGTGGAGTGTCAGATCAGCACTTGTATTAAAAACACTTTGGGGTTTAAAACAAATGCAGGTACACTTGTCATATTCTGTCTTGATCCTGCGAATATAAATAATCTGCAACGACACTTATTTGCAGATTGAAGTACGCTTGGGTGATTTCGATTAATACTCTCTTAAAGTGTTACGCTGCCAATAAAAGCTGAAAAGGGCTGCGTTGTAGGCCAAAGCTGACAGCTTTGTGTTTCGCCCTTTTCTGATAAGTTCAAAAGAATCTCTTTCTCGCAAACAAGTGGAATTCTATTGGACGTACTTAATCGCAGTGTCTGAGTGGCAAGCCACGTGTGTAATGTAAGGTGATGATGCTGGTGGCGGTGTCAGTGTGATGAATTGGGATTTGTTTCTGCTTCCAACACACATCTTATCAACTTTTTATTTTCGACCTTTATAGGCTTTCAAAAATATAGCTTCTCAAATTAAATCTCATGTACGAAATGGCTTATCTGAATCATGAGGTAGCTTTTAACTGTCCTTATGCGCTCACTGTTTATGATTCTGGTAACTGCCAGCATCCTTCACCTACGTCGTGAAGCTGCTAATTGTTTTTGTCAACAGATTAAACAAACTCCTTTTAGATGATGATATATTTGTGTGTAGTTGCAGTTTGAGCATGAGCCCACACTTTAGGTTCAGTTGCTGACAATTGCAGTAGGCTCTGGCATGTTTCTGGATGTGCAATCATGCAGACGTACCATTCTGCTATTTCATGTCTCAGCCTGTATATAATCTGATGGGTTTCTTTCCCAGGGCTCCACTCCATCAGTTTTCTACATCCCTTCATTTTATCCAAAAGCAACACAATATTTTCAATCGCTTGCAGTTTTGCTTCTTATTTTCTTTTTCTTTTTCTCTGAAAATGAGGCTTGTTTGTATCTCAGAAGGGTGTGTGACAGTCAAGTAGGTTTCCTTCCCACCGAGTACCAATTAAAACAAGTCATGAACAGGTAACCAGATAAAAGAGTTGAGTGCCACATTATACTTCGGCAAATAATTTAAGGTTCCTTGAAATAGTTGTAAAAGATTTAAGATTGGAAAGAAGGGGAAAGAATAGAAATGAAAGGATGGTTAACTTCCAGAGACAGAAAATGAAGAAAAGAGAGGAGGAGGAACACTGAATCGAAACTTTTTAAGGTTTCCTTCCGTTACAATTATGCTGTGTCATTATGAGATTGAATTTCTCCACCTTCTAGGTGCCTTTCTAGTCTGTTCTCCAGTAGCTGGTAGCTGAGGTCCAATATCATGACTTTCTAGATTAGTCATCTTAGTGAATTTGCTCAGTTTCTTCCACCCAGTAGCCCAAGCTGATGTTTGTTTTTTATTTGTCAGCTTATCAAATTGTCTCTGTAGAGTCTCCATGTCATTTTGGAGCTCAAGGTACTTAGTTTTGACACTCTCCAGTTCAAATTTGAGTGTGTTGATGTCCTTTTTAGCGGCTGACCAACCTTCTTGGAATGACAGTGGAGTCCCTTCAAGTAGTGTTTTCCGGTTTGATATGACTG
Organism: Erythroxylum echinodendron; assembly: GCA_027575705.1. NCBI lineage: Eukaryota > Viridiplantae > Streptophyta > Magnoliopsida > Malpighiales > Erythroxylaceae > Erythroxylum > Erythroxylum echinodendron. Next base: position 36,075,615 of record JANZXR010000172.1, on the reverse strand, counting down.
GCTGGTACTGGGCTTCGCCAACTTGTTTTAGTGAGCTGTTGGCTATTGCATTGCTAATCTTGACCTGTTCCGAGAACAGAACTTGCACAACCACACGAAGAGGCAGTCTTTCATTTTGTGCGGCGTGCATACAAGCATCAACGGAGAGCTTCTGGCAGTCCATCACGCGGCAGAGGCGTTTCCTTTCGTGCTCAGAGAGTGTCGGATGTGCCTGTTGAATTGTAAACTAATTGAAGTTCCATTCATTTGTTAATATCAACGTTTTATGTTGATATAATCTTGTTGAGTCACTAACGACAACATAAACTATTTGATGGTTTGTGAATTTGTTTATCTAGTGTATTTATCATCTCCACATGTTATGTATAAGGACCTTATCTTTCACGGATATTTTGGTTATCTTAACGCACTCGGCTCTGTGCCAAAGTAAATAAATTGAACAAATTATGTATCATTCATGTGTGCATGCCAATCTCAAATAAGACTGAAAGTAATCCTTCTTTACAGAAGAACCATAGAGGACCTTACCTTAAGATAAGAATCAACTGCTCGATATAATCCATCGTCGCAAGTTCTTGCAGATTCAGGCAAGGCTTCTGCAAGTACCTGGAACTTTGTCAAAGAAAGACTCCTATCCCTGGCCACTTCCGTTAGATAGCTGTCAACAAGCCTTGCGACTCTCATCTTGGCATTAGGAATTGAAACCATTTGGGGACCTTCGTACATGTGCTTATCGGATAATGATCGTCTACTTGGACTTGAACTTTCTGTCTGTTCCTGAACTAGAAAATGCTCCAAAAGCCTCTGTACAAGATCGACATCGTACAATGTCTCACTCTTATTGTAAGAAGGAATTAAAAGATCAGCAAGTGTGGCCTGTTCAAACTGCATTCCCACTCGTTTTTCTAATTCAGTGACCAAAGCAGGTGCCACCTTCAACATATTTGCCATGTTAAGAAGATGGAGTAGGAAACTGCAAGAAACGCTGTCCTTTTGCGGTGGAATTATGCTTATTAGACTCTCAATAATCATCCGTTTATCTTTGGCCTGAACTGATGGAGGACCATCTTTAGTTCCGGCCACCACCATATGTAGTCCACCTTTCCAACTTCCACTGCTACCACTATTACTGTTATTGCTGCTATTACTTCCTAGCTCATCCACTGCCCCACCTCCGTCTTTGATCAAACCCGGAAGCCATTTGAATGAATAATGCATAATTGCAGCTCCAATCAATTCAAATCTCATCCCTTTTACTTTGATTGCAGTCATTACTCTAACAAAGTGATCAATCCTAAGGAGCGAAACATCTTCGAACCACCAATCGGGGGGAACTGGTGAGTTCCTACTTGGACTTGAGTCCGCGTCATTCCATTTCGGACTAGAGACTTTAGGTGGTCTTCCTGTGTACGCCCATCTTATTCCTTTCGGATTGGCACAAGCTTTCCAGGCAATGGACTCGCTGCATCTTCTAACAATTTGAAGGTTCTCTGCCCATGGAGAGAGCTTCTCACAGCTTTTCAATACTAATATAGAGTCCCTCCATGAAGACAACACCACGTAACTGAGAAACGCCTCAGTTTTGAAGATAAGGTTACCTTCTTCCAAGTCCTCTGTCATTTCAAGGTACTCTGCGGCACATCTCAGGCCAGAGATATTAGCTGCTGTTAGATCAACAGCAATTCCATAACAAAACTTGGCTGCAAGCTCGAATGCTTCAGGTCCACCAGGGAGATCATCTAATACTATCTTGTTCAGGTCAGGGTCTCGCGATTCGTATATTAATCTATTCATCTTTCCGCTCCTTGAAAGCAGTGGATACTTTCGCGAGAACATAAAAGAATTCAAGAACCGTACGTTTTAGTCAACGATATTTTTGAAGCTTATTAAGAGAAGTGAAATCCAAGCATCAAAATGAAGGAAGCTACCTTGTGCAAGTGGAATTTGAGTTCACCAATCCTAACAACAAGATCGCTGGGAATATCAGTTGCAATGTACCTGCATATTGATTACTTGAGACAGCGCATTCGGCAGTTAAAAGAGTGCTCAAATCAGTTTTTTTTTTTTTTTTGGGTAAATTAGTTTTAAGAAAAACTGAACTCAACTGCTGACATGAGCAACCAAAAACAGGGGGAAAAACAGATACATAACATGTTGTTTGCAGAATATCCATCGGATATGCAAAAGAAAAGCAAGCAAAAGCCGGGAAGCTAGACTTTAGAAGAGAGCAAAGAAGCTAATTTCCCTACGTACCATGACTGGTCCCTCAGCTCAAACCCATTAGTCTTCACACCATGCTTGCTTGAAGTAAGGACTCCATTTCCATAATCTCGGCCTCCAATTGACTCTGTCTCTGAGTCCCACATGGTGCTACACACAGATCAAGAACTCGGGGAAGATCTTCTTGGAAACGATTGCTTCGACTATTGAGTTGGAGCGGAGACAATGAGTAGGAAACTCTGAAAATCGGGCAAGTAATGCAGACACATCATGAACAAATAAAAAGAAAATTGTCACATGGGATGGCTTGGAATTATCTTGAATTGTCGGCTTGATATAGATTTTCAAGGACTCTCTACATTACAGGCTGTGAAGTAATGGGCATAGACTGTTTTGCTTCCTTGATCATTTTTGATCTTGTATGGAGTTCTTTTCTTCTAGTTTTGGACCCTCTGGCTACTTTTTCTGTGTAAAAGGAACTCTTAAGGTTCAGTTTGTGATAGTTGGCATTATCTTTTCATGTCATTTTATTTGCTTTGCACTCTGTCAATATTTAGAATTTACTATAACATGAAAAAACAAATTAAACATTCCGTTGAGAAGGATAGAGGTGATTTTAGCGAATAGCTAAGAGTTATGTTGGAACAGCAAAATCACGGAATTGCCACTGCAGTATACTATGTACCACCACTTTTAATGCGTTTTGCTCACGTTCCAGGATTGTACAGATTCAACATAACCTAAGGCAAAACGCATTCCAGGATTGTACAGATTCAACATAACCTAAGGCTTTGCTCGGTGGGAGGGTTAGCAATGAAACGGAATGAAACGTAACACATTTTTATCGTTTGATTGAGAGTTTTATAATAAAATGGAATAGAATTTGGTGGAAGTGGAAGGTTTCATATTACGTTCCATTCCATCCTAAATAGTGAAAATAAGAAACCTCTGATTTGGAAGATTTATGATGAAATGTAAACTAATAAATACATACTTCCTAATATATCCTCAATAATTTTTCTTAATACTAATTATTTCTTCTAACCCTAACTCTATTTTCCACGTACTCATTTATTATGATCCACAAAAATTGTATATAATTAAGAATATTTTTATATTATTTCTCCTTATCTTAATAATAATATTTTTATATTATTAATAATAAATTGTATATAATTAATAATATTTTTGTATTATTTATCCTTATTCTAATAATAATATTTTTATATTATTAATAATAAATTGTATATATTTAATAATAAAATAAAAATTTTAATAAAATTTTTATTAATGAAATATAGAAAATATATAAAAATTATTCTTTAATTATATTTATATATTTCTATATAAATAAAAATATAAATAAATAATTTTTAAATATAAATAGCATATAATAGAATAAATTTTACTAAATAATTAATAATAATATTTTTATATAATTAATAATAAATTGTATATAATTAACAATAAAATTAATTATTAAAAAAAGAAGATATTTAAAAAATTATTTGTCACTGTTGTGACTTGAACAACTGTGACTTTTTAATTGAACATAATTTCTGTTTTAAAATCATATTGTTAAGTCTCTTGCAACAACTATTTTAATCTCTGGAATATAATAATCATTTATTATACATTACATTCCATTTTATCTATCTTCCAAATAGCGTTTCATTACATGACATTATGAACCTTTCCATCCCTTCTAAACAATTTTTTATTATATTACATTATATTCCATTATAAACTGTTTCTTTCTGTTTCATTTCATTTTATTAATTGACATCCAACTAAACAGACTATAAAGAAACTCATATCTGTCACTCTGCAGCTATATGTAACAGAAACAGGAAGAGTATCATCACGTGTTTTAGTTCTACAGTTTCTTATCATCTAGTAAGTAGGCAAGCAGGTTTCCAGCCACATACACATTCCTTCCTGCACTGCCAATAGCCGGAGAACATGGGCTTTCCTAGACCATGGAAACAGGATAATTAATATTTTTTGTGCCAAAACCTGCTTTTGAAGGAATTTGCTGCTAGTCCTGTAGTTTTTGTTTAAAGACTTAGTTTGATTGATATATATTCCTTGTTTTCCTTGATAGCCTCATGTTCGAGTCCCTACAACGAGGAAACAAGAACACATACAAGAATTTCCGTAATTTTGGTCTTATTAGTTATTACTACTAGAAAGATGGGGACTACAGTGTAATCCAACGAGTAGATATGAAGAGCCTATGGACAAAATAAATATGGAGTCTGATAGCAGTGACTCCTAAGTCCTAACGGAGGAACTTGGAATGATGAGCTTTTACAATTCTTTTAATTTCACAGTCGTACACTGTCACATGCGTCTACCTTCAACGAAGTTCGTTATGTACGTGTAAGGCCCCCCATCGGCCATCGTTATCTTTCTGCTTCCAAAAGATGTAATACAGCTTAATGGGGGTGTTAATTGGTAGGTCCAGTATTTATTTTTGTGGTGAAACAAGTGTTTTATTTTGTAGTACATTTGAAGAATGATAAGCATGTGCCTACCCCCACTTATTGCACTAGCTGGTTTCATGAGAACTTTCTTTTCCTTCTTTTTTGTTTTCTTCCGCAAAGGCCTATCGATAGGTCGCTTTTTGTACTAAAATGCAGTCCAAGAAGTGTGGTATATTTCACAGTTTTAAGAAGTGCTTGATTCCATGTCTTTACTTGTTGCACTCTTACCTTCCTTCGTGTATATTTACTTCCCATCCAATAATTTTGTACATATGCACATCAACTTCTGTCTTCTCATATTTTCTTTGAATAATTAACTTTTTGACACATATTTAATTAAGAGATTTATTAACAACTTTCACGGATCAAGTGCGACTTTAAGTGGATCTACGCCAATTTGAAGCATTAAATAAGTGGATCATTTCGCTGTACTCTAAGATTATATTCTACTTTAAACCTGAACTCTAATACCATTATATTCGACAATGAGCCAAAATTAGCTTAGTCAGGCTCATAGACATCATTAGAAATCATTTTAAAAAGCAAAGAATCGTGAATAATAATTAGCTAGTTGTAGGGCCATTAGATTCAGGTGTCCCCTTAAGTCATACACAAGCCTCTTTAGTCACCTTAATTTAATATTCTTATCAAAAATTGGAATACCAAATATCGAATCATATTCGGGAGTGATACAAATTCATTCACCAAATTATTCTATTGCGCTTCAATATCAATTGTTAATGTCTTTCTATGAATTATATATAATTCTCCAATCTTTGCATTGCCTTATTAATAAATTAAATATAATATTTCTACCCAAAGTTATCAAACCGTGTTTAGTGGCATCAAATTGAATTAATATACTTTTTTAATCAAAATTTTGCTTCTTTCTTAATTGTTATCACCACAATTTTAAGCAACCATACACCTTGTAAGCATTCGTATCAATTTCCAACTCAAGTAATAAGATGTTAAATTTCATCAAGTCATAATATCACAAACTCAAAATTTTAGTATTTCATGTTATTGTTCCTAAATACTCTTAAATTAGTTTTTAGGATATTGAAATTTAGTATTATACCCTCTAAAGTTTTTTCCAATATAAATAAATAATTATTATTGTCACATAAAAAGTCAATAATTTTGATGTTATGACTAATTTTCATTCAAATAAAAGCTTTATGTAAATAGACATTAACATTAAAAATTAGTTTATATACATAAAATATTAAGGATTTATTTAAAATTTTGTGAAATATTATAGATAGATTTTCCCAATTTAAAAATAAATTCAATTTTGTGAGAATATATAAGATTTTTAAAATCCATATAGAATTTTTTACAAAAAGGAATTGAATAGGCATTAAAGAATGTAGTTTTTGATTTTAACTTGATATAATTCAATAATTAAACAATTCAAAATTTATTTTTTTAAAAAAAAGATAAGTACCTTGACCTGTTTATAGTGAGAAGAATACTTAATTCATCACTCTCCTATTTGCGGTAAAGTATTCTTGCACAGAATTCACGAAAATATTACACGAATAGAGATCTTGGAATGAAAATCATAAAACTTGGAGGAGGCAGAGCAAAGCTAAACTTAACGAGAGGTTACGTAATCACATTTCCCGAGGGGACTAAGTATGATGGGACTAAATGCGTTTTATGACATATAGGTATCTATACCGAAATTTAAATTCAATTTTGATTTTAATTTTTTTTTCTAGTTGAACCGCTGAACCTTAATTAAGTGGGGGCTAAAGAATAGTTGACCTTATCCATAGTCAAAATTTCTTTTGATTAAACAAGCATCAAATAAATAATTTGTTAACTCAAGGTTTTATATTAATGATTTTGATGATAGTAATATAATATTTCAAATTTTAAATTTGAATTATTTCCTTTCAAAAAGATAACGATACAATTTTATTTAAGGAAATAAACTCTAGTTGTTTGTGATAGGATAAATGTTTTCTTTCTTGAAGGAATCTTTTTAATGAACTTACCTTATTAGAAATGATTCTACAATATCTGGAAGGATCTTACCAATTCGAACAATTAACTCCAAAATTTTTGACAAAGTTTTTCTCTTAACGTCTTAATATTGGAAAATTCTAGCAAAATTGATATCTAAGATTCATTAGATACAAAGTTAACTCAGAATCAAAATGAAGCAACGGCTAGTTAAAGAAAATATCTACTTAAAGGAAGACTCACTACATTTGCGAATAACACACAGATTTGTGAAGTATTTCACCAACATCAATATTCTTGAAAGTTATATCTTTATCAAACTCCTTGTGCCTTAGAAAGTGAAAACTCTCTATTGAGAGATATTGTTAAACCCTTTATACATTCGTTTTGTTGAGAGCTTGTATAGGATTATTAAATACTACGAGTGTGAAAGATTAAAAAACTTTGAAAAATATGTACTTATGAGCTTAGAAGGGCTCGTAAAAATTACTACTTGGAGTTTTATAGTAAAATACTCAAGATGAATACTAGAGGACTGGAAGTAGGCTTTATTATAAGCTGAACCAGTATAAATCGACTGTGTCACTCTCTCTTTCTTAAATTTAAAATTTTTGCATTATAGTGTGTATGTTTAATTTACAAGAGGCTTATTCACTTTTGGAATAGACTCCTTTTGTTTTAATATTGCAAGAGGTTTCTTTCGTTTTTAACATTAACATGCTCCTTTCGTTTTAAATGTTAATAGATTCCTTTCTTTTTTAACGTTAGTAGACTCCTTTCGTTTTTTAAACTTTAACAAACTCCTTTCATTTTTTTAATAGACTCCTTCTATTTACAGACTTTCATGTTGAAATTTAGTAGGTTCTTATTGTTTCCACTAATTGATAGTAAGTTACAAATTTTTTAAGTCACACACAATTCACTCCCCCTCCCCCTTTTGCGTGTCTTTGTTTTATCATTTGGTATCAGAGAGAAGTTTCACATTTATTGTGTTTTACATCACATGATAGATTAGGGAAAAAAATTTGAGAAGCCTTGAAGGACAAAATATGACAGTAAACTCAGAAAGTAAGCTATGACTGTAGCCTGGTCATATGAGGATTTTGAAAACTTTGAAGAATAAGAACTTAAAGAAGTCAGCAATGTTTGTTTTATGGCTGAATCAGGAGACAATGAGGTATACTATTCTGTCTCTGATATTGAAATTGATGAATTAAGAGATACATATCATGAACTGTATGATCAGTATAAAAAATTAACAATGAAGTATTTCAAAAAGGTTGAGAAGTCCAAAAATAATGATGCATCCTTGATGAATAAGATTAAATCGTTAAAATCTGAAAATAAAAATTTTTGTCTAAAATTATGTCTCTTGAAAATGTCAATAAGCAAAAAGTCTCTGAAAAGGAATTCTTGGAACAAAAGGTAAGTCAGTTAGAGAATGCATTGCTTGAAAATGATTATATTAAGGTAAAACAATTAGAAGAAAAAGTTGCTACTCTAGATCTTGAGAAGAAAAATTTACTAAAAAAATGATTCTCTAAAAAAGGATCTTGCCAATTTTTTTTTTATGAAAGGAAGAATCTTGATGCATTACTTGGGAACAGTAAAGGTAATTTTGATAAGGTTGGAATATGATATAATGAAAAATAATATGTGGTCATATAAGATTTTTTTTTAAATCTAACAATAGCCATTGTCAAAATAGCAAGAACCTGATAGATAGCAAAAATTAAAGTAATTCTCATTCATCTGTTTTGTGCAATTGCTATGATAGACATGGTCATACTAGTCATTCCTATAACTTTCAAGCATGAAGAAATTATCTCAAATGTGTGTTTAGAGGCCGAAAGGTCAAACTACTAACCTGAAAGGACATATAAAAATTTAGGTACCTAAAATGAAGTAATACATTCTACAGATATGCATAAGAATAAAGACAAAAGAAAATTAATGAATAGTTGATAATAATTGTTTAAGATACATGACAGGTGAAATATCACATTTCAACTATATTGAAAGGAAAGATGGAGTTTTTGAGAAGTCTTACAGAAAAATTCAGATTGAAAAAAGGTGCTGCATTACATTTATTCAGAGTGATCATTGAGGAGAATTCGATAACAGAAAATTTGAAGATTTCTATAATGAAAATTACATAACTCATAATTTTTCATGCCCAAGGATTGCTCAGCAAAATGGAGTTATTAAGAGAAAAAATAGGACTTTTGTTGATATGGCCAGGACAATGCTCTGTGAAAGTGGTCTACCTTATGGTTACTAGGCAGAAGTTGACTTACTGCTTGTTACATACTTAATAGGTGCCTTATAAGACCTATTTCCAAAAAGACCCCCTATGAGTTGTAGAAAGGAAGAAAATCGGATGTTGCTTACTTTTAAGTGTTTAGTTGTAAATGTTTCGTATTAAATAATGGAAAGGATGACCTTGAAAATTTGGATGCGAGATTAGATGAAGCTATTTTTCTTAGTTACAATACTGCCAGCGAAGGATTTAGAGTTTATAATAAAAGAACAAAGAGGATAGAAGAATCAATACATGTGGTATTTGATGAAGCACTGACCTCGAAAGTAAAAGATGATTCAAATGACGAAGAGCATCTTTCGGTTCCTAAAAGTACATCGCACACTCAAACTACATCTATGGTACCTTCAAAATTAAAAGATCAAGAAGATTCTTTTGAAGCCAGGATGGAGCAAGCTTCTTTATCTCAACAGGAGCCTATACAACGAAGAACACCAAGAGAATGAACTAGATCATCCTTCAAAGAACTAGATCATCCTTCAGAACACAATTATGTTGCCTTCATTTCACATTTAGAGCCAAAGACAGTTTAAAAGGCTCTTACTGATAAAAATTGGGTCTTAGATATGAAAGATGAACTAAATCAATTTGGCAAAAATAAAGTTTAGAATCTAGTACCTCGTACACAAAACAAGTCAATTATTGGAACACGTTGATTTTTTCGAACCAAACTTGACAAAAATGGTAAGGTGATAAGAAACAAAGCTAGACTTGTAGGCCAAGGTTATAATCAACACGAAGGTATTGATTTTGATGAGACTTATGCACTCCTTGCTAAATTAGAATCAATCAGAATTTTACTTACCTTTGCATGCTATAGAAATTTTAAATAATTCCAAATGGATGTTAAAAGTGCCTTCTTAAAGGGATATATTAACGAATAAGTGTTTGTTAAGTAGCCTCCAGGTTTTGAAGATGAAAACCATCCTGATTATGTTATGAAGTTGACTAAAGCTCTGTATAGTCTAAAGCAGGTTCCTCGAGTATGGAATGAGAGGTTAAGTAACTTTCTGTTTGAGAATAACTTAGAAAGTGGAAAGGTAGATAAAACCTTATTTATTAAGAAAAGGAAGAATGATTTACTCACAGTGCAAATATTTGTTGATGACATAATATTTGGTGCTACTAATCAATCCTTTTGTGAAGAATTCTTAGCTTTAATGTAGGGAGAGTTTGAAATGAGTATGATGGGATAACTAGCTTTCTTTCTTAGGTTGCAAATTAGGCAATTAAACAGAAAAAGGAATCTTCATCAGTCAAGACAAATATACAAAGGAACTCATCAAGTAATATCATTTTGAGAATGCTAGATTGATGGGTACCCCTATGTATTCTGGAACTAAACTTGATAAGGACGAAAAAGGTGAAGCTATGGATGAGACAAAGTACAGAGGAATGATTGGATCACTACTATATCTCACAAGCTCAAGACTAGATATTATGCTTAGCGTGTCTCTTTACGCACGCTTTCAATCAAATCCAAAAGAGAGCCACCTTCAAGCAGTCAAGAGTATCTTTTCCTATCTTTGCGGAACTTTGGACTTTGGATTATGGTATCCAAAAACTAATTCTGTTAACATAGTTGGCTATTATAATGTAGATTATGTAGGTGATAAAGTTGATAGGAAAAACACAAGTAGTCACTGCCAATTTCTTACAGGATGTCTACTTTTTTGTTCTTGGAGTAAACAAAATTGCATAGAACTTTCGACAACTGAAGTGAAATATATAGCGACTGTCAAGTGCTGTGCTCAAATATTATGGATAAAACATCAACTCTAGGTTTTTTCTCTAAACTTTGATCATATTCCTATACTATGTGGTAATACAAGCGCAATAAATCTCTTTAAAAATCCTATACATCATTCTAAGACTAAGCATATAGAAATCAAACATTATTTTCTTAAAGATCATGCTTTAGAAGGAACCATTGATCTTTTACATGTTAAAACTGAAAATTAAATAGTTGATATCTTTACTAAACCACTTTTAGAAGATAGATTTTGATTATTAAGAAAAGAGCTCGGTATGTGCAAATTATTTGACATTTAAATATGTTTCAAGATATTATGCAGGCTCCTCTTAGTTTAATATGCTAGAGTAAATGTTTCTTAAAAAGGTAGTTACTAAGTGGTTTCGTTTCAGTTTTTGAAATGTGCGCGTTGTTCTGACAACTCTTTTTTACATCTTTGTGCAATTCTGATATACTTCTTGCTTGTTTAGTTCTTTCCATTCTTTTTGATAATGACAAAGGGAGAGAGTTAACAGATGTTATATTTTTCTATATTTTGCATGATGTTAATCTTACATGATGAATTGCTAACTGTTGAAATATCGTTGTATTGAATCTGTGATATGCCTCAGTTATCTTTCAAACGATAGGCTTCTTATTAGAAGTTGTAAAAAAGGCTCTTTCTAATCACGGTTGACTTATAAAGATTAAAGATATATGTCAAAATTCTTTATTATTATTTGAATTTTGAAAATATATCTGTTATTGCTTGTCATCATAAAAAAAGGAAATAATGTTAGCTCAAGGTTTTACATTAATGATTTTGACGATAATAATATAATATTTCAAATTTCAAAATTGGAATATTTCCTTTCAAAAAGTAATAATACAATTTCTTTTAAGGAAATAAACTCTAGTTATTTGTGATAGTATAAAATTTTCTTTCTTGCAGGAACCTTTTTAATGAACTTGCCTTATTAAAAATGATTCCACAACATTTGGAAGGATTTTACTAATTTGAGCAATTAGCTCTGAAATTTTTGACAAAACTTTTCTCTTAACATATGAATATTGAAAGATTTCAGTAAAGATGATATCGAAGATTTGTTAGATACAAAGTCTACTCAGAATTAAAATGAAGCAACGATTAGTTGAAGAAAATGTCTACTTGAAGAAGAGCCATTGCATTTATGAATAATACACAGATTTGCGAAATACTTTAGCAGCATCAATATTCTTGAAAGTTATATCTATATCAAACTCCTTATGCCTTAGAAAGTGAAAACACTCTATTGAGAGAGATTGTTATACCCTTTATACATTTTTATTGTTGAGAGCTCGTAGACGCTTGTTAAATACTACAAGTGTGAAAGGTTGAAGAACCTTGAAAAAATGCACTTATGAGCTTGGAGAGGCTCGTGAAAATTTACTACTTGGAGTTTTATAGTGAAATGCTCAAGTTGAATAATTGGGGACTGGACGTAGGCTTCGTTATAAGCCAAACCAGTATAAACTCTCTCTTTCTTAACTTTTAAAATTTTGCATTATAATGTCTGTGTTTAATTTACAAGAGGTTGCTTTACTTTTGGAATAGGCTCCTTTTGTTTTAATATTGCAAAAGGTTATTTTCATTTTTAACAGTAACATAGGCTCCTTTCGATTTAAATGTTAACACGCTCTTTACATTTTTTAATGTTAACACGCTCCTTTCATTTTTTAAATGTTAACAGGGTTCCTTTCATTTTTTAACAAGCTCTTTTTATTTATGGACTTTTCTATAAATTTAGCAAGCTCTTATCTTTTACATGAATTGATAGTAACTTACAAATTTTCTTAAGTTACACACAATTCACCCCCTTTTTGCGTGCGTTTATTTTATCATAGTTATCATGTTAATTTTTATTTATTATAAATTTTGAGTTAGAACTTCTTTATAAAAGTTTATAAAATTTCAATTATTTTATTATTATTCTAAATTAAGTCAAAATTTTATTTATTTTTAATAACACATGAAAAGCATTTGGTTATTATATTGAATAAAATTATGAATATATTATAAGAAATTATACATATATAATCGTTTGGTTTCGTTTAACAGTTTCCAATAATGATAAAAACTACTAAACTAATGATTTATGGTTTTTACTAATTACAAACCAATTGTCTAATGATATAAGTAGTCTAAATGATTTAGTTTTGGACGATGTGTGATTAACTCTAACCAATTATTTTTTCTATCTAATCATAATGAAATGAAACTCTTGTTGGAAAATCGCATAATTTGATTATGTGCATCAAAATAATTACAAAAGTCAAAATCACTTTAAATATATAACATGATTAATAGATAGAACATAATAAAGCATGAATCTTAATTCGTATTTTATTATGAAACTTGATCTTTTTTTTGCATTTCCTTCAAAATTTTTCCGAAACTAACTCATATTAACCACCATAATCGTACAAGTTTCCAGCTTCTAATGGTATTCATAGAACATTTTGAGAGAATTCTCAACTGTTATAGAAAGAGTCAGACAAGGAGTGCTAGCTTCCTTAGAGCCTAAGCCTATTTATAATAGGCTTTCGACATTTTAATAATTTAATGGAAATTAAATTCTAATTTTAATTAAACTTTAATTAGAATTATATTTAATTGTAATTAAATATCACTTATGTCTAAATAAGATCTCTTATCTTATATTGATTGATATTTATTTAATGTCTTATATTTAATCATAAAGTTTTTTAAAATTTATAATTAAGTGCAACTTAATTAAAAGACCTATTCTTTCTTCAACTGATTCTTTGTGCGTGATATATTAAGTTTTCAAATATGTTGACAATAGATATAAATTATAACCCTAAATGATATTTAGGATTAGATAAAGAAAACTTCTTTAGTTTATCTTTAATTCTCTAATTAAATAATATATATATATATAAATCAAGATTTTCATATAGTAATGCATCATTACTACTCAAATATTTAAGAATTTCAAAATGTTTTTGACTAATCTTTTCGGGTATTTTCCTCAGCAATGTTCTAATTGAACATTAAAGCATATAATTAAGGTCTAGTCTATTTAAGTCTAATAATGTTAATTTTTTCTCATTAGTATGATTCAATTAATTGCATTTGAAAACTATTTTCAAAGTGTCATTCTACTTTGACTAAAAATTTCTCAAATCATTATTAATCAATAATAACAAAACATTTTCCTAATTACTTTATGGTGATAGATCATATATTGATTACTCAACTATCTCCATAAAATTCATGTTATATCTAGTGACTACCAACCAAGCTATCCTTAACTAAAATAGGTTATAAGCAGTATCAAAATGTAACAATCCCTATACTTACTTTGAAGATCCTAAATGTTGGAAATAAAAAAATTGTAGATTGTATTTTTCACATTAAACAATATTCATGACTTAGTTATATAGGCTTACATTGCAATAAACTAGAGATAAACACAAGCTATAAATAAGGTAAAGTAGGTAACATGTCCCCCTAACATCTAAAAAAATTTTCATAAATTAAGTAAAATGAACATCCCACTAACTTAAAATGAAAAATTCAATAATAAACATATGCTTAAATAACAAAACAATGCAACCACTATTTGTAAAATAGGAGATAACTAAGTAGTAGTTTGAAAAACTTTAATCAATGCTCCCCTTTACTTCATTGGGCACTTCTCTCATCACTTTGTGTAGCAATTCTCTTCAATATGATGCACTTCTTATTATCATAACTAAATTTGATAATTCACTTTATCACCAGTCTAATCTTTTGGAGCACATTTCTCTACATTGGACATCTCACTAACTACTCTGGAAATGAATTTCCTTTTTTATCACTTTTGTTAAATTGTTTGTTCTTCATTTTCAAATTTGTTATTCTTTTGTAAATACTCAAATCTTTTGCATTTGTAACATTGAGGTTTTCCCTCATGCTAATAGTTCTTTTCTTCACGACCAAACTTCTTACAATTGCTACATTAAGGAACATTTTCCTTCTTTTTGATGATGAAGTCTTGGCTAAATAAGCTCCATAAATTTTTTCTTGGATTTCATTATCCCTCATTGATCTTCTTTGGGCCACAACTTGAAGAGCATTAGGTAACTTTACAAAGATTATTTTTGATAGATCTTTAGAATTTTCAAGTGATGAAATTTTTGGCTCATTCCTTTCAGGAAGAGTCACAAAAAGCTTGTCCACTACTGGTTGACTAGGAAAATCTTCATCAAGCAATTTGATTTGATTGACAATGGACATGAGCTTACTGTCATATTCCTTAACTCCTTTGAATTTCTTCATCTTTAGCATCTCAAATTCGCTTTTGAGATTCAAAATTTGCATCAACCTTATTTGATTGTTATCTTCAAACTCTTCCTTAAGCTTCCCTCATGCTTCTTTTGGTGATTCACAAGTCATTATTCTTGTAAAAATTTTCTCTAACATAGTCGAATGTAGATAAGAGAGGTTTTAGTTCCCTTGTCATTTCTTCATCATGATTTTTTATTTGATTTAGTGTGGGATTTTTCAAAAGAGGGATAAGACTAAAATCAACTTCTACAACCTCTCACAAACTTAAGGCTTTTCAATAAGATTTCATTTTGATGGCCTATGAGTGATAATTTTCTTCATTAAAAATATGGATAAGAAGAGAAAAATTATTTGATGTCATTGTATCAAAGGCTGAACACTTATAAAAAAAATTTACTCTATCCTCACAAGCCTGTAAAACTCTTGGAGCTCTAATATCAAAATTGTTGGAAATAAAAAAACTGCTCATTGCATTTTTCACTTTAAACAACATTAATGACCTAGTTATATAGGTTTACACTACAACAAGCTACACATAAACACAAGCTAAAAATAAGGAAAAGTGGGTGATATGTCCCACTAACATCTAAAAAAGTTTTCAAACATACAAGCAAAATGAACAGTCCACTAACTCAAGTACAACTTAACATGAAAAATTCAATAATAAACATATGCTTAACTTGAAAAAAAAAACATTACAATCACTACTTTAAAAAATATGAAATAATTAAATAGTGTACTTTAATTAACATTAATTGAACTGATTAGATATACAATCATCACAATGAGAATTTTCATATACATATATACAAGTAATGTTCTAAATTGAATTCTCATAAATGGGGTCAGGTACATAAAATTATTATATAACAAGTACCCACACTTTTGTTTAATTATCTTCTTATTTTAGTTTATGAAATTGACTACTTTTTTCATAAGAAAGAAACATATTATATGCTATTTTTTATACTCTATTAATATTCAGTCTTAATAGAAGAATGACCATGAACAATTTAGAGATAATACATATGCAATATGAATATCACAATTATAATTTCATCATAATTTTATTTACAATATACATTTATTTCATGGACTTTATTATATATATATATCATATACATCTAAATACATATTAGTTAAATAATATCTTTAAATTATTTTTTCTATAAATTATGACTAATCAATTGGTTATAGGGCATAAACTAACAACTCTCTTTTACTAGAACATGCAACTTGACTAGAAACATAAGAATATTCGACTCTATAACTCACTTATTACTAAAAGTAGTTAAATTCTATCAGCTAATATAAACCTAAAGTTGACCTAATAGAATCAGGAGGCTTATCTATTAAGATGTAACTTGATGCAATTGCTAATAAAAATGTAATGAACAGGTAGGGAGAAAGAATTAGCGTATAGTAGGTGGTGAAACATTACCTAATCTTGTAATATTTTGTTGTCTAAAAGTCTAAAAGTCCACAGGATGTAAAGAAGTTTTAGAAAATCTTAATTCCATGGCTAAGGTTTAAGTTTAAAATACCAAAAGCACTAAGAACACATAATATATCCAATTCCTCATAAAAATAAATTCACCCTAGTCTAAATAAATAACTACTTAATACTTTGAATTTATCTTCATCACATAATTTCGTTTCATAATTACTAAAATTTGATTTTAACTTATCGAATCACGACATATTGAAAATTATATACAACAAATTTCATAATATAAAAAGTAAAAAGTCATCAAAGAATTGTAAAAGATGTTAAGAATTTTTATTTTTATAAATATTACAGTCTATTATTTTAACTATAATTTTAATTACTTATTAGTAATTCTTAAAAATAATAGCTGCATTCACTAGAATCATTTTCAGGCTAAGGTGCATCAAGGGTCTATTAGCTTACGGTATATAACTTGTGACTAGAAGGAAAAATATTTGAGGCCAAAAGACGATAGTTGTTGCAACTTGCAGCAAAACCATCACCCATCTTTATCCTATGTTTTGGACGATAAATGGGTAGATGGTCGCACGGGAACTTAAACAAAGTATATTAAACTTTTTGTAAATTTCATGAATCGATCTTGAAAAATAAATATCATGAACATTGATTGCGTCTACAATGCGCAATTATCAAGCATGAATTTTAAGGTCTTTCCACACAAAATTCCGCTTGGAATCAACGGAAGCAGGAAGACAGACTTGACCCTACAATTTTGGACGTAGGGGAGTCATGACCTATCGGGAGTTATTTTTATCTTTTCCGTTGTCGCTGTGATGGGATTTCTATGCTCTAAAAATGCCTCAAAATGAGGCACAGACAGTTCCATCCACTGACTTTCTGAAAGCAGCATTTGACGCTGTCATGTATTGTCATTGACCCTAAACTCGCAGAAAAGCGTGGATTTTTCAATAAACAATATGTATTTAGCTTACATAAGGTCTAAGTTAAAACTTTTAATAATTATTCATCGAAAATGCACAACTTTGTGACATGCATTGAAATAAAATAACTACTACATATTGACGTAAATTGTTCAATCTTCATGTTTTGTTAAAAGTAAAATTAAAGTTGTTATAGAGTAAAAATTGATTGATATTAAAGTTCTTAATAAGTATGATTATAAATTCCAACATTCAGGGACATTTACAATATATCCTTTAATTTCAACCAGGATTCAATGCTTAAGTTCTTCCGTTTTTTTTTACTTGAAAGCATAATGCTTTTTAATGGGGTTATTATTATGCAAAGATAAAAAAAAGAAGTAATTGGAAAGGTTTTAGAAGTTTAAAATGGGAATAATAATAATAATAGTAATATCTACCCATTCCCTTGGGATATCTACTTGCATGATAAATGTCGTGCAGAATTATGTGATCTTTTGTGAAGATAGTGGTGGGAAACGACCCACGTTGCCTTCCATTCTCTCCCTCACATGGATGTCCCCATTTGGTGGCTGCGGCCCCTCTCTTTCTCTCCCAGACTTACATATTATCCTATTAAACAACACCAATAATAATAATAATAATTATTATTATTATAATTATCCTAATGTCTCCAATAATTCCACTATTCAATCTCGATGTTATATCTCAACTTGGCTTTTGCTTTGGAATGTCTCTTTTTTAAATTTTTCCTGTTCCGTGGGTATTGCAGATGATACCAAATGTGGTATGGTTTGGACCCACTTCACCAGAGTCACATCCATGACATACTTCTCCTGTTTTAATTTGGTCCACTCTTTTGTATAAAGGGTGCCGTCTGGGATAGATTTCTTTTCGGTCCCTGGTACTATACCTACGCGTATACATTTTACGTCATAGCTCACTAATATAGCAGATTGATCTCTCTCTATCGCTCCAACTTTGATTTCCGTCGTAGCTTACATTACAAAGATATTCCAACTCTTGAGCACTAAGAAACTAATGGAAGCAGGAACATACCCAGTCAAATTGAGGTTGGTTGGTTGCTTGCTCTGGAATTAATTTAAAAGAAAATATGCTCAGGCTTAGTAAATATGGCTAACAGCCTGGGCCGTGTCTGTTTTGATTTCCCAAGAAGTCAGCAAGCTTTTGCTATATTGGACTGACCAGAGCGAAGTTTAAAGCCATCTGCACCGAAATTTACAATCTGGTAGTGTTGATGGTGGACTAAATATCATATTAAAATGTTCAAGGTTAATTAATGACTCCAGGTTTTTCAATACTACTCATTTTACTAGATTGGTCTTAGCCAGCTTGCGTTGAAATTTTATTCTACTAATAACGTTTGCACTTGACACCCCAAAATAAACAAAGACCTGATCAGCTTGAAAATTGACTGAACCAATGGTCCTATAACCAGGATAAAAATGGACAATCGGTTCTGCCTTTGTTTCATTGAAAGAAAACAAAATTTGCATTTGAAAATTCGTCTGAAATATTGCCTTTTAGCCACAACCACAAGTAGGAGTTGAAACAATAGCTGCGGTCCTATTGGCCAACTCTTCCAACTTCCTAGCTTTCACTTCATTAAGAACATTTCTAGCCCATTCACCAAAGTAGGTCTCGTTAAAACCAATTTTGCCACCTTTGTAAACGGACATACACCGACGATCATCTTCCGGGTAAGGGCAATCATCGCCGTCGGGGTCTCGCCAAGCGCCTTGGTGTCTCATAGCAGACCAGCTGGCAATCCAATGGTACACAAATTGGCCGACGCCTGCGAGTTTTAACCATCCTTTTGGGAAAAATTCCATTACACTACTGTTTCTGTCCATTAGGAACATGTTGGTCAATTGAGCTCCATGAGGAGACACCAGAATATCTGTAATGCTCATCAACTTCACCTGCCGTATCAACACATCAATTTCTAAATTATATCATTAGTTGATCATTGATTTGAATTGAACGATACAACGCTTCTTTTTCTTTTGGTTAAAATATGGAGCGGAATGGTCTGATTTAATCTATAAAAGCATATATCTTCTGCATTTATGTTGTTCATAGAAGTTAGTCACTCAAGGTGTCCAAGCTGGAGGTAACCTGTCTTTATAGGTGAGGTGCGTGGATGCCATGTGACACGTTATTCTGGACAAAGTCTTGGTCACCATCGTCAGTTTTCTTTGGAAGGAAAAGCCTTGGTGGGTGGGTGGGTGTGCCTCAAATTCATTGCTCTAACCAGACTTTTAGAGACCCAAAAGTAAAATTCTTCACGCAATTGATGGGTTCAAATAGATCAACGAGTTTTATGTGCAAAAGCTTTCTGACCTTCGAATCCTAAGTTTTCAGGAGCCTAAGTAATATTCCTTTAGTGCTCTACTAAAAGCAGCCTCTTTTAGTAACTTTTCTTTATAGCATTACCTTAAGTGGGCGCCATATGCAATTGTTTTCGGATATATAGAATTAGGTTGCATACAACCAGTACACAGGTTTTAAATTCTTGTCAATGTATGAAAAGATTATCAATCAGAATATTAAAACACGAAATCAATTATAATCTATTGGCCACTGTAAATTAGGAGTATGCCACTAACCTGTTCACAAACTGTTAGATTATTGGAGTTGGCCACGATCAACCTGCAACCTTTAACCTTAGCGCACTCCTTTTCAAAGATACGGATCACCATAGATTCATTTTTGAATGATCTCGGCCCGGTCCTCATGAATAAAGTAATTCCGATCACCGGAAATCCCTGTTGATCAACGTCAGCAATCCTACCTTGCAAACTTACATTACAATAAACTCTTGCCTTGCATCTTATCAAATCATAGGTCTCCATCCTCCTTTCCCTTGACATGCCTCCTTCATTGTGCCTCATAACCACAGCTTTCTCAAAACACACTGCCTCATCATTATTAGCCCACTCAAACCCTTCAATGTATGGACTTCCACCAAATGTAGCTTCCGCTAGGATCCTCAGCCAAGTACCCATCTTGAACCTCAGCTCACCCCAGTGGTACAAAATCCATCTCTCCGGAGAGATGCAGCCGTTCTTTTTATACCAGGCAACAAATGGGAATACAGCAGACAGACCATGCCAAATGTTATCGTAATTGTAATGGTTATATGACACAAAAGTTAGACCTTTCATGAGTGTAGCATTCAAGGGTAGGGCTTCAGGCCATGCAAGTGCGTAAGAGTTGCAAGAACCATCATGTTTGTCCCTTCCTTTCAGGCAAAGTAGCCTGCCTTTTGAGCGTTCTGAAGGAAACTGCTGATATTGCACCTCACCGTCTTCATGACTATCATACATAGAACTCATGAACCATGTATGGCCTTGAAGGGCTTTGTCTGAATAACGCAAGTCCTTGAGTGGGAGAAACGTGACTGACTGCTTTAGTTTTTCCACCATGGTCGATCGAAGAAGCTGATCTTGGGTACAGTTGGAGGCTTTACAATTATTCCATTGGTGCACGAGGAACCATGGTGGTATTGAAGATGAAGATTCGGGTGGTGGTGTATGGAGAGATTGGATATGGAACAGAGTGAAGAGAGCGGCACAAGTAGCTAGAAGCAAGATGGATAGCTTAGGAGAATAGAAAGGAAATGGTCCCATAGTACGTTGCTTAGGGAAGTTGGTCTTGTTGGGACTGGGATTAGTGAGTCGACTACTCGTTAGCTCCGGAGGTGACTTTGCCATTGATCATATGTGAGAATACTAGGTAATACTGTTCTATCTCTCTATCTCTCCTCCTTTCTAAAACAAATCATGAAGAGAAACAAGTCTATTCATATTCTCACAGGCCAAACCAGAAAACGAAATAAGAAGAGAAGGAACCAAGTTTGATTGGGTTTAAAGCTACTTTATTTGATAAATATATGTTAAGTAAGTGCATGACAAGTGCGGCAAGATGGATGAAAGAAGAGAACAAAAGAGAAGCAAGCCAACCATGTGAAGAAGAGCTACTATGCAAAGCAACTTGTAAAAGAACTGAAATAGCTGTGCGTTTCACGTATTTTGGCTGCCAAATGTTTTGATAACTGGATAAAATAATTCAAGGATTTGCGGAGTTACGTATTAACATGTGAATCATCCACATATAATAATTATATCAGAAGAATACAAGGCTGAAACTTGAAGTTAAACCTCATTTTGACTTCTGGCCTTGGAATTCCCAGCCAGGACTTTAACTTTACTCAAAATCAGTACCAAGATCCAAAAAAATGCTTCCCATCTCCTTTAATTTTAAGTTGCCATCTGCTTTTTCTTATTAGTGACGGAAATAAGCCCTAACAGCGGCAAAACGGGGTGGCTACCTCTTTCAGAGCAACAGGACCCTGCCCAGTAGTCAAAAGCATTTAAAGTATAGCTTCTTCAAATTGATCGGATCACTAACACCAGCATTTTCCTTACCTATTATTTTTCTTCGTTCGCTTAATATGAGATCTCTAGAAAAGCAAGACATGGTAGAAAATCTGATACAGATCAAGTAATCGACCCACACTCCTATTGTGAGGATTCTCTACAAATGCCTATTTAGATTAAAAAAAATTCACATCTTATCTATTTGCTTTTTATTATGTCTTATATAATTAGTTATTTATTGTTTCAATTCAATTTATCTTAATTTTTAAGAGTTAATTAAATATTTAATTTGCCGTTTCTCTTTATATTGTTTCTATTTTCTATGTCCTTATATAAAGACTTCAAAACTCTGGGTGAAAAATTAAGTTTTTTTTTTTTTGCCTATCTTCTCTTTAGAAACATAACACTTCTATCTATTTTTTATTCTCTTTCAAATAATGGTATCAAAGTTTAGTTATCTTAAAAGTGAAAACACGTGAGAACAAATTTCTTTAATATATTTCTCATTTATCCAAAGGTCACATATTCCAATTTTGTGCTAGTATTCATCCCATACTTTAGTGGTTATTACGATCACTGGAGTATGCTAATGAAGATTTTTTTTAGTCAAAAGAGCCTTGGCTAGTTATTGAATATGGAATTCAAGAGCCATCAAAAGGCATGGCTTTAACAAATTCCTAGAAAACCAAATTGGAAGTTAGAAAGTTAAAAAATGACCTCTGTTAGGTTATTGATGTCTCATCTTAGAAACTATTCTTTGCAAAGAAACTTGAAAAGATATTTGGAACTCTATAAAGAGAATTATCAAGACTTCGCTAGGGCAAAGTGCATACAACTTCCAATTTTGCAAAGATGACAATTTTAAGACTTTAGGGATGAAAGATGACAATTTTGTCAACATTTATTATACCGAAATATTCGAGATAAGTAATAAGATGTGATTTCATGGTCAGAAGGAAGATGATGTCACTATTTTTGAAAAATATTTTTGATGTCACTAATTTTGAAAAATATTTTATGTTTCCTGACATCAAAGTTTAATTATATTGCCTACTCAATTGAAGAGTCAAAAGATATAGAAGCACTATCTCTTGTTTACAAAAGCTTCTTATTAGTCCATCAACTAAAGTTAATCAATAAAGGAGGAAGCATTGACGGCTTCCACTAAGGCATATTCCAGCAATTGTAAAAGGAGTAAAGATAGAGATAAAGATAGAGATAGAGGATGAAGAGATTGTGAAAGTAAAAATGTCAGTAGGGATCACAAGTAGAGAAGCAAGCAATGAAGGGTTCTACCAATACTCATTCCAGCAATTATAATGGAAAGAGTGAAGGTAGAGATGGAGGTTGAGGATAGAGAGATTGTAAAAATAAAGATGTCAATAAGGATTGCAAAGCTACTAGTGACCAATTTCAAGATAAATATTGATTTTGACAAATCTAATGTAAAGTGCTTTAGATGTCGTGAAGATGGTATACAAACTTTTTAGAGTGAAAGGGTCTCCCCTCTCTCTCAGATTCACATTAATCATGTTCTACCTTTTCTTTCTAACCTCTAGATATTGATTATTGGTAACTTTCCGCTTTAACTAACTAAACTCCCACCAACTTTTCAAAAGGCTGCTTCTTACCTTAATTGGTACAGAGACACCCTTTTCACCACCATTCCTTACCTAATCCCTCCCTCCCTCTTTCTTGACAATCATTAATCTGACCACCATCTCTCCTAACTCTTACCCTTCCTCTTCATCACTCCTTAATGATAATAATGGTCTTTTTTCATTACCTCTATATTTAAAGTCTCCTTTTTAAAAATCTTTGAATGGTTATAGTGCTCTTCCTTCATTAATTCATGAGGAATCTTCTCCTTTAGCTTCTACTCTAGTGTATCCCTCCTCTTTTACTCCTCTTCATTCTTTTTTAATTGTTTCATTAGTAAACCTTTCGTTCCTATACTATTATTTACCGTTCCAAAAACAAATTTCGAATGTTAGAAGGTGAAACTCTAAGATTTAGAGGATGCTTTGTGTTACTTTCCATTTTCATATGAATGTTTATAATAAATTCTTGATATCTTGTGCTTGATATATTTCGAAAGGTGGAAATCCAAGCTTTAGAGGACCTTTTTTTCTATTTGAACGTGATTTTTTTCATGAATTTTTGATGTGTTATATGGTTAATGCTATATGAATTGAAATTCCAAGCTTTAGATTGCTCTTTGCTTTGTTTTTCATTTTATCTTGAATTTTATAAAAAAAATTTATATGCTCCGAGATTAATGTTGTAGGATTGCTAGGAACTTAATCTAAAATGTCTACCTTTACTAGACATCAAGTTATTCCTTATGATGATTTGAAGAAAATAAATTCATCTTTTTAAAGAGATTAATGTCCTTAATGTTCTAAGTCTTTATAATTGGTTCTTCTTTTGTTGTTTTTAGTCTTTGACCTTTTCATATATATATATATAGGAGGAGACTTTAATGGCCATATAGGGGCAACCTCATGTAATATCTCATTTTTCATACTGAGGGTTAGAGCCCGAGGCTAACGATGTTGGGCCTTGAATTTTTGATTATTTTAGTAAATATGATTTGAATAAATTTTGGTATTATTAGATAAATTATTTTCATTGAGGTTAACTATTATGTCAAGTTTAGGAGGATTTAATTCAAGGATTAATGGAATTAA
>JANZXR010000172.1:36027988-36040829 GCA_027575705.1 Erythroxylum echinodendron | reverse complement strand
AGTTGTCTTTAATGTATTAAAGAGTATGATGTTAATGTATTATGAGATTTTCGATTAAATGTTAGGTTAGGATATCTATATTCCGAATATGAGTTAGACTCCGAAAACGGGGTCTAACAAGATATGGCTCAAAGGTCGGTCAACTAGACTGAAGGATTTAGTTAGATCTTTTGTATTTCCTCTGTCATGTAGTATATTTTGTATTAGGATGTGATGATGTACATGTACAGATTTTTGAAAGCTACAATGTATGTACATTCAAATTTATGAAATGAAAAGAGGAAATTTGTTTTTAAATTTTGGTGACTTTCTTGTATGATAGTAGATGCCATGATTAAGTGGGATAAATTGCCATGTTATAAAGTGAAAGGGTGATAGTTAACACGCCGTTGTTATAGGGTATGTACTAGAATGTCATAAGGGTGTTCCGGTATGTATCTTATAGCAGTGGGAGTGTTACATTAATAGTCTGTCATGGTCATTGTTGTATATAATAAAGTCAATTATATAACTAAAATTGATAAAAATCTTCAAAGGTTAAATATCAATATTATAAAAACTCCCATACCATTTTTCTAGTTTGAGACGAGCAAAAATCTAGTTTAACAACATAGACAAAAGTTTTATAAGACTAAGTAAAAATCTTCCAGTTATTCTCATTCATATTTTCTAATTGATTAATGAAATTTCCATAACTTCATCCCATTATGTAACTTTCATAGTCATAATACACCAAAAGACTATGCCATTTAAGAAGCTATACATTTATTAATCTTTTAAATCATAATTTTATCTATAAAAAATATTAATAGGCCTAGAGATATGTTTAGTAGAATCCATATAAGAAAACCAATAAATTAATATGAGAATGAAAATAATAATTATTATAGGCAAAATTTACACAAACATGTGATATATTTAAATTCAGGACAATAAAAAATCTTAGGAATCAATCTAACCCAAAAACTAATTGAAAATGAGTTGATCTAGTGCGATGTGTTTTGAGAAGTAATAAATCAGGTTGGACCAAATAAATGAACTAGATAAACTAGTGTGGTATGCATCAGACACTTAGGACAAGCTTAAAAGGACATGTGGCAACTACTAAATGGAGATACATATTAAGCGATAACTAAGACCTATCAAGTAATAACTACGACAAGTGTCAAGTATTGATGGGATATGTGTTAAAATGATTAAGATACATGTTTAAAAATGATTGGGCTATGTGTTAAGAAATTATTGAGACACATGTTAAAGAGTGATTAGGACACATATGACTCTTTAGTTGGTTAACATAGCACTATTGCTTGAAGATGTGTTAGGCTACTATTAAGACACATGTCAAATTGTGGTGTAAAAAGTGATTGGATCATCTAACAAAACTTTTCAATGATGCATAAAGGTGTATGTTATGGTTTCTAATGTTCTTTTGATGTAAAACATGATGGTACAATCATATGAATGATTGAGGTTGTTTTTAGACTTTGATGGAGGAAACAAGGGCAGCTAATGGTGATAAACAATGACATATAATGGTAGAATGCAATAAACAATAACAGACAGTACTGCAATGATAATAGTGAATACAAAAACACTTAGTAAGGCTCTAATATCAAGTTAAAGAAAATAAGAAAGAATTTGACTCATGTATTGTGTGATTATATACAAAAGGGAACTCATATTTATACACAATATCATATAGGGAAATAAGGAAGGTAAACCATTCAAAGAAAATTATAATGATTGTTATAACCCAAGAAGATTTGTAATTGATAATTTAGAATATCTTCAATGGGTTAAAAAATCAAGGAATTCCCACTCAATACTAACAAAGAGCACCTATCATATAAAGTTGAGTGCCATATCATAATAGAAGAGAATTATTAATATAATGATATAACAATAATTAAAATTCTTGTTGTAAAGAAACAAAAACAAAAATGAAGTATATAACTATGAATTCATATTAGAAATTACATTAAATGAATTAAAGTAAGCAATAGCAATACATATATCTATTTTAAAAAATTATATTCACGTGTCTCTCTCTCTCTCTCTCTCTCTCTCTCTCTCTGTGTGTGTGTGTGTGTGTGTGTGTGTGTGTGTGTGTGTGTGTGTGTGTGTGTGTGTGTGTGTGTGTGTGTGTGTGTCTGTAATAAAGGAAAGGAAAGTATTACCCATACTTATACATAACAAATTTCTTATTTTAGGTTTTACCTATTTAGTAATCAAACAAAAGTTATTATATTGTAACTAAAAAATAACATTTAAATGAAAATAATTGTGTAAACAAAATTGTAAAAAATCTTACAATCCATTACTATAGTCACGATTCTCATTAACACTAACAGTTAAATTAGACATCATCCAAAAAGACAAAGATATTAGGTAATAATTATATGAAGTATAGTCATATAGAAGAAGTAATTGGAAATTTTAAAGAACTTTAGTTTTGATATTTGAATTTTTACAGGTTTCATAAACTCTTTCTTCAACATCAACATATTATGCCCAGTTAAAAGTTTAGGCTAAAAGCTCAAATTGGGGCCAATCTTTTCTAGGTTTGATCAATTTAAAACCAAATCTTTTAAGTTGCTCAGTAAAAGTCTAAACATTCACGAGTCTACTCAATGTTAAGCTATTTTGGATGAAAATTAGAAAGTGTCATACACACGTTGTTACTATATATAAAAAATGTGTTTGGAGAGGTCAAGTCGATTTTAAATGCCACCTGGATTTTCAGAAAAGGAAAAAACATAATATCTCTTCAATTTTTATAAAACCCTAATTTTACTTTATTTCTCAAATATTCGTTCTACGCTTCTCTTTAGAAGCTTTACCTATTCTAACTCTCTCAAGTTTTGTCTCACACTTGTCCTTTTCTCCATCAATTATTCTGCTTATATTTGTTCACTATTTTCTCTCCTAATGCAAACTAAATAATGGAAGGAAACAATTTAGACATAAAATTTGAAGAAGCCATTAGTAAGAAAATGATGGTTATTAGCTTTCTTTCCTCTTTTTTTAACTAAACAAGTTCTCCGTTATCTAAACTAAAAAAAGATTGAGACCATACAGTTCAATGGACCTTCCACTCTTCTGATTAATTCTGATCATTTGGTAAAAGAAAATTTCCTGATGAAGTTCCGCCAGTCTATGATTTCCAAACAATGGGGAAAAGGTGAAATCTTTTGCTACCCAATGACGACTTGTGTTGCTTCTTCTTTTCCAAAATGATATAACACCAATACTTCCCAAATAATGGGGAAAATGTTTACAAAGTTGCAATCTTTTTTAGTAGTACCATCCTATCCTATGTGGAGCGAGAAGAAAAAGGTTTGCTTATACTCTACTTAATAGATAATACACGCTGAGCCAATATCTAAACAAAATGTATCAAACAAATTACCCATTTGAGTATGTCACTAACAAATCTCAAAAACTCAAACTTGGCTTTTCTACGTACTCTTTTGTTGTAAATCTTTTAAACTATATGATAATAATAACGTGATCAAAGGTAGAGAAGAAAATTAAGTTTAGAAGAAGGGGATGAAAGAAATAATAAACTGTCAACTTTTGTACATGCCACTGCTGCAAGGGATTGACTTTGAGGTACAATATGATCTTCTTTATAGCTTCTACCAGTAGATATTGAGAATTCAAAGAAATTTGTCTAATTTCTCTATTGCCTTCTCATTACTATCCAATCCAACTTTCTGTCAATGCACAACTCTTGGGGTAAAGACATAATCCAGGAGATATCTCCTCATTGGAGTTTCTACACTTGATGTTTCCTTCTATCATCTGGACTGTTGCTAGCTTCTGTGTCAGATTTATACCAGTGAGACTCGACCCCTTCTACACCTATCAGGTTTATTTGTCATCTACAGTCCTAAAATTCCATCAATGACCACATTTAGTTGTGATTTAATTAAATATATTAGTAACTCCAACTTCACATGAAAATCGTATGAGAATAAAGCATCTCCAGTTGGTAAGAATTTAGGGAGATGGATGCTATTTTTAAATGTTCCCTTATAAACAAATAACAATCTGAAACCGAATGGAACTCAAATAAAAAGCTCAAAGCAAGTTTTAGGATCAAACCTTTCTTGGCATAGGCTATTCTACATGTTTAGGCATGCGAACTACTTAACTCATCTTTGGTCTCTTTTCAACTTCTAGATCTACACATCTTAAAGCAGTTAGAAGAGCTAGCTTAAGGGCACTAGTCAATGGTCTAGTCTCAATCGTAGGGTCTAACACCTATTTTGTGCACCTTCTTGCAACCATCATCTTCCGCTATTCCACCATATTTCAACGGAAATTAAAAAAAAAGCATTGTGAGTTATATGTTTGTGGTACAAAACTATATTCACTTAGAAACCGTACATAACTAAAAGAAAAGCATGCTACACTAGATTCCCAAAATGAAATGGCAAGACAACCCCTTGATTTGGAAGGTAGATCTGAGAGAGAGATTGAAATGATCGGTAACAATGATGCGTGAAGGAGACAACTCCTTTTGTTAAGTTTCCGAAAGAGAAGGTGAATATTTGAGAATTAAGGTAAAAATAAGGTTATGTAAAAATTGAAAAGATATTTTTTTCCTAAAAATTCAGGTGACATTTAAAATCCACTTGGCCTTTCCAATCACCCCTTTTATATATAGTAATGATGCATCTGTAACACTATTTAATTTTCGTCCAAAATAGTCTAACATTAAACAGGCTCATGAATGTTTAGACTTTTATTGAACAAATTAAAAAGTTTGGTCTTAAATTGATCAAATATAAAAAAGATTGGCCCCAATTTGGACTTTTAGCCTAAAAGTTTAGATTATATGCATTAGTGAAATATAATTTTAATAAAAACAAAATTATTATATAATTAAATATAAAATAATTGAATATGATCAAGTACTATATTCTTATTTAAATAGAGTTAAATTAACCCTGATCAAACCAAAAACTCAAAATTATTATTTCCAAACTCAAATTTAACAGATAAATTTGTCGGGTAAAATCTTTACCATTCTTTCGTGGTCAGCTTATTAAATATTGATAGATCCTCTGATTGTGAGTTTTGCATTTAATGAAGCGAACATATCGTTATAAAAATAAATGAAGAAGGAAAAAAGCTCCTAAAGGGAAAATCGCACGTGTAGCCATGTAGGCTTTTTATGTTTACCAATTACCATATTGGAAGCCCACTCCTAACTTCTTGTTATGGATACTTAGTATGAAATTCAAAAATCATCTGGTTCATATCGATACCTAATTTAACCACCATAATTAATATAATGGGTCAGTTTTTTAATTTATAAAAATATTTTAAAATTCGATAAATAAAACTTGTTTTAAATAATTATTAAAACCTATTTGTATTTCGTTAAAATTATTTTTTTTACATGCGGACTTCCAGAAAATTTCAAGCACTTACATGAAAAGAACTGCAGGAAAAATAACATTCGATAAGGTCATGTCATTGGCCTATATGATCTATCCAGATTATTAAGGTAATAAAATAATTTAACTTATTTTAAAAATTTTAAAGTATTAAAAAATTTTTAAAATTTTTTTATTAAACCTTTTTTAAGTTCTTTTGGTAAATTTAGTAATTTATATAAAATAAAATTTAAAATATACATATAACTATTTTAGAAAATGAGATATGGGATCTGCCTCACTGCCTGTTTTAGTTTCGTTGTTCATTTTTTTATGCATACGTAAAGAGAGCACGAGTAAAAAAGCTTGTAGCAGGTGAGACGTGTCGATGTTGGCCGATTTCTTTATTAAGGTAGATGACCTGCTGGATCCAGTGTTCTAGTTTTTATACCCTGGAAGGAGATCAACAACCTCATTTTGTAATATACTTTGGAAGAGAAAGGTCAACCGTTGTAAGGCAATGATTCATTTCTCTTCCGTTAAATCGACTAGCTCAATGGAACTGAGACCTTTGGGCTATTTCCATTCTCTCCATCGTTATATTTTTATTACATTTCTTTCGGCTACCTTTAGACTAATAAAGTGATTAATGCAGACGGAAGGCCAAGTGGCCATAAGTAGCATGAGGTGGAATGGCTGGCACATTATAACTCCGTCAAGAAAGGCTTTTCGTTCCACTTTAGAAGCAAATCTACAACCTGAAAATCCGGGCGATCAGTAATGTTTAAGGATAACTAGAGACTTCTGACTGATTAGGAGATTAGATTCCAGAATTGCAAAGCTTACTTACAATCATTATGTCTCACCCCCAAACATTATACCGAGGTTACCATTAGAGAAACTGCTAAATAAACACAAGGCAACTTTCGTATATAGAGAAGACGATGGTTCAGGGGCGGCCGCTTTCCTACCTACCTCATGGCTTCCACAAACCCAAACCCGTCCTCATGAATAATCTTCAACAGTCCTGCACGATTTCATTGTCACCATTCATCCAAAAATAAATAAATAAGAGATGGTGCGGCTTCAGACTGTACCTAAATATCCTGTACATAGCTAAGAAACAAATAGCAAGAGAGAGAGAGAGAGGTTGGCTTAAAAGGGTGACTAACTATGAATGCATAGAAATGTTATAATTCTTAGGAAACGTAATGGCAATCTGGGAAAAAGTGTAGGTAACAGACAATATATACAACACGGAAACAAACAAAACAACTGAAGCAAAGTTATGTAGCCTCCTGTGGCCCTGTATAATAATCAGTTTCTGAGATTGAAACACCAACCCTGCCTTTTCATATGGGGGACTCAGAATTATCAGACGGCCCAAACATGTCAGCATTAACACCAAAATCTAAAAGCTCCTGACAGAAACCATTTTCATATGTGTGAAAACAAAAACTGCCAATCAACTGTGCCAAAACCAAGAAACCAAAACTATTAAAAAATAATGATACATTGCAGAAACAGAACATAATCAAAGAAAATCAAAATCTTTAGCTTGATAAATTCAAAAAATTTAAGGAAAAGTGATATGGGATTAAGAGAGGTATGTACCTTGAGGCCTGCAATTAGGGGGGTCCTCAAAGAGTGATAAAGATAGCTGCTTGTGAGCAACTCCAATGTCGAATAGTATGAGGCCTGATCTTGGGTCATTAGCGATGATATCTCTCACTGGTAACCAAAGAAAAAGTTCTTCTTGGGACAAACCGACCACACCTATCAGGCTACCATAGCTGAGATTAGCCCTCACTACACTGTCAAAGAAGACTCTATCCTCATACTTGGTCAAGCATGGACCATCAAGAAACACCTCTAAGCGACCGTCTTCAGAGAGAGTGTAGTTCTTGACTTCCTTTGGGAGGAGACCGGCTGGTAAGCCTTTTGAGACGAGGAGGTCATGGATTGAAGAGGAAAATGAAAATGGTAAGGAGAGAAGAAGCAACACACTTAAAAAGACTATAGCTTTGGTCTTAAAGATGGCCATGCTTGTGATTCACCTCACCTGTTGGCTGGAGGAAAAGAGAAGGGAAAGAGAGAGAAAGGTAGAGCGAGGGAGCTGGGACAGTGGAAAGGCTGTTAAAAGGAATAGTGAGGGGGTTTAGAAATTGGGATACATTATTATTATTATTATTATTATATTTATCGTCTTTGGGCCCAGCCATAAGCAGTAGACAGGGTTTTAGATGTTTTGTAGTTTTGTAATTTAGCATCTAATGAGGCTTAATGAGAACAAAGTACAAACTGCCAGTTCTGGGTGCCTTGCTTTATTTGACTGCCTTGCAATATCTAGACCTCCTTCCTTTAAGCAACGGACGTTGGAATCTTGTGCATAATGTAAGATGATATTCTTCTCTATATTTGGGTACAGGCATCTTCATTTTGTTTTAACTTCGCCACCGAACGGAAAGTAAGAACTAAGAACTAAAGTGTCATTGAAAATTTGAGGAAACAAATTTTCAATTCAATTGATAAAAACATTGAGGTCTTTTTTCCTATTAATTTCATGATAAAAAAGAGAAGAAGAGAGGGTCTTCTTGTCTCTTTACCTGTTCCTTGGCTGTCTTTCGGCCTGAATTTTCTAAAAGCCTCATCATTAGGCCACCTGCGGTGGACCTTGGCAGGTGAACCCCTAGATGCTTTCAGCCACGTGGACCAAGTTATGTAGGGCACTCTAGACCCCACTTGTGACTCGTGAATCACCAGTGTAAACTTTGGTCAGGCATAAAAACACAAAAGCGAGAAATATCAATTATCAAGAAAGTTGTCAGACTGGCCCCACCAAACTGCTACTGCGGACTCTTTTATCGGCCACTTTTGGGTCGTCGGATTCACAAAATTATTTTAATCGAACGGTCTAACAATCTAAAAGTCTCGTTCTTTATTTACTTGAATGATGTTACAAAAAAAAATATCGTTCGTTGGAGAGCAATAGCACATTGTTAAATTCCTTCAACCGGGACCAGATTCTAACACTTTGTCTACCATTTAAGAGGAGCTTATACTCTGTTCCAATCATGCTACTTCAGCTGTATGATTAATACTTGCAAGTGGAATAACTATGAAAGAGGAAGAGACACCATTTCATATACCATTAGAGTTACAAACACAATGTTGTGTTGGAAAGAAACTGGTGGTAAAAGGACCAACAACATTTGATCACCGAGAAAATACAAGTGTAGAATGATTCTTAGCTTTGTAACCAAATGAAGCCAACCAATATATAAGACAAAAAGGTCTTACGCAATGGCCGGAGTTGTTCTTTTTCCTGGCAAATATACTCTACTTTTAGAAATAGCAACCTGACCATTAACTCAATGTCGTATTGAAGAATAAAAATGAGAGAGATAATATTAACATGATAAATGACGCAAGAGCGTCCAAGAGTCTCAATTTAATAGTTACTTTAATGTTAAAGAAAGCGCCAATTGAGATTATCATTCTCCAAATGGTTTGTGTGGTCTCTTGGTTTTAGTTTCTTACGAGTATTTGGTGGATGAGCATAATTTTGTTCGTCATCATCTTATGTTTCGGCCTACTCCTTGACAAAGAAGGGAAAATAATAGGCTGTGGCAACTAGTAAACAGGTACAAAAACGGAGTAGGTTGTTGATGTAGGCCGTTTCATCCATAGCTAAGCTAAGAGCCATTGTTTGTACAAGGTACATAACATAGAACTGAAGAGGAGTCCATAACATTACTCCAAATTGATTTGTCTCCATCAGTTACATCTAATTCTGTAAACGAAGAATCTGAATAGAATGGAAAGAAGTAAAGCTTTAAATATGCAGGACAAATGAGAAAGGTTAACTTTCAAATAAACAAATCCAACTTTAAGAGTGTTCAGTGACTCAACATACATTTCCATCGTCCGAAAGACCAATTAGGGTGTATCGTACATGCTCGGAATAGTAATGCCAACAAATAAGAACATAATGCCATCTGCACGAGGACCATTTCTATAGCGGTGTTGTTATTGCTTCTACAAAGGTTCGCCTTGTACCATTTTGGTGGCTTTGGTAATATGGGCAAAAAGGGAAGCCAATTTGGAAAGAAACATGACTTGTAAGTCAAAACTGAAGAATTCTCATAATGCCACACTCAGGATGCTGCCTTTTAGTCTAAAAGGCAGGTAACTTCAAGGCAATCCAACCGAAACTGAAAATGTTTTTTTCCTTGCATGCAACATAGAATAGCTCACAAGAGCACCATTGCTTCTAGGTGACAAACTGAGACAAGCAATTACCTTGATGTACTTGTTGGATCACAGTTCCGTTCAATCAAAAGCATGCGGAAGTCATCTGCAATTTCAGGTAGTCCAGCAGCAGCCAATGCATCCAAAAGCCTATTGCCAGCAGAGATATCAAAGCCTGTAGTACTAGATTGCTTCCATTGGTCAATAACTTCACCCACTTCTTTGAAATGTCCAAGAACTAGATATGAAGAAAGAACACAAACAAAGTTTCTGCTTGTCATTTTTTGTTTGGTCATTCTCAAGGATTTCCATATTTGATCTATTTTTCCTTTGTCTTGTAAACCTGCATACAAGATAATGAGGAAATCATATGTTATCCATTCTCTTTGTGTGATTGGTTTTCCAGCCTCAACCACAGTACCAGACTCTGTATTCATAAGAAGACCTGCTCTAATATATATATTAACAATGTTAACATATCTCAGCCAATCATCATTAGTAGTAGGATCATGGCTCATCTCATCCAATATTTTTCTAACTTGATCAATATCCAGAGCAGCTGCACATGAACTTATCCATACATTGTAAGTAAAGATGTCAGGAACAACCTTTTGGCGTTTCAGTTCTTCAACAAGTAAAGGAACTTTCTCCACTTGGCCAACTGACATATATAAAGTCATCATCTCATTGTATGTTAGAGCAGAAAAGGACAGGTTTGAACCCTTTATTCTCTCAAAAAATTCCTCAGCTCTTTCAATTAGTTTTGCCCCAGCATAAGAGTGGAGGAGAGCAGTGTAAGTTTCCCTTGTTTTGGCCGAGTGAGGGAGACCTTCAAAGTATCGCTCAGCAGCATCAACACCAAAAACTTTTGTTATCAAGTCAATACGGGTTGCATAGTCATAGTCGGATAATTTAAACTCTTCATGCGTAGTCATCCACTCAGATATCTATAAATTCATATTCAATTAAGAAGCACACCATGAGAGCAAGAAAGAGAGAGAAACTAGTTTTTTTTTTTTTGAGAAATTAAAATTCATTTAGAAATAATAAAAAATGTGGAAGTGTACATCAAGAAATCTCACTCCCGTGAGACAGCCTAACTTTAACCCAGAAGAGCAAACGATGTCGCACAAACTAAAAACGCACTAACACTAACCATAGAGACCATACAGTGTCACACACAATCAGAACAAGACGAGATCGTTTAACCATTAGGGTAAAATGAATTCATTCCTTCATTCGAAGACATTAGAAGGTTCTCGATTTGGGAATGAGGGAAAATAGTTAATATTTCTAGCATAGCTGTGAAATATTTGATAGCTGTATAAATTATGCATTTGTTTGAACAAGCATTTGCTTAAAACATCATTATGAGTTGTGACAAAAGCCGGATTTGGCAAAAAGTCATTTCACATACAAAATAAACTCCAGCAAACTGCATCTTTTGCATTTGATCTTCTCCTTGTACTTTATATAAAATTTTTCTTTTTCTGAACCTAAACCCCAGCAACTTTTTGATATTGCTTTCTAGGAGGGCATTACAAGTAGATTGTTCTTCCAGCTGAAAAAACACTTCTCAGAAAAAACTTGTGTGCTACTTCTATATTCTAAGCACTTGCCAATCTATCTTTCAGGAAACTTGTTCTCTATGTATCATCTTCAGATATTCAATTGTTCACATTGGAAAGCATTTTCATGGACATTATTTGCTCTTGTTAAATAAAATAAAGAAAGAAAATACATCTGATGTATAAGATAAGCCATGGTTAAAACAGAACTCAGAATTATGATAGTAGAAGTCCGTAACAAATGACCTCAGAAGTATACGAGTTCCAATCCACTGTGACAAGACAACTAATATAAAATTCAAGTATATTGAACATCAAACCGCTATTCAAGGCCAATATAATTGAATTCAGTTATATCCGTCGTAGTTTGCAACCCCTAACGTCCACTTTCTCACTTTTTCATGTTTTTCATACATTCCGAAAACATGTGGTAGTGGGAGTATAACTATCGTCACTTTAAATATCTTTTTTCCACCAACCTAGTCTCACAAATGATCAAGAGCTCGTGACTTATGATAATGAATTACTAATGGCATCCTCAGGTCCAACATCATAGAAACACAACTAGGCAACGACCCTTGAAACAGGAAAAAGAAATTCATCACAAACACAAAAGTTTCTGGCGATCATAAAAGTAGGTATGATATAGGACATAAAAACAAAGGAAAAAAGCAAACGGCTAACCTCTAGAGCATGCTTATAACGCTGAGACTGCCTGAGCTCTTTGGAGATTTGCCGAAGCTCAGAGGCCGTAACAGTCTTACCTTCGCTAACCCATCTCTGAATAGCGTTAATGGCGCTTCGCTTTGGAAGTCTCAGCCTGAAAATTCTACTCTTCAAGTCATCACCCACTTCCTTTGCATTCAATTCCTCGTCCAACACTTCTTCGCTTCGCGGAGCACCCGAAGAGAGAAATCGTCCACCAAATACAGTAGCTTTCTCCGAGGCAAAAAGACATCGAAGTTCGCTGTCGATGCAGTTAAAAAAGAGAAAGTAGTAAGAGAACGAAAACGCAGAAAGAATTTAGTTAAAGATGCATACTTGATTGTGTTTTTTGCTTGGTAGTTCGGAAATTAAAGGAAGATTGAGAAAAGACGACAAATTTTGGATCTTGCTGAGTCTTAAATTCCACAAAGAAAACATTTTTCCCTTAAGGTACCGAACAAAGGGTTGGATCGAGCTTACAGCCTGAGAGTGAAGAGAAGTGAGCGGGACGCCATTGATGGACCTCTTCCTTAGGTTTCTATAAGATTCCTCAGATTTCTTACTCTTACTTCGCCTTGAAAACAAGGTTGTTTTTAAAATTTATGGTTAAACAAATATATTTACTTTTTATCATCTCGTAATATCCATAAACAGGTCCTCGGGCTCTTATTACCATTTAGTAATATTTCCACCTGACGGCCAATAACCCTGAATTGGTCTACATAAAAATTATAATCAAATTGCAGTACCGTACAGGTAATCAAATTGCAGTACCGTACAGGTGACGATATGATTGTAGCTCTATCCGCACTAGGAATGTCCGGGTCAGGCCAGGAGTTATTTATTATTATTTTTTTTTAATAAGAAGGAGGCCGAACAGTAAAGTTACACAACTAGTCTAGGGAAACAAATTCCCGACAAATCCTC
>JANZXR010000172.1:35981978-35992669 GCA_027575705.1 Erythroxylum echinodendron | reverse complement strand
CAAGTGTGACTTTTCTTTTGAAATGCTTTTGAGTTATGTTTTAGTTTTGATGAGCTTCAAACTATACCCTACTATTATTATAATACTCAATTAAGAGAAGTGTATCTATCACTTTGTAATAGTGAAGTGGTAGTTAGGATTTACTCCACTAGGAGCTGTAAAATACTGGATCTAATCCTAAAGGTAATAACTAATCAATAATAAAGATGGATTTGATTAATTGATTTCTGATAATAAATTAAAATAAATTAAGGACTTACTACTTTGAGTCACCACATGAACATTGCACAATATTTAAAGAGATTATTAAAATATAAGGAAATATCTAGACTAGGTTTGTCAAAAAATTCATCTTATATGTTTCTTCAATTGTAAGAATATATTTTGTGGACCAATGAAGTCTCTTAGTGTATTATTGATGTATAATCACTTATTCCTAAATAGGTTAACTAATATCTCTATATGATTAAATTATATCATAATGCATTATGCTTTTTAAATTTTATAAAGGGTCATGTAGGTCTATCTCTGGATTCCCATTCAATCTTTAATATATATGCCAAAGACCATTCCATATATAGGTTCTTGATTATGCCTACATCTAACTCAAATTAGACCTAAGCTCTCTCTTGTATATGGTCAAGAATAAAATATATAATTCTTAAATAAACCTTTATTAAATTTTAATAAAAACATATAAAATTTATTAGATTTTGTCTATTCTCTATATTAAAGTATTTAAGTACAAATAATCCTTGCAAATATAAAAACAATAGTTAAAACGAAGAAGAAAACTCGTTTTAAAGTATCCTTTAATGAAATTCTCTATCTTCTGTTGGCGATAGTTTCTTCATAATGACTTTAAGTCTCTCTTTACTGGAAATGGCCTTCGAATGTGTTCTTAGGATTACTTTGGGTAGATAACAACTAAACCTAGCCAAAACTAAAGTTTAGAATGAAACAAAAATTAAATTGAAAACAAAACCTTATTTATAGCACTTTTATTATTTTTTGTTTGCTATGGATACAGTACACTACAAGAGTTAAGACATTTAACGATAACTTTTTTGTGACTAAATATCATTTCGTCACAGATATGAGGTTTTTTGTGACAAAATAATTGATTGACGCTATTGTTTGGATTAACTATGATAATTTACTTTTTTGTCACTAATACAATGGTAATTGTGACAATTTAGTATTTTTCATAATTAAATTGTCATTGTTAATGTATTAATAGTGTCACATTTTCTTTTATCACTGAGTTTTGTCACTAAAATTATATGCAATTTGGTGCTAAATAATTTTGGCACTAATGAATTGTAATTGTGACAAAATATATGTTGTTCATTAATATTTTCTATTTGTTATGACAAAACATAGTTTGGTCACTAATATTTTTTCTTGCTATGACGAAATGGTTTATCATAACAACATATACTTTTTGTGAAGAAAACTTTCATCAATAAAAATTAAATTAGTTAACGTCTACTTAATATTGTCACAAAAAAGATATCACTATGGTCACCACTATTGATAATTTAATGATAACTTTTTTGTGACTAACTATCATTTCCTAATAGAAATGAGCTTTTTGGTGACAAAACAATTGATTGATACTACTCTTTGGAATAATTGTGTTGATTTATTTGTTTTGTTACTAATACAATAGTAATTGTGACAATTTAGTATCTTTCACAATTAAATTGTCACTATTAATATATTAATAGTGTCAATTTTTCTTTTATCTCTATGTTCTGTCACTAAAAGCATACAATTTGGTGCCAAAGTAATTTTGGTAGGAATGAATTGTAATTGTGATGAAACATATATTGGTCACTAACACTTTATATTTTTTGTGAGAAAATATAGTTTGATCACTAATATTTTTCACTTTTTGTGACGAAACAGTTTACCGTCATACAATATTTTACTTTTTATAATTAAAAATTCTGTTAATAAAAATTCAATTAGTTAGTATCTACTTAATATTGCCACAAAAACAAAATTGTCACTATGGTCACTACTATTTGTAATTTTTGTGGCAAAAAATTTTGTTGTCACCTGATCATTAATTTTTTGTTGCAAAGGTTATTGTCAATATAAACGTAACAAATTAATAATAACTATTTCTTGTTATAATAAAATATTAAAATTAACCATTCTAATGAATATTTTTGTCATTATTGTACAATTTTAAGAACTAAAAACTACTTGTCACAGTTTTTTTAATATTATTATTTGCAAACAAATTTAAATATTTTCTTATAAATTACATATATTGATAATCCAACAGGAATATTTTACATATCAATAGATAGTTGCAAAACATAACTTCGAAATTTCATCAAAATAAAAATCAAAATAAATAAATGTTTAAATATAACGAAAATCTTGTTCAAAAATATTAAGCTAAACTCTTAACCTATTTAAAATTTAAAAACAAAGCTCTTATCATTACTCAATCATTGTCATCATCGTCTTTCTCATTTTCACTTATTTAATTTATCTCATCCATTCATAAAAATAAATAATTAAAATGATATTGATTTAATTCAAAATTTGATTATATCAAAATTGGACTATTAAGTGAAGTCATGATCATCCTTCAATTAAGCATAGTTTTAAATTCATCATATCATATTTGGGTTTAAGTCGCATTAAATTGTGAATGTGGTTTATTTATTGTAAATATAATCATAATTATAATTGTATTGTTAATATAGGAATAAATTTTATAAGAAGTAAAAACGCAAGCTTTGGAGATGCAACGCAAGCTTTGGAGATGCTATCCTTTTGAAAGGAGGAAAAATACTTTAGAATTTAAAGAATTTTATATATTAAAGTTATTTTTAAGTTATTTATTTTAAATATATAATGAATTAAATGTATATTGAATATGTAAGTCATAGAATGTCGAAGGAAAACTCTTGAAAAATCCAACATTAATGTAACTTTAAAATTAAAAAAATCCCTTGAAAATCCTGACGATGTATATTGCATCGATTTTCAAAAATCGATGGTTATCAAAAACCAGTTGGGATCAGGCCATCCATTTATACCAGAGACAATACTGATGCGTATTAGTACACCTAATAACTCACAACGTTTGGAATTTGTGTTTAATAGTCTTTAATTACAGATTCATTAATAACCGTAATCGCCAAGCGACCTGACTTTTTGAAGTTAGGGTTTCATGCTCTTACGTCTTCTTAATTTATGTTGTTTCTCTTTAAAGTGATAAATTTCTTACCGATACACTCTGTCTTGTTCATCTTTTTTGTGTTTTTTGGAAGTAATTTCCTTCTCTCCTCATTTTACTATTTTCCAGATTTATATTTAAGTGAACACCAAAATCTTAACGCAAAGAGGAAGTAAAAAATATTTAGTATGTATGTTTAGCTTTTCTTTATTTAATACCTATTTTGTTGCAAGTTTTATAATACTGTAAGATCAGGGCCTAGTCATACACCAATTTTCACTTGTACTATGAAGCTTACTGGTATGAGCTTTACAAGTGATCCTACAAAGGCAAAAAAGAAAGTCGAGAAGAATGTTGTAATAGTAACCTGGTCAGCTCTTAAAACAAATATAATATTTATCTCCATTTTTCTAGCTTTGCTCATATTGATAACTTGTGTTCATTTTGGCAGTGTCAAACTTGGATATGAAATCTAAGAAAAAAGTAGATAATCGTGAAGAATACGATCAAGCAGTTGTGATAAGAATCCTTTCAAACCTTAGATCCATACATGAAAGTAAGCAAGCCAGAAAGAGGGATCATAACCAAGCAAGAAGAAGAGTGTTCAAGGATTACATAAACACTGTCTCTGCTACATCTTCCTCAGCCTCTAGTAACACCACAAGTTATCAACATTGGAGGCTTATTGATCTTTTATTAGATACTGATCTTGATGATCTAGCGATCAAGAAAAATTCTTTTGTGTCTCTCCTTCCTCCACCCTCACTAAGGACTGCTTCAAAGATTTTGCCACAAACTTTGAAGAAATTTCCTCTCATTTAAAAGCCAAAATGTAGCTAAA
Source organism: Erythroxylum echinodendron (assembly GCA_027575705.1). Taxonomy (NCBI): domain Eukaryota; kingdom Viridiplantae; phylum Streptophyta; class Magnoliopsida; order Malpighiales; family Erythroxylaceae; genus Erythroxylum; species Erythroxylum echinodendron. The sequence goes on along the minus strand of JANZXR010000172.1, from coordinate 35,988,626 downwards.
TATAGTTCCCCACGTATTAAAGCACGTGGAGAAATGGGTAAGATCTTTAACAGATGTGGTCAAGAGACCCATTGATAAATAGGGTTCAAGCAATTCATCAAATTCAAGTAATGTGCACAGGCATTGTTCCATGTTCAATACTAGCAAATTTGGAGCTCCCTTGTTTGATAACACTACTAAGAATGATTATGCATACATAACGAAAACACATTTTGGTTGCAAAACTCCATTTTCATTGGCATCAGTTTCTTGCAAGGGGCCTTCATCTAATACGTACATAGCTATGCCAATGAATACAGGAAGATTTAAGCCTTACAAGATTGGCCTAGCAGTCCAAATTAGGTCAATGATTCTAGTTTGTGCAGCTCCAACACCTATAATGAGAGCCCCATCAACATCAGCGTCTAGTGTTAATGCTCCTCCTTATACGTTACTCAAATTTCCACACAAGTCACAGCAGAGACACTTTTTCAATAAGCCAAAATCAAACTCAAATTCTCGACTCAGTATTGAGTTCAATAGCAAGCTACCTTGAAATAATGAAATCCCATTTAGTTCTTATCTTTATCATTATATTGTTATAAAATGTTAGTACTAAATTTATAGCTTAATATTTTATAAACTAATTAATTATTTTTATTATTTATTTATTTTCTAAGAGCAAAACGTTTTGCTCTTATGTTTAATTCTCTAATTATTATTGTCTTTATAGTAAGGGAACTTAGATTTGCTGCACAAATGGTTTCTATCCTTGTTGTAAGAGAAATTGGAATTGTTGCCTTTGTTATAGGAGAACTTTGACTTGTTGCCCATTTTATTGAATATAGAAGGAAATTTTTAATTGATTTCTTTTACTATTGATGTTCTTGTGGTTTCTCTCACACTTTTTATAATTTCAAAACATGGTTATGTTGCTATCATTGAGTTCTGCTTTTTGGTCTAGATGTAGCCAATATTACCTGTTTATATTACAATTTAATCAATTGAAAAATGCTTAATAATAAGATTGTATTGGTACACTTTTCACATCATCATAAGCTCCTTTAACCACTCCATATCTTCCAAAATCTGGCATGTTTATGGACTTAACATGTGGCCTAAAATTCTTTAAAGTTTGACATCTTAATAGTGCTTTCTTAAATTAGAAGATAGGTTTCAAACTTATGACCTATATTTAACTTCAAAAGGCACCTTATTGTGAACATGAATTAATCTTTTTTTAAAATGAAAAAAATATAAGTTCACATTCATTTAGAGGTGTACCAGAGTTAGATGTTAGAATTTGAAAAGGGATATGGTGGAACAACTTAGGAATAAAGTAATATATAGAGAAGTATAGAAATTGGAAGGAGACGCTAACTACATGTGGGAGAGAGTAACAACTCTTTTAAGGATGTAGCTAAAGAAGTCTTGTGTGTTTCTAATGGGCCTAAAAGTAAAAAGATGTAGTCTTGATGGTAGAATGAAGATGTATAAGAAACAATTAAGGTAAAAGAGGTTGCCTATAAAGTTTTACTAGATAACACTATAGAGGTAGAGACGATAGTTAATAGATAAAGTTATAGATTGATAAAGAAAAAGGTGAAGAATATAGTCTCAGAAGCCAAAACTAGACCTTACAAGAAATTATACTAATGATTGGAAACTAATGAAAGAGAAAAGGATATATTTAAGTTAACGAGAGACTTATATTGAGTTTGTTATGTAAAAGATGAAGGCAAGTGCTCATAGATGAAAATGACATCAAGAGAAGATGGTAATGATACTTTTATAGCCTTCTTAATGAAGGCATAGAGGACAACATTTATTTAGGTGATCTTAGTACGTTTGAGAAGTATCGTAACTTTACTTGTTACTAGTAGATCATAAGGAAAGAAATTAAAAGAGCTTTGAGGGAGATGAAGAGGGGAAGGTTAGTAAGGCCTGATGAGATACCCGTAGAAGTATGGAAGAGTCTAGCTAAAGAGGATCTTATTTAGCTAGCCAAGCTTTTTAATGTGATCCTTAAGTTCACTAAAATGTAGGATAAGTGGAGATTTAGTATACTAATTCCTCTATATAAGAACAAGGGGATATCCAAAGCTTTAATAACCATAGGGGCATTAAATTACTTAGTCACACAATGAAGTAATGGGAGAACATGATTGAGAAGAGAGTGAGAAAGGATGCACCTGTGTTGAAGAACTAATTTGGTTTAATAAAAAAAAAGGTCTATGATAGAAGTTATTTATCTCCTTAGAATATTAATGGAATATTACATGAAAAGACAACGTAACCTATATATGGTTTTTATTAACTTAAAGAAGGCTTTTGACAAGGTATTTAAGGAAATCATGAGGTGTGTTTGGAAGTTAAGGTAGTTCCTATGACCTATATAAGAGTTATTAGGGATATTTATAAAAGTATAAAGACTGAAGTGAGGACGACAAAAGGAGATATAAAGCATTTCTCTATCGATGTCATACTACACTAAGGCTCCTCGTTGAGCCTTTTCCTATTTGTTGTAGTGATGGATGAGCTTACCAAGAATATCCAAGGGATGTGACTTGGTGTATGTTATTTGCAGATGACATTGCTTTAATGGATAAAACAAAAGAAGGTATCAATGTTAAGCTAAAATTTTGGAGGGATATGTTAGAGTTGAAGGGCTTTAAATTGTGAAAGACTAAGATTGAATACTTAAAGTGTAACTTTTTGGGCCATAGGGTGGCTTCCACTGTAGAGGTAAAGATTGGTTCAGAAATTATATCATAGAAAGAGTGCTTTAATTATCAAATATCTATATCCAAAATAATAGAGAAATCGATAAACACGTAGTCCATCATATTAGATCAGGGTGGCTTAAATGGAGGAGTGCATCAAGAGTTTTATGCGACAAGAAGATACCACTTAAGCTCAAAGTTCAGTTATATTATTTAGCGATTAGAGCAGTCATGCTCTATATAGTATAGTGTTGGCCCATCAAACCGGTGCATAGTTATAAGTTAACGGTGGCAAAAATGAGAATGTATTGTTGGAAGTGCAACTTTATTAGAAGAGATAAGTCAAGAATATATTGATAAGAGACAATACAAACTAAATGTGGCTAATATTGTTGAAAAATTAAGAGAGACAAGGCTTAGGTGGTTCAGAAATATTATAAGGAAACATTCTGATGCCTAGTGAGAATATGTGACAAAATTATACTTAAGGACTCTAAGAGGAAAAGAGGAAGCCCTAAAAAGAACTAGGGGCAGGTAATCAGGAATGATATGACTTTGTCGGAACCTAATGCAGACGTGGTCATTAATAGAAAACTTTAGTTTACTAAGATACAAGTAAAGGATCTCATATAGAGAGGTCCCTTTCATCCTATATAAAGAGATTCTTCTCTTTCTTATAGGTCTCTTAAACCTTTTCCTTCAAATCTTTTGTCTCACATTTAGTCTAAATATTTAATATGTAATACTGCTTTTTGAGTTATTTAGCCTAAACATTTCCTCAATTCGCTTAATTATAATGGCTTCTTTATTTTTTATTTGTTTGTCTTCTTTATTCTTTGTATATTTATTTACTTATTTTTTCTTTTATTTTTATTATTTACCTTCTTCTATATCTATTGTAATATTTATTTTATTACTTATTTTATATTTTTATTTGTAGTTATTTATTTATTTAATTTTGTTTTAGTGTTATCCTTTATGTCTATTTCATTTTTATTTTTACTTTTATTATTTTAAATAATTATCTTTTTTATTCTTTATTTCTATTTCTATTTTATCTTTTATTTTTATTATTTATCACATACTTTTTTTTCATCTTTTTATTTGTTCGTATTTATTTATATTTTATTATCATTATTATCTTTTACGTATATTTTTATTTTTATTTTTATTTTTACTTTTATTATTTTAATACGTATTAATCTTTTATTTATATTTATATTTTATATTTTTATATTTTTATATATTTTTCATCTATTTATTTTAGCCTTGATTTTTCTTTTTTTTTTATGGGTTTATCGGAAACAACCTCTTTACCAATTAAGGATAAGGATGTGTACTTCTGAACTTCTCTAACCTTGCATCTCAGCGAGACTTCTACTAAGATGTTGTTGTTATTATTATTTTTGTACTCATCTATAAGCATAGTTCTATTTAAAATATATGTTACATAATTTCAGTCATTTATAGACATATTTCTATTTAAAATATAAGTTTTCATACCTTACTTTTTACCTTCTATTAGCCATTAATGATTGTGTAACTATGTCCATCCATCAGTTCTAAAAATTCTCATGAACTAATTATAGAAACCAACGTTATGTATATATACATCTTGACTAACTACAATGTATGCTATAAGTAACATTTACTTATTCACATCCGCACCAACTACTAAGCAACATTCTTTGCACATAACTTTCTAAAGGCATGCAGCTAACCTAATTAGTTTTCTATAACCATATATAAAGCTCTTATTACAATAATCAAATACATGTACAATCATCAAAATATGGAGTCGAATATGGTTCTATCTATAGAAAGATAATAACGCGGTTGATCTTGGGTTGGGTCTAAAAACTTTAGCATAGTATCATAATTTGATGTATTTATCCTCTACTTCTCTATATTTCCTACTTATCACTAGTTATCACTAGTTGGAAAGTACTTCTCAAGGAAGCATCTTTAAAATTTTCTTAAATCACTAACGTCAAACTAAGCTACTTCTCTATCTCGTACTAGTCATTTGTTTCCCCTTAGTTGATAGATAACAAATAGCACTTTGTTATCCTTCCTACTTTATTAAGCCTTGATGGTCTTCTCAACCTCCTTAAGGTATCTCTGTTTCCAATGAGCCTGTAGTAATCTCACTATAAGGACGCACAAATCTTATAAATTCAGGTAGTCACCATGACATCCCTATGACTGTCCTCCTTGTGCTCCTAAAATGGCCTATAAAATCTTAAATACTAGTTAGTAGTTGTTGATCATTCCTTCTGCTCCACTCTCTTGCTTTTCACTATATAACCTCCTTGTTACACCTAGATATATTCAACGTTTGAAAGAAAATTTGCTATATAAAGTTCCAAGAAAACATATTTAATTAATAAAAAGTAAACAAATTCTCTCTATCCTAAATTATCTTACTATTTCCTAGGATCCAACAGCTAATATTAAACACGAAATTCTGATACCACATAATCTATCATGACTTGAGCCTAAGTTCTGCTATTAGGCTTGTTATATATCATGACTTAGTAGTGGAACTCTGATTCATATGCATACTACTAAGCCAAGTTCATTTGCCTATTAATATAACTTAATAAAAGTAGTCAAGGTTCTCATCAAATCATTTTCCTCGTACCAAAATAGATTAATCATTCATATTTAAACCCCAAACTAGGTAATAATAAAATAATGTACCATTTTAAAGTAACAATATTAAATGCAATTCATTGATGTCAAACTAATATATAAAGTTATGTACTTACCTAAGGTACGTGTTGACTATTTCTCCTTAACCACTAAAATGGTACTAATCCTATTTTAGCAAACATTAATTTGCCTTGGATAATAGAATCTTACCTATCTTATTCTAGTACCAGCTAATTCACCTTACCTGTACATGCCCCAATTTTCCCTAAATAATTCACCTTATACAACAAAATTATAATTATCCTATTTTAGCACTAACTAATGGGCCTCTATCGACCACACTCATCACTACATTAAAAACACTTACATAAACATAACCCTTTTAATGCCTCAATCATAATAACAAGATTCATCTATTTAACATGAAGTATGCATGTGAGATACCCAACTACGAAAGGTGTAATCACAATAATTTTGAGGCATTTATAAGTATTCTTCATCATATACATGTCCTATGCCTATTTATTGATATACGTCCACAATCATGCAATATACAAAATTTCATAAAACTCAACCTTATAATTTAACAATTTAAAGAAAAATCTAATTTTTTCAATTTCTTTAATAAGGTTCCCTATCAAACTACCAAAATAAAAAATTCAATGGTACAAACAGTTAACACTATAAGAAAATTAAGAATTAGTGTCGGAATATTATCGACGACAAAAATTCCGTCGCTGATTACCGACGGAAGGTCCATAAGCCGTCGGAGAACAGAAAGTTTTACCGACGAACAATCACTCCGTCGGGACTATTGTAGGAAAAAATTCAGCCCTAAATCTCCGACAGAAAATACCGACGGAAAATGTCTCAGCTACGGGAAAAAATGCGGCAATCGTTCCCGCAATTTAATTGCTTTGCCATTTACCGACAGTATATTTGTCCGTCGGTACGTAGCTTAAATTTACAGACGACAATGACGTCCGTCGGTACATGATCGAATAATATACCGACAGAAAATCTGTTCAGTCCGTAAATACACCGACGGAGGTGAATATTCCGTCGGCGAATATTTGAGGGTCAAATATTTCCGACGGTTAGAAGTTATCGTCAGAAACATGGAAGCGTATACCGACAGACGTCTATCTTACCGTCGGTATTTGCGATTTAATTATAATAAATATGATGATTTTACCGACGGAATTTGGTGGCCATCGCTATTTGAGTTTCATCCAGAATGTAAATGCCGCTCTTTTAGCGACGGATAGATCGTGTCCGTCGGTAACTGTCG
>JANZXR010000172.1:35966854-35981878 GCA_027575705.1 Erythroxylum echinodendron | reverse complement strand
AATTTAACTAGAGTCAAATTTGTCATACAAATCTTTGACTTTGATTGGTGCACTAACTAAGGAGGTAACACCCTCCTCATATAGTCAAGAGCCTTGCCCCAATTGTTTCTCCCAACCAATGTGGGACAACTAAAGGAGCCAAACTCAACACTTGAAAGCCCACGACATTATCGGTTGGGAATTCCTTTGAGCCAGTGGAAGGGACGGATTTTTCGACAAGGCGGTTAACGGCTTGTTTCGATTCTTGGAAAAAGTACGCTCCTTCTTTACCCGCTAATCTCCCACCCAGAAAGCTCATCTTCTTTTTGGTTGTTCTTCTCTTTGGTCTTTATTAGGAATATTGATTATATTTCAGTATTTGTAGTCAATCAAATTATATTAATAATAATAATCAATAATAAAAAAATTAATTTGCTTTAGTTGATTTAACTTTATTTAATTTTTAAAATACAGTAACCAATAATAATTGTATCATTTTTTTAATCTAAATTGTATCATATTTTAAGTTGAATAAATTGGAGACAATTGGGATTTAGTCAAGGAGAAATAGTCATTGTCTTGGTTTGGTTATATGGAAAATTACCACCTCTAAGAAGTACTCTACAAGTTTTGTTCACGTGGACAAGTCAACATATATGGGTAGAATGACTTAAAAACTATCCAAATCATAATTTATTAATATTTTTTATTTGTACATATAAATAAGATAATTAATTTTTTATATTTTTATTTAAAAATGTATTGTGTATAAATAATTAATAATCAATTTGATTGATTTGTAATTTATTTATTTTTGGAACGGAGGAACCCGTAATCGCTATCTTTTGGATGCGCATTGAATAAATCTCTAGATTGACGCAATAGTCTGTAAATCACGCCAACCAAATATTCGGCACTGACAAACCTTATACGACAAACTTGATTTGTAATATTGATAAATGAAATTACATAATTTTTAATATTATTATTAATTTATGATATTAATATTGTCATCATACAGAAAGACAAATATGATTTATACTTACCTCTTTATGAAAATTCTGTGTATAAAAAAGTCTTAGAGCATAGATCCTGTTTAAGGTCGTTGTAAATAGAAAAAGATTGGTAGTGTAAGATTCTAAAAGGCAAGTTATGAGAATTGATGCCTGTTAAGAGAAATAGCTTTTGTCTCGGCCAACATACCTGAAATTTACATCGTGAGGAGATGATAGAAGGACTACCATTCCAAAAAGTCTATTGAGAGTTATTCCCTAAAGATTGGCTTGTCAAAAAGCTTTTGATTCACTGAACAGGGGCTTTATATACTATGCAAGCGTTTGGATTCCTTCTCCTATTCATCAATGTTTATCTAGTGCCTCCTTTTGCATGCTTATTAATGGTGAAGCTACTCCTACCTCCAAAGGGGGTAGATGATTTAGACAAAGGGATCTCATATTCCCTGACTCAAAAAGTCCTTTCAAATATCATTGGAGTGTAGGAAACTAAAACTTTTCAATATTTTATTTGCAGATGATTTACTATTACTTTGTACTGCAAGTACGATTCTATTCAATCACTTTTTGAGTGTCTCCAATTATTAAGTAATCTTTTAGGTCTCCATATAAATACAGACAAAAGCCATATCTTCACTCCTAATGTTCAATCTTCATTAGAACAAAACCTAATATATCTCTCAGGTCTCAAATACAATAAGGCTAACTTTTGGTACCTTGGCTTACTTATTACTTCCACTAGTTATACCTCTAATGGTTGAAAGCCTTTATTACATGTCATTTTCCAAAAAAATAATAGTTGGATATGTAAGAATTTCTCCTATATAGATAGAATTCAACTTATCTCCTTAATCCTTAATAGTATGCACATTTACTAGAGCTCTTGTATGACTTTCGCCATTAAAATTATCAAGGATATTAAGAAGATACTTTGGAATTTCTTATAAAGGTGATCAAAAGTCACTAAGGGATTCCTTAAGGTTAAATGAAATGTGTTAAGCCTATCGAAATCTTAAGGGAGACTAGGATCAAGCCTATTAAAGTTATGAGTAAAAACCATTTTGGTGAAAAATATTTTGTCCCTATTTAATGACAAAGAAAACCTTTGGATAAAATGGATTTGTGCATAATACTTTAAAGACTCTAATTTTTGGGCAATCAAGCCCAAATCTAGTACTTCTTCAACCATTAAACTTCTTTTGAAGCTTAGATTATCTACGACCAAGGAAATGAAACACATTATAGGAGATGGAGAGCTAACTAGACTATGGTTCGACAATTGGTTCGATTTAGGTCCCTTACATCTCCTTCTATCCTTCCTATCCTTACAACGTGCTCCTCCCTTAGATGACAAAATTAAGGTCCTACTTAGGTGTCATTAATGGATCAACCCCTAAGAAGTATTGCAAGCCTCCTTAACTGCTTCCCAAGCTACATGCCTAACTTTTCCAAAATGAACATAATTATTTGTCTTAAAAGCTCCACAAGGGCTTTATAAACAATTCTAGCATGTCTTTATCCTCCTAAGAAAATTATGAGGTTATTTGGCACAACCTAATCCAATTTAGTGGGGATGTTCCTAAATATTCAGTCATAACTTGGATGGCCCTAAAGAATAGACTTTTGAACCTAGACAAGCTTCATTGCATTAAATCATCCCTATGCTTCCTTTATCAAACTTCTTCTAAAACCTTAGACCCCCGTATTTTCAATTGTCCATATTTGGAGGCAACTATTGTTAAAATGTAACTTTCTCTTCACTTACCAACTTAACGGATGCAATTATATGGCTATGATCACTTAATCAAGTAAATGTCATGGATTCCAAAATTTTTGGATTATGTTTTAGTAGGGTTCTTTATGACATTTAGGTGGAACGTACTTTAAGAAGAACACTGAAAACTAAGTAAAAACCATATGCTCTACTTAATTTCATAGTTAATTTTCAATCTTTTCAGACCCTAAAAAACCTAGGCCTTCCTTAGACATTTAGATATTGGGCAGCCACCATTCACGTTTTTTTTCTATTACGATTCACACAAAGTCACAAGCTTCCAAGTGCAAAAGGTAGGAATCAGGATTAATAATCAAGAGCTTCAATCAAGCTTCCATCAAGCTTCCATCATTCCAGATTTTCAGATACGAAAAGGGAAGAAAGCTACCATTGTATTTGTTTTATTTTCTTTTAGTATTTTTGTATTATGGAAAATATGGATATGGTTGAACTTGTTCCTATTATGAGTGCCTGTTTAAATTCAAACTTTTGAAATAAACTTGTAGGTGATTAATTCAAATATGAATACTTGAACTTCATTGTGCTTGCTAGATGTAGTGTTGTATTTAATACATGTATGTACTTTTTTTACTTCTTAATGTCACTTCTTACATCACATTGGTTGGCATATTGTTTTATTTAACTGATATATGCTCACATATGTGCCTATCAATTAAATATTCCAACTTTTGATCATATTTGAAATATTGTTAGAATAATTGATGGCTAGCTGTATGAATTACAGTTCATTTATAAGGTTATTATAAGTTAGAATGTGGTGATTGTCCAATCACTAAGGTGGAATTGGTTGTGATTGAGTTTTCTGATTGTGAATTCATATGGTGGGATAGGTTGGTTTCAATTTGGAGGGGAAATGGTCAGAGACTTGTAAAAACTTAGGGGATGTTCTATAAAGTAAAATTAAATGTTATGTAAACTTAGGAAAAATGAAGGATACTACCTATCAAATTACTTTTTTAAATAACAATTTTGCAATAATAAGTAATGTTGATAGATCTATGTATAGACGATTAACACTTGATGGTTTCATTAATCCTGAGTTTGTTGAAGGAGATGAAGCTTTTATTCACTATGCATGTTCTCAACCTTCATATATGGATGGTCCAAAGATCAGATGTTCATGTAAAAAGTGTAAACGTTTTCATTTTGATCCTATTGATAAAGTGAATCTCCATTTGTTAAGAAAAGAGTTTGCTCCAAATTATTTTGATTGGATACGACATACGGAGCCATTAATTTATAGCACCTCGAGGGGCAGTGAAGTAAACTCATCAATAAATATGGATGAGTTTGAAGGGAGACTGGATTTAGAATAAGTAATATTGGTGCAATTGAAAATCTTTACATCCAAATGGTTTATGATGTAGTCAGTTATAACTTTCAGAAAAATATAAAAAATCTTAAAGAAGAATCAAAACCACATGCAAAACAATTTTTTGACTTAATACAATCAACTAACTAAGAACTATGGCCAAATTATGAGACTACGACTCAATTATCTTCAATTGTTTGAATATTGAACATAAAGTCTGAAAGACATATTTATCGAAGTTTTGATAAAAATCAGTTTTGATAAAATTCTTGCTTGGTATGATGAATAATTGCCTCCTGATTATACAATAGTTAATAATTTTTACAATATGAAGAAACTTATTAGGAGTCTCGATTTGCCAGTTGAAAATTTTGATTGTTGCAAATTAGGATGTATGTTGTTTTGGAGAAATGATTTGGAATTACAATAGTGCAAATTTTGTAGTCATTATAGGTTTAAACCTAGAAAGTGTACTAGGAAACAAAAATTAGTAACTTAAAATCAAATGTATTATTTCCCGCTTACTCTGAGACTTCAAAGACTATATTCCTCTGATGTTATTGCATCTCATATGAGATGGCCTAATGAAATGAACAAGAAGATGGAATAATAAGTCATCCATTGGATGCACTCGCATGGAAACATTACAATAACACCCATTATAAGTTTGCAGCTGAAAGTCGAAATGTTAGGTTAGGATTGTCAATGGATGGATTCTAACCTTTTGGTAAATCTTCCTAACAATATTCATCATGGCCAATCATAATTACTCCTTATAATTTGCCTCTATGGAAGTGTATGAATGAGACATATATGTTCCTAATAGTGATTGTGCAAGGGCCTATAAATCCAAAGCATAAAATTGATGTATTCTTACAACAATTGCTATCTGAATTGCATCATCTTTGGAAATATGGTGTGGAGACATACGATTTGACGTGAATTATTAATGATTTCCTTGTGTATGCTATATTATTTGGATGGAGCACAATAGGAAAATTGGCTTGTCCTTATTGTGGCAATGATTATGATGCATTTTATCTTCCAAATGGGGCCAAAACATCTTGGTTTGACAACCACAAGAAAAATCTTCCTCTAGATCATCCATTTAGACGCAATAAACAAAATTTCATTAAAAATAAGATGATACAAATACCTCCTTCCCCTCATAAAGCTGGTGAATAAATATTGCAGGAGATTGATGAATTAAGGTTGTTGAAAGTTACAAAACTTAAAGTTGATGAAGTTAATACAAGCATTAGTAAAAAAACTTTAGTTGGAGAGAATGCAACATCTTTTGGGATTTTCTATATTGGAAAACAAATTTGATACGTCGTAATCTAGATGTGATGCATATTGAAAAACTATTTTTGACGGTTTGTTCAGTACGATAATAAACATTGAAGGGAGGACAAAAGACAATAAAAAATCACGAGTTGATTTGAAAATTTTTTATAGAAGGAATGAATTAGATAAAGATCTTTGCACCAGTAAATATCTGAAAGCATGTTACACTTTAGATAAAATACAAAAGAAAATTTTGTGTAAATAGTTGAAAAATCTAAAGTTTCCCGATGGTTATGTTTCGAACTTGGCAAGGTGTATGAACATGAGGAAGTACAAATTATTTGGGATAAAAATTCATGATTGAAATCTGTTTATGTAAAGGTTAATTCCAATTGCACTTCAGGAGTTGCTACCGTATAAGGTTTGGGAATCTATAACAGAATTAAGTTTATTTTTCAAAGCTTAACATCATCTGAAATAAAATTAGCTGAAATGGAAAAATAAGAAAAATTCCAGTTATCTTGTGCAAATTGGAAGGGATTTTTCCTCCAAGCTTCTTTGATTGTATGGAGCATCTACCTATACATTTGCTAGTCTAGTTCAATATCGATAGATGTATCTATTTGAAAGGTAATTATAGTTAATATTTAAATAAAATTTATAGCAAGTTTTAATCACAGAATTGTAATAACCCTATTTGTAATGTAGGTATTTGCTTTACTTAAAGAAAACGTCAAAAATAAGGCAAGAGTTGAAGGTTTAATATGTAATGCTTATTTAGTGGAGCAATTAAGTATATTATGTTCACATTATTTTAAGTCACATATGCACGCAAAAGAAAAAAAGGTTCCTTGTTATGATGATGGGGGAGAAACGAGTGATGTTGATAGTGACTTATCCATTTTCAAATATTTAAGATGAACATATGGACATTTAATAAAAAGAATGTTAAAAACAGAAGAAATAGAGGCTGCCCATTGTTACATTTTATTGAATTTTCAACATGTTCAACCTTTCATACAGTAAGTTTAAGTTGATTTTGAAATAGATTATTTGAGTTTCCAAAGTTACTGTTGCTCACAATTAAAATATATAATAATACTTTTAGATTATACGAGCAATGGTTATGTGAGCTAATGCTCAAAATAACATAAGATGATATCAATAAAGAAGTTAAATGACACTTTCCTCGATAGTTCGAGAAATATGTAAGTTTCACATGTAATAATTGAAATGGTTGAATTATCACATTAAAGTGATTAGATGACATTATACTATTTAATACAATTAATTGTTTTTTATATAGGCCTCAAAAAATCTAATAGAGAGCAATCTATATGTGATCTTGTGAAAGAACCTTTGTGAACTGTTAAATCTTATCCGGTATATTTTATTAAAGAATACAAATTTTATACAGAATATCATGGTCATAGCATGGCAACAATAAATAGTGAAATTTACATATAGGAAGAATTGATAAATTACTGTGGTAAAATTATTGAGATACTTGAAATTGAGTACCTTGTATTACCAATAAAATAAAGTGTGATATTTAAGTGTGAATGGTTTGATCCAACTCTTAATGTTGGAACGAAAGTGCACAGTTGATACAATCTAATTAAAATCAACCATCGAAAAAGATTTAGACAATTTGAACCTTTCATATTAGCGATGCAAGTGATCCAGGTGTATTATGTCCTTTTTCTCAGCTTGCAACGAAATAAATCAGATTGGTTGTTCGCATGCAAAGTAAAATCTAGAGGTTTTGACAACCTGTCGTAACGCTAGTCAAAATAAAATAACTAGACTACTATTGTAGCAGTGGTGAGTCTAGGTCAATCCCACAGAGTGTGTAAATTTTATAAAATAAAATTAACTAGTGTTTAGGTTTAATAGGGGTTTTGGATTTTGAAATAAAAAAACTAAAATGAAGTTAGACTAATAAAAACAAATTAAAAAATGCGAAAATTGATAAAAGTGGGAAATTCGGTAGGGATCTGATTATTTAGTTTAATCTTAGCCTACATCCTAATTAAGCATATTTCAACGATTTGTTGTTCTCAAACCTCTCCTAGCAACTATTAATTGTAGGTTAATAATTAACCTAAGTTTTCTCTTAGGTTTTATTTAATCAAGATACGATCATTAATTAAACCTAACCACCGAATAACCTACGATACGATCTCTAAATTTAATTAGGAAGTAGCATTATAAACTAGAAAAACGGATTAATCAATCAGATACAATGCGTCATTTAACTTAGGTCATGTTATCCCTAATGATTATGAATCATTAGCTGTTACATATGAATTTCAACATAACAATTACATATTATATCGAAATTCTAATAATCGGTATGCAATTAAACGATTCAATGAACGCATTAAAATCATCCTTTCGCAATACCCAGTGAGTTAATACACAAATAACCGAACAATAACAAAAGTCCAATTATCTATACACAAAACCCAAATCAATTAACATAGAATAACATAATCAATTTCTAAGGAGAGAAAGAAACAACAAAAATAGGAAAATACACCTAACCTAGGTCGTCAGCATCGATGTTACCTCCAAATCGGCATCGAGATGTTTAGTCTTCCATGCATCTCCCAAAAAATGCTTCAACCTTATAAAAATTACCCTAATCGAAACCCCTAATAGTTCTTCTTTACTGCGCAAGCTCTCTTCTACTCTTCTCTTCTCCTATTCATTGATGTGACAAATAAAGATATATGTTCATGCTCACTGTTCACATCTTTCTTTCTTCTCTGCCGCACTAAGCTCCCTCTATGCCACCACTCGTCTATATTTCTATCACCACTCCTCTCTACTGTTCTTGATTTGATGAATAAACTTCCTAGTTTTTGGTCCATGTATATTTTTCATTAACTTAACCCTTGTAGCTATGTTAAACGCTAGCGTTTCATACTAGCTTTCAACGCTATCACGCCATATGTTTAACACATACAATGCTAGTGTTGGCATTTAACGCTAGCATTTTGTCTTGGTTATCCTTATGTTTCGCATTTTGCTCCTTTGGCTATCCACCTGTTGCAGTTGTTTTTTATGTGATGTTGTTTCCTCTTGGCTGGGCTGCTGGCATTTTGCACATTTGTTGTTGCAGTGTTGTTCATCATTAAATTTATGTGCATGGGGCTATCCCATCTCATGCCTTCATCTTCTTTGTATTTCCAACATATATCTCCTTTCTTGGCATTTTCATGTCTTCTTCTAACTCCATGAAGACAAGTGATTATTAACTTTCGAGAAACGATCCAATTGTCGTGCTTTCAACCCATTTTAATTTCTTTGTTTCCAAATTATACAAAAAATCATATATGAATTAAAATGAGTATCTTAAGCATTTTCGTATCATTAATCGCTAAGTGTAAATGATTAAATATATCAACAACTAAACAAATATCATTTCCCCCACACTTAGCTTTTGATCGTCCTCGGGCAAAACATCCAAATTAAGCTTAAAGACCCAAAACATTTACTCAATTCTCATATTTTCCAAGGCTATATAATCATAATCAAAGATGAACAACTTTCAAAAATTATAACAAGAATTCAACATTTAATGCTTCTATCCATGATCAATCAACAAGCATCATCAAAAACTGAGCAATTTAATGGTAGACTCAAAAAATGTATTTTAAGTAAAATATATCTATAGATACACTCAACATCATTTATGATCATGACAATCCATAACTTTGCATATCATTTCATTTCTCCACCATTAATATTCACATGAAAAATCATGAATCAAAGGACTTTTCAAGGTTGTAATGTGGGCAAAGGTAAGGTGAGATATATTTGGGTCAAGTGGCATTAAAGTCATTAAAGCTAGTGAAACAAAGCAACGCTACTCAAAAACTGGGTATTGTCAGCTATAATGAATGCAACATTTATATTTCACAACCCAATTCAACTCTCACACACCATCCACATGAAGCATATACTAATCCAAAGAAATCCTCGTACAATTTATATCAACAATATATTGAAACCACAAGAGTGAACCTTCCAAGCCAACAACTACCTCATATCCAATATACTCAAATAACCCATTCATCACAACTTTAGGAGAATATATTAATCATAAACAATTTTTTAACACATATGTACTTGCTCCTAGATACATTTATTTAAACATATTTTTTAATTCTTTTACTTTTTCTTTTTTTGTGTTTTTCTCTTTTATTTATTCTCCTTTCTTTTCTTTTCTTTTGTAACATTAAAAGAAACTACATTAACATGGGAATTTCAATGATAAGACGTAACAAAAAATCTCAACATTAACCAACCCAGTATATATACACCCCACACTTACACTTTTGTATATCCACAAACTCACCAACCAAAAATGATCTACTAGCTTTATGACTTGGATAAGATATTTAGTTAAGTTTAAAAGCATAAAATGTGGTTTATACAAAAAGAAAGGTATATAGCTCAAAGGGGGGTTAACAAAGGAAAAATTACGTCGATAGGGTAGGCTATTTGGCTAATATAGTTCAGAAAAAACAAAGAATGCCTAATCATTTCTATGTTAATGCATGTGATAAAAATGTAGTCTCGAATAGAAATCTAAAGCAAAATTAGGATGTACATGTCATTAAGGTCTCATATTATCAAAAGACAATGAGACAGAAACGAAGGTGTCAGTCTAATAAGGCTCAAAATCTCACTGGCTTTGTCTATCACTAGTCACTACTCTTTTAAAGATAATGCACATCGACCAATCACAAAAGTAAAAATACATGCTAAACTTGCTATGAAATTCTCTACTCAATTCATTCTCTATATAGTCCTAGAAGCGATAGAAAATGAGAAAATGTTTGTTTCATTTGTTTTATTCTTTCTCTCATTTTGATTGAAAACTTAAAAATAAGCAAGAAACAAACTAACATAGAAGCAGACGTGCAAATAAAAAGTAATGCAAAAATGTAAAGAAAAGAAATTTACTTCCCTTAGGTTGCCTCCCAAGAAGTGCCTTTGTTTAGGGTCACTGGCTCGACTCCATATTTTCTCCTCACGTGAAAAAATTGTGATCTTCAGGTGTCACATGCGATTCCTCCACGTGAGGTAATTCTAGATAGGGCCTTATTTGATCATCATTCCCATTCAACATCCTCCCTCTGTGCTTTCTTGAAAGATCTCGAATGTGTCTTCACCTTTTTCCTCCTCGTTTAATTCCTCTAACTTACTAGGTAAAAGTAAAAAGTCATTCTCAACAATAAAATAGAACCCAATATTTACCTCCGAGATAAAAGATGTAGCTTTTTCTGCTTCGAACTCCTCCTCTTCTTCTTCTACACAAACAACTCCTTGAGTAATTCTCTGAAAATTCTCAAGCTCCTCATCATTCTATAAGGTTTCTGCACTAACATCTATTGGGTATGCCTAGGGTTAATATGGCTGCTCCTCTCTCATTTGTGATTCTAAGTAGTCGATCCTCGCTACCATATCACCTATTTGGCTTGCCAAGTTCTGGTTTCTAGATCTTATTTGCCTCATTTCCTGCTAGAACTGTTGGGTATTCTGTTCAAGTCGTTGCATACTCTCGTGAAGCTGCTGCATACCCTGTTGAAATTAAAGATTGTTAGCAATCACAACATTCATCAATTCTTCCAGAGATGTACTTGAGTTTTGACAAGAAGTTTCTGGTCCACACGAGAATTGTTTTGTGTCCCTCAAATTATCATAGAAGTAATTCTATTAGTTATCCCATCCATAACCAAAGTTAGGATGATCAATCCAACCTTAGTTAGAGGATTGAGAACAAGAGTTAAATAAAAAATTACTTCCATCCATGATTTTTTTTTAAAAATGACAAGCACAAAACAAAATAAAGAAAGGATCATGAAATAACTGGAAAAAAAAAACAATTACGAACAAATATATACAAAACACTAATTAAAATCACAATCAAAAACTAAAACACCGCACTCCCTGGCAACAGCGCCAAAATTGACAGCGCATTGTAACGCTAGTCAAAATAAAATAACTAGACTACTACTATAATAATGGTGAGTCTAGGTCGATTCCACAGGGAGTGTATGAAAAGTTTCCAAAATGAAAGTAACTGGTATTTAAGTTTAACGGGGGTTTGGGATTTTTTAAATACGAAAATAAAATAAAACTGAAAATTTTTCACATTTAACATAAAGGCTTAGCCAATGCAAAAATAGAAAGAGAGAGCATTCGAGAGAGAGGAATTCTGGAGAGTCATAGAAAGAGAGAGCACCGAGAGAGAAGAGAGGAATTCTAGAGAGTTTTCATTCATTTCTCAATGTTTTTGTTATCTACTCTCTATTACATCATTTCCTTTTATAATACAAATCTAACAAATTCTGTTTTTGATTTCAGTGATAATATCTCAAATGTCTAACTGGAGTTTGCCACCTCACAGGTTCTAGAAAAATTCATATAAATTGCACAATAGATTTCCTTGGAAAGTAATTCTGGTGTTGAAGAGTCTATAGAATAATGTTGGACCTTCATTTGAAATGTTCCTGTGGTTGCTTGTGTACGTCACCGTTGAGTAGCCCCCTCAAATTGAACTGGGGTGTAATCCTTATATTCAATTTGATACAAAAGTGATTGAAAAGTTATTGTGATAGCGACTTTGTGAATATATTAGCAATTTGGTCTACTGATGGCACATATCTAGGTTGGATTACTCCTGCCAAAACCTTTTCTCGGACAAAGTGAACATCAAGTTCGATGTGCTTTGTGCGAGCATGAAAAACGTGGTTTGAGGCTAGTGAAATAGCACTTATATTGTCACACTAGAGTATAGTTGTAGGGTAATGGGGACACCTAGTTCAGAAAAGAGATTTTTCAGCCATAAAACTTCAGTAGTAGCAGTAGCCATTGAGCGGTACTCTGCCTCGGTACTTGACCTGGCTATAATAGTTTGTTTCTTTGAGCTCCAGGTGATTAAATTGTGACTTAGAAATAGACAATATCCAGTGTTACTTTTTCTGTCATTTGGGCAGCTAGCCCAATCAGAGTCACTATAGAGAGAAAGGTTGAGATTGGATTTTGTGAATGTCAGGCCTAGAGGCATAGTGCCTTTGAGATAATGCAGAAAGCGTTTGCAGGCAGCCCAGTGGGTGTGTGTAGGCTAGACAAGGAATTGGCTGACACGATTGACTGAAAAGGCTATATCTAGTCTAATGTGGACAAAATATTGTAGAGAACCTGTGGTACTTCTGAAAAGAGTGGGATCATCGAAAATATGAGAGTCTGAGTGGGTAAGCTTTGAGCTACTACCAATAGGGGTAGGAATGGGTTTACAGTTCTCTATACGAGTCTTTTTGAGAATGTCCAGGGCATATTTAGATTGGCAGAGATACAGTCCAGCGGAATCTCTAAAGGCTTCAAAGCCTAAAAAATAGTGGATGTCCCCAACGTCTTTAAGTGCAAATGTTGAGTTTAGTCTTGAAATGAGATTGGATGTGTGAGATGGATCATTTCCAGTGATGAGAATGTCATCTACATAGACCAAAAGATAAGTAATAGTCCCTGTTGTTTTGTGTATGTAAAGGCTTGCATCGGAAGCAGAGTTTAGGAAGCCCCAGGATAGAAGTTCTTGCTGTAGTTTATGGAACCAGGATCGTGGGGCTTGTTTAAGCCCATAAATAGCTTTGTTTAGGCAGCAATCATGGTAGGGATATCTGGGGTCAGAGAAATGGGGAGATTGGGGCATGTAAACAGCCTCAGTTAGGTACCTATTAAGGAAGGTATTGTTAACATCAACCTACCGTATGGACCAATTATAATGAACAGCTACGGAAAGGATTATACGAAGGGTAGATGCTTTGATAACTGGGCTAAAGGTTTCGTCAAAGTCAATACCAGGGGTTTGATGAAACTCCTTAGCAACAAGTCGAGCTTTATATTTGAGAATTATTCCATTTGGTCTGTGTTTAATGCGAAAGACCCATTTAGAACTTATCACATTATAGCTAGGAGAAGGAGGAACAAGTACCCAGGTGTTATTTGTGTGAAGGGCAGTGAGCTCATCTTGCATTATAGCAAGCCATTTTGGGTCAGAAAGGGTTTGTTTGATAGTGGTGGGTTCTGTATTTGTAGTTGCCATGGAAAATTTAGGTTTGAAGATGGCAAATTGTGATATGGTGGTCATGTTATGGGTTTTATGCATGAGACGTGACTCAAGTTGAGGGTGATATATCGGAGAAGATGAGGTAGGTTCAACAGTGGCAAATGGATAGGAGCTTTGTGTGTTTGTAGTTTGGTTATTTTAATGTGTGCTGGAAGGTAAAGTCTGTACATGTTTGGTGACTGGTAGTAGTGTAGTAATGGGTGAAGAAGGCAGGTAAGGAGAAGAAAAATTAGAGGAAGAAGAGAATAGTTCAGAGTAAGGAAATTGTATCTCATTGAAAATCGCATGAATGGTGATGAAGACTCGTCCTGTTTTATCCATGCACTTATACCCTTCGTGATTTGAATTGATGCCTAAGTGTAGGCACTTTTATAAGTGGAAGTCAAACTTGTGAGATGAGTAGGGCCGTAAATAAGGGAACACTGAGCACCCAAAGACTTTTACAAAGTTGTAGTCAGGAGTTCTATAAAATAGTTTCTCAGAAGGTGAAATAAAGTTCAGAGCTAATGATGGGGTGAGATTTTGTAGAAGAGTTTCATACTCAAAGGCCTCTTGCCAAAACTTGAGAGGAATATGAGCATGAGCTAGCATGGTTAAACCTGCCTCAACTATTGTTCTGTTCTTCTTTCAGGGACCCCATTCTATTGATGGGTGTATGGCAAGAAAATCTAGGCTAAATACCTTGTAGAGTTAGTGTATTTTTGCAAACTTAGATATTCTGCACCCATGTCTACTTGAAAGCATTTGATCTTAAGACCCAAAAAATTCTCAACCTATAGCTTAAACCTCATAAATGCTTCATATAAATCAGATTTCAGTTTTAGAGGAAAGATCTATGAGAACCTACTAAAGGCATCAATAAATGTAACATAGTATCTGGACCTTGCAGATAAATGGTATGGGGTTAATCCCCATATATCCAAATATATAAGTTCAAGAGGTTTAGTAGCCGAGATTTTTAATTGAGTGAATGGAAACTGGTGCATTTTCCCAATCTTACATGATTCACAAAAAATCTAATCGAGAATTGATACTAGATGGATACAATTTTCGTAAAATAAGATTGAGAACTCTTGAATTTGGGTGACCTAAACGGGCAGGCCAAATATTAGGATCATGAGTTACAGTAGAAGCTAAGTGACACTTGGTTGTATTTGACAAAAGACTGGGAAGTATGCCAGAAACAGCTCTTTGATTTGTGTCTGTGTTGGGTGAGGTTGATCGGCCAGGGAGGTCCAGACTGACTTGGTATAATCCATCTTTAAGGCATCCTTGAAGAACTACTTGCTTGGTTCTCAAATCCTTAAACACACAATAGGCATCAAAAAATTCAACGTAAGTGTTATTGTCCTTAGTAAATTGAGAAACACTAAGAAGATTTTTAGTAATTGAAGGAACACAGAGGATCTTAGTCAAACATAAAACAGAGGAGGGTAAAGAGGGAGAGGAGAAGTGGGTACTACCTGTGTGAGAGATTTTTAATTTCGAACCGTTA
>JANZXR010000172.1:35954215-35965776 GCA_027575705.1 Erythroxylum echinodendron | reverse complement strand
GAACAACAAAAAAAGCTTTTGGAACTTTTATGTTCTACACATAATATTCGTTTAGATTAGATATATGTACTCATATTAATATTTTATTAAATTAAGACAAACATTTTATATTAATTAATGTATGATGACATGTTAATTGCAATTAATATAGTAAATTGTTTGCATTTATGAAATTCAATATTAAATAAATTAAATTTATTAAAATTAATGATATAAAATAAATAAAATTCAATATTAAATAATATTGAATAGTTATCAAATATATAAGATTTAAAAAATTATTTAAATTGGTTATTTTATTAAATTAAATTTGTTTTCAAAAGGATTCTGCGACATTTTTTCGCATTCTGCGACGTTTCAGATTCACCAACATTTCACGACGTTTCATAAAACGTCACCAAATATTAACGATTCCGCAAAGTTGAATATTAACAATTTCGCGACATTTTCGTAAACATCGCAGAAGCTACCTTCTGCGACGTTTTGTAAAACGTCGCAGAAAGGAAGTCCGCGACGATTATAGAAACGTCGCAAAATCTTATGATTTGGAGACGTTTTATCTAAACGTCGCCGAAATGTCAAATTTTTTGTGACGTTTTCATAAACGTCGCCGAATATTGATATATTCCGTGACGTTTCTCTTAAAGCGGCACAGAAACCTTTTAGTTACACCGCAATCTACGATGTTTTTTGTGACGTTTTTTAAAATATCGCAAAAAGTAATATGTAACGTTTTTGGAGATTCTGCGACGTTTCCCAGATTGAGTTATATTCTTGTAGTGATTCAACAATTCCTCCCTTAAACAGATCTAACTTACCGACATTGCGACGACAATTGGGAGCTTGATAGTTCCTTTTGCAAATGCGAATATGATTGTAGCAATTAATTTTATCGATTGGCATCAAGTATTGTTGTTCTTTCCAATTGCTACACTTTCTCCGTTCTATTCACATTTACCTCAACCTTGCACTCAATAAGGTGGAGTTGCCCGCCCCAGGCGCAACACATTTACCTCAACCTAACTATGTGTCATGTGATTCTAACTCAACTTACTGATGGGATTGGAGTTCAATCATTTGTTTACACGTATTAAACTCCAGATCAATGAACAAACAAAAAGCCTACATTTAGTATTAGCTTGCAAAGTTTATTGTTTAAGCTTTCACGTTTAACTTCTAATAGGATATTGCACCTTAAGTTCTGTTGTTTTAGAATAATTATCAATTTCTTTTGTCATTACAACGAATTCTCTTATTGTAATAAACTGAATTTTTTTCTCCAACATAAATGCAGTTAAAATAGGGAATTCTGATACTAGATATGACCCTATCTACAAGCGCTACTAAAGTATTAATTAGATAATATGGTATGTGGATCCAACAAATAAATCACGATCGTTCTAACAAGTGGCTTTATTCGGAGTTCAAATATATCTTGTCCACTCCTAACTGTTAACGATACATGTCTTTCCTCGTAAACAAGGAGAATCACGGAAATGTCAAACAAACAATTGACTAAATGCTTGGAATCCTTATCTTGTCCAAGCAAGATTTACCTTCAAGTTGATTGGCTTGCTGGAGACGTATGTATTCTCTATACTTCATTCCAATGTACGCTGGAGGATTGGATTCCGCCTCTGTCAAGTCTGGTGCCGGAGTGACCACCATATCAAGTGGCGGACCAATTCCCACAGCCAGGGACAACCTTGTAGCAGCATTGTTCACTACCGCTCGATGTAGTACACTCTTGTACTTCCCATTACTCAGAATCTATTGCACCAATAGAAAAACTAATTAAGTCTATGAACAAAATTTGAGGAAACAAGCAATTGCAAATGAAGAGCCAATGGCATAGGAAATCACCTCAAGATGGTCTCCAATGTTAATGACAAACGAATTGGGGATGGGATTCACATTGATCCACTTATCATTATGAAGCAATTGGAGACCTCCAATACCATTTTGTGTAAGAAGGGTCAAAAGACCAAAATCGGAATGAGGAGGCATCCCCATGGCACGTTCAGGCTGTGGGCATCGAGGGTAGAGATTAGCAACTAGGATATTAAAACTGTT
Organism: Erythroxylum echinodendron; assembly: GCA_027575705.1. Taxonomy (NCBI): domain Eukaryota; kingdom Viridiplantae; phylum Streptophyta; class Magnoliopsida; order Malpighiales; family Erythroxylaceae; genus Erythroxylum; species Erythroxylum echinodendron. Next base: position 35,963,703 of record JANZXR010000172.1, on the reverse strand, counting down.
TTCCATATTCAAGGCCTTCTCTATGTAACAAGCTTCCAACCCCAAGCTCTCAGTTATGCCTTTGAGTAATTCCTTCCCCATTTCTCTTATTCTCTTGCTATACTCTAATAAAAGCTCTCTGCACGAGAAGAAATTGTCTGTAAACCTCTTTTTTTTAATTTAAATAACAAACTGCAGTTTCGTGCATGATTGAACCATTTACGTGTATATACCTCCATGACATTATATGAAGTTATAAGGAGGACAATCTGCTCTAACTAAAAATAATTGGGACAATGACCAGATTGCAACACTGAAGGGCAATTATGGCTCGAAAACCACAGCTTAAACATTTAGACTGTAAACGATGCCCATAAAACTAATTACTGAGACTCAAGTAACACGTTAAATAATACAAGAGGATTAGATATCAGTAACAAATCGATTGGATGGGTTACTGCTGAGTGCTGAGGCTGTGGGTGGATTTGATGTGACAACGTGTCAAGCAAATGTGACTTAGTGGATGCACATGAGAGCAAATAATTGAAGGCTGAGAAGTCTTTGTTAGGAATTGGTCAGGAGACGATCTAAGCAATTCTTGTGGTCAAATTTGATTATGCAGAACTGACCGACACTGAGAAGTGGGTAGCTTTATTAGGAATTGGTCAGAAGACGATCTAAGCAATTCTTGTGGTCAATTTTGATTATGCAGTACTGATATAAAATTTGAGCCGAAGTCTACAAAAGCTTTGTCGACTTTGTACTACGTAGCCTGTAACTCTACGCATTATTAGCGTACTGGACCGACAATTTATGGGCACGGATTACTTATGCCTTATAGCCTGTTTCAATACTATATATCCCGTCCATTCTTATCCATATATTTACGTATATTTTATATAAAAATTAGCAGACTAGTCAAAAAGAAATTGTTACTATTTTATGTGGAATGAGATTTTTTGTACTTACTATTTTATTCTGTACCTACTCTATTTCACGCGATTTCATCCATATATTTTTCTTCATCTCACGTAAATCTTACATATTTATATAGATTAGATAGTATAAAACGGAGTAAATATGAATAATAAGTTTCTTCGGGATCCATTTTATGTTGCCCAACTCTTGTTAGATTGTACTAGGCCGGCTGGACCATTCTTCATAAATAATTTAATTAGGTCAATTCTCACCTTACCAAATCAATCACATCTCAAACTAAATTGTAAGTATACCAAGCTAAGGATCCTTTCTCCACGAGAAAAAGCACACTAAATTGACAGTCTAATTTTAAGATCAATCCCTGAGGGGGTTTGTGTTTGTTCAATCTCACTCCAAACAAATAGAACACTGTTAGGCTTTTGAGAAAAGGTTTTGTTGGTATTGTTCAATTGGACTTCTGATGAACTGAGAACTGGTAAAGAGAAAACAGTATATATATATATATATATATATATATAACAAAAATTCGTAATCTAACACATAGAAGTTTTAACGGGTGGTACTTTGTGTATATAGGTTTACGATTTGTCAATTAAAAAAAAATTCAAGTTTCTAATGTAAAAATAAAATGTCTTCATAAATTAGTTTATAAGTAAATTTTTAAGTCTTCCTCGGAGTGGCATGCTAGGTCGTAGGAGTGGAAGAAGTAGGCTACCAGGTGCCACATTAAACAGGTGTGTCCTTTCTAAATTCTAATGGCTTGATTCTTGAATTCAATATATGGATCACAAGCCAATTAAATGGGAAAGTTTTGACAGTCTTATGTAGCTATGATTGAAGAACCATTCTCATCTTCCACTTACATAATGCCCAATCAAACTTTTGTACAACCGTATTTTTAGGATTAGTTATAAACATTATCATGCATAATATCTCCTCCATCATATTACTTTCATATAGGTATTCTCGATGCTTAATATACTTTAATTTTACAACAGCTACAAAAACAAATGCTTATACTAGTCAAATTCCTTCGTTTAATTTCTGCTAATGTTTTGTCTGTTTATCAATTTTTTTAACATAAATATCTTAATATTTACTCAGTCATGACAATTCACAAATCATACCACTATACTTGAGAATCTCCGCAATTAGAGTTAGACATGTGATCTAGGTCATTATTATTTAACTTCCCCTGGTTCCTATATATTTTTGGAATGTTTTGCTTAGTCCCCGTAAACAGATCAAATGTATAAAACATTTTACACTTAGGATTTTCCGTGTAATGGGTAAGTAACGTCTAAGATTATTAAAATTCATTACCAGGTACACGAAGGTTTCGCTCAAATGTACAGATGCATGAAAGAACAAAAGCAAAAACTGTATGAAGATTGGAAATTTACAAATGGTGAATCGATTTAAAGTCAAGTTTAGTTACCTGAACCCAGCAGGCTTGTCGACTGAGTGAAATTCAGGATGTACAAAAAGTTTTAGATAATCCCGCCAATAGAATACCTTCTCCACTGAAGTATTGAAGCTGGTTCCACACCTGATTGGATCCATCAAATCCTTTCCTTCATACTCTCTCTTCTCCTCCTCCGTTAGATCAAAAAACATCTCACAACTGCTGATCATGGCTTTCACGAGGCTCTCTGGTATACCGTGATTGATCACCTAATAAGAACCACAAGAACTTTATTTGTTCCTTGATCAATAAGTTATAAGCGTGCATTTATTTTCACGCTGTGGTGATGTTTATAATTAATAACCGTATGTAAGAAAGGAGAAAACAAGCTCACGTATGTATACATATATTCTAGGTACCATGAAGAAGCCATACTCCTGGCAAGCTTTGCCAAGTTGGTTGATGACCTTTTTATGTTCATCGGGATTACCAGAGAGCAAAGAGAAGTCAACGACAGGGAGTGACTCTTCTGGGTCTGAAAGGGGGTTTTCGTGGTCAGGATTCTTTGTGAAGGTGTAAGTGGAAGGGATAGAATTTAGCCCAGGTTTATCAGCCAAGGCCTTGATGCATCCAAATTTTGCGAGAGGCTGAATGCATGGTTGTGGTGGCTGGGAAACTGATTCAACTGTTGATGACATTATTACACTCGTCACTGTCTTCTCCGCCTCTCCGTTTCTGTATGTCTTGTACATCTGAAGTAGCATATTTATACTAGTGCGTAGCAAATGAATTTTTGAAACGGGTTAAACGATAAAGATTATGTTATATTGAACGATTATAACGTTTAATTTCGGTGGAGCTTTAGGGCATATTATGCATATCATGAGTGCTGTCCGAATCCCATAATGCGGCAATAGGGGTTTGCCTCGTTGAACACGTTTCAAGGTTAAAATCCAGTTTTTAAGCTAGTTTTTGAGGGTTTTTATAATATTTTTATAGTGAAATTTTAAAATATTTAAAACATGTCATTATTAATTAAGAGTTGTTGCTACCTTATAAATATTTATATTGTATGACTTTTTAGATTATTGAATCATATTATAAATTATTTTTCTCTCTTTTAAATGATTTCTTTTTAGATGCAATTTAGTTAATTTGATGTTAAATATTTGATTCAAGTAATGAGGTACGTTGAATAATTTTGTATAAAATACTAAAATTTTATTTTAAGTTAAATGTAAATAATTCAACATAACATCAAACCCACTAAGTCTTATTTTAGATCCGCAATAATTGACAAAGTCATATACATTATGTAAATCTTAATTATGGTATTATAAACATATAAAAACTACCTTTATATTACAAATTTAATAATAAACATTTATTCTTTTCTTTTTAAGAATTAATAGATTTTAATATTAAATACGCAGACACATACACACACGCAAGCGCACGTACATATTATATATATACACATTCCATAGCTACACTATCTGACTGATACATATGACTTATAGGGGTTATATGCTTAAAAAAAACTACTGGTAAAACTTATCAACTTTTTGAAGGAGAATAAGAGGCAATGTTTAATTTTGAACTACATGAAAGAAAACAAAATCAGAGGAACTAGTAAATTTCTGTTAAAAGATGTGTTTGTTATCAAATGCTGAACACTATTTGAAGAAAAATATAATTATTTAAAGCTCAATCAGTGTTCTTTTATATTTTAGTTTTCTCAATAAATACTATTTTAATGCTATTTAAACAACTAAATAATATTTAATTATATTATCTTTTAATTTCATTAGATACAGTGGAACGAATTGTACAGATACACTTTAATCGTATTGACTTTGATGAAAATATCAAGCTCGGACTTGTGGCTGCAATTTCGTTCTCACTTGGAGCATGGAAAACGTTTTAATAATAACCTTGGTGAGAACCTGCATAATAAACATGTTATATAAAGTGCGACAAATAAATAATAATTACAATCAATATGAAATGATAATAATTTTTAAATATTTATATATAAATAATAATTACAATTTTTATAAAAACCAATCATAATTATATAAATATAAAATTAAAAATAATACATAATATTTAAAATATTACAATTTTAATTTTCATTATATAATAAATAATAATTACATTAAAACATTTAAAAATAATAATAAATACTTTTAACTCTCAAATTATTACAATTTACAGCAAGAGTTTGTGATAAGGAAAATTAATTATTACTAAAATTATAAATATCCTAATTTAATTTAATTTATAAAATTAATTTAATAATTATTAATAAATATAATTAAATTCAAAATATTTTTAAAATATATAAATTTCAAATAACATTTGATTTAATAATTAAAAATATATAAAATAAATATTAATTTATAAATAATAATTTTAAATTATTTATTTTAAATATAAAATATTTTTTAGAATACTTTATTAATAAATATTATATAAAAGATTAAAATAAATTTAAATAAAATAATTTATTTTAAGTTTAATTTAATGTATAATTATCGTTAGTAATAAAAATATTTATTTTATTTTAAAATTTAAAACTAAAAAATCACAATAAAAATTTAACTACATAATTAATTATAAAAACTTTGAAAAAAAAAAGGGAGAATGGCGGGAGAGAAATTTTTTAAAAAATTTTGAAAATTTTACAAAAGGTTCTTATTTTTAAATACTGACCTGTATATGGCTAATACTATATATACCGGTCAGTACAGACTGATACCAATAAACAGATACCGACCGACACCAACAAACTGATATCCCTATTTTTTACCATTCTCCAATAGGAATGAAATTCGTAAGATTGCTTCCAACTATCGATTTTCTTTTTTTGAGTATGTGATTTATAACAGTTTACAATTGTTATTGTATCGTTGCTCTAGTATCAATTTAGTTAGGAGAGCTACCCAGCCCACCAAAGGTTTTTTGGAACTCATGTGCATTGCTTTTGAATTTATTCTGTTTCTCTTATTTAAAGCATTATTAATACTGTTAAATTAATTATACCAAATCTTTTATTTTAGTACAATATTATATTAGAAAATATCAAAGATTTCGTACTTTTCGAAAGATGTATAAGAATTTACTTACGTAGCGTTTGGTTCCTGTCTCCGTTAGTGGGGATAGATCATAAAACAAACAAATCCTGTCATCTGAACCTATTTGGTTGTTGTCCCTCGCCTTTTTGTCTTCAATCCCTGGTTGACAGAGACAGTAATCTTTGTCTCTCCGGAAACCGTAGGACAAGGGACATGAAGTCTCTGTCTACCATGCGTTAGGTCACGCGCATACCAAAATAGCCCCACCGTCTCTGTCGCACACTGTCTGTTGTGTGGCTCGCCTCTTCTCCCTGAACCGTCGCACCACTCGTCTTCCATTGTCGACCCACAACCCCATCACTCGTCTTTCATACGTCCCACAACCGGCACACGTTGTCGCTCGCACACTGCCCTTTTTTCCCAACACCTTCGTCTCGAGGTTTGTCTGGTTGCGAAATGGAATGAGTTTGTGTTCTTCTTCTCTGTTTCTTGTCTGGGGTCAGAAATGCATTATGTTTGTGAGAGGAATGGAAACCTTGGGTCTGTTGGGATTGTACAAAGCTTTTAACCTTTGTCTTTTTTTATGTTTAAGGTTTGCTGGGTTGTTGTTGATCGGTGAGAGGTTGCTCAAGCTCCAAAGATTATCGTGTGTTTCTGTTGACAGGTAATTCGATGTTTCTGAGATTAATCTGCATTATGCTATCATGTATGTGAGAGTGTTTGGCAAGTTTGGGTTATGCTATCATGAATCTGATTGGGGTCCCTGACTTTACAGTATGGCTTGTGTTTCTGAATGAATTGAGACTGTGTTTTCGTATGTTGATAATTCTGAATTGTCCCATGTGTTTGGCAGTGTCTTGCTGAAGTTAGTTCAAATGCTTAATAGTTAGAAATATGCCAAGTAAATATGAAATTGTTATTCTTAGATTGTTTATGCTATAAAATCTGAGAGTTGTGGGTTTGTGGTTGTTTTCCTATTCTCTCATCATGATTTCGGCAATCTTTTAAGGTTAATATGGCTGGAATTCCCAATGACAGATGGTGAGATTAAATTGAATAAAATAGGAGTACTCATGAATGTTTAAAGCATCTGAATTGACATTGTTTACATCCTATTTTGTAGTAGTGCATTCAGTTTTGATGTTCTCACATTTAAACATGATGTTAGCTTGTTTTAAGTGGCAAAGAGATGATTTTAGCTTGTCTCACATTCCAACATTGCATATATGTTAATGGCAGTTTCCATGCTGCTGTGCATACAATTTAAAGGTAACTAATCAAAAGAGAGGAATATTTCTTTCTCTTTCTCTGCTCTCCAGATTTAGAGGCTAATCTATAGGCATTCCCACTAAATGCATTGCATGCGTGTCAATGATTTCAATGAGGGGGAGATTGAGAGAATTGAATTCCATTTTCACTATTAATCGAGTAGAAGTAGTACACAATTTATTTCCTTTGTATCCATTTCTGTATTAACTTTTCCTCGCATAAATGCAAAGAGATTAAGCAATTTTGTTCAGTTGAGTCTTATTAGGGATGCAGCACTTAATCTTAATGGACTATTACATTTGATTATATATGTGGATCTTAGCTGGAAATAACTTAGAAACTAAACACCCAAATTTCTTTTTTAAGCAACATCTTGTTTATTACATAATACAATTATACTTGTAGTGATCTTTAATATGTAGTGGCTGTAGACTATTTTTACCTATCTCTTCCTAACTTAGTATTATTATTTATTATATTCCTTACTGGTTCGATTAATAAATTGGAATTGTTGGCATCAAGCTTGTTTTAAGTAATTAATTTCATTAAATAGAGATTATATAAAACCTTTATAGGTACAAAAGCTCTTGATTAGAAGTTATGATTCCTAGCAACCAATTGGTAAAAGTAGCTTAATCCAATAGCCATCTTTCTCGTATTGGTGGAGAGATTAACAACAATCCCTCTTGCTATCAAGCAGAGTCTGCATTGAAGTATAATTGTCAGATAGAATAACTATGTACTTCTAATCTCTTTTCTGAAAATTCTGCTGTTCCTTTCTTGCTAGAGGTGATACACCATTGAATTGAGATTAATTAAATTAAGAAAAAGATGTAACTCTCTCCTCCTTTCTTTCTCCTAATCTCCCGTAATTGCCATTTATCAGCTCACTCACAGTATCTCTTTTCTCTCTATTTGTGTGTGTGTGTGTGATCTATAAGTCTTTTCTGTTTTTCATTTTCTTTCTCTGTATGCAAACACCAATCTTTCATTGTAAAAAGCATCACAATTTCTCTTCTTCAATTTGGTAATGAATTGATGTGGGTTTAGGGGGAATATATCAATTTGTTGAAAGTAAAACTGCATATTATATTACAATTCTAGGTAATTATGGTTAGTGTAAGCAATATGAATATGGTTGTGAGAGATGCAGTTGTAATTACAGTATTACAGTAATGATTTGAACCGTAATTATAATATTACTGTCATAATTATAATTATAATTGTGGATGGTAATCTAAAATCATGGTTGAAAATCGAAAAGACAAAAAAAATATTCCATTCGTGGATGTAAATTTTTGAGAGTCAATTGGTCTCAAATTCTAGTTCTTTTTAGGACCTGTAAAGTTGATATTACCATGAAAAGGTGTAGGTGTCATTCCTTCCCTCTTTTGTCTTTGAATACTTAATTAATTAAGACATTCTATCGTGAAGTACTTTCCATTAAAGCAACATCATTTGATTCCTTTCTCCTAGACCGTCCAAACTTGGTCTTCTTTTGAGTTTACTGGGTACTGGAAGATGGGATGGGACTTAAGGGAGTTATTTGCTTAATTTGAACCACAACTTCACTTAAAGGTCAACTTTATTTCAAATGTTTTTACAGTTTCCAACTTCTACCTTACCAAAATTCAGAGTTAGCTTAAGATCCACTTCTAACCATAATAAGACGATGGCAAGAACATCAGGAGTCACAGTCACAGATGTTAATGAAAATAGGAGTTTGTGATGCTTAATTGCATTTGAAATTGTTAAATGCAATTAAGCATTTATAGTTGTGTTTTGGGTAATTGTGATGCTTAATTGCATTTGAAATTGTTAAATGAAAGAGCTTATAGCCAAAATTATACTTATATAGACGCTAATCCTAAAATAGGAGCACTCTTGAATGTTCAACGCATCTGAAATGACATTGTTTACATCCTATTTGGTAGTAGTGCATTCAATTTTGATACTCTCACATTTCAACGTGATTTGAGCTTGTTTTAAGTGGCAAAGAGATGATTGTAGCTTGCCTCACATTCCAAAATTACATATATGTGAATGGCGGTTTCAATTCTGCATATATGCTAAAAGTAACCAATCGAAAGAGAGTACTATTTCTGTCTCTTTCTCTACTCTCCAGATTTAGAGGCTAATCTATAGGCATTCCCACAAAATGCATTGCATACATTTCCTTAGTAACTTTTCCTCACATTAATGCAAAGTCTGATGGTGATCATGTGATGTTTGAGACCTTCGTTTAGATTCTGCATGTGCTTTAGTTAATTCCACATATCATTAATAGCATGTTAGCGTCTTAGTAGCTTATAATAGTCAGTACATGTACAATTACTAGTTTGTAAATATCAGGGATTCTTTACCCTAAAACATCACTAGCCTAGCAACGTATAGATATTCTCTCATTTCATTTGAAATTCTTAAATGAAAGAGCTTATACTTGGTGGCTTCGGACAAAACAAATTGTAGAAATGGTTAGCTTGATTGCCTGAAACTGTTGATTGCAGAATGTTGATTGTTAACTCTTTGCAGACAATATTTATTTCCAAACATGGATAACAAGGTTCTCGAAGCAATGTTAAAGTGTTTAACGTTGCTTGATTTTTAGAATGGGTAGATGGAATTAATGAAAGCGGTAATGTTGGCAGTGTTGGAAATACACAGAAGAAAACGGCGGAGGAGTGACAATGCATTAGGAATAAGGGCATTGACAGTTCCAACTAGGCAAGCTAATATAGATAAGATTTTGAATGAGGGTGATAGGAATAGCCAGTGGGATTTAAGGATGGACTTACATACATTTACAGTGTTATGTGAAA
>JANZXR010000172.1:35924215-35941234 GCA_027575705.1 Erythroxylum echinodendron | reverse complement strand
GCATACATGAATGCATGCATATGTCACTATACACTTATACACTCCTATTCATGGCAATTGGTGAGGGGATGTTACACTTTAGGAGAGGGCATATATATTTTAGATTAATTTTTATTTCAACTTAAATAATCAATCTTACATAATAAATGGAATTCTACATAAGCAAACCCTAAACCCTAATGTCTATTTTATTAATTTCTCTTCACTGGTTTAATTATTTTTCTTTTATTAGTTTAGTAACTTAATTATCCTTCAACAAGTATTGGTTATTTAATTTTATTATTTTTAAGTTTAATAAATATAGTAATTTAATTCTTATGGGATTGATACTTAAAATTACTTTATTTTTAATAACTTACTACAATTAAATTTGTAAACATGTAAAAATATTCGAATAAAAAATTTGACACTATCGTCAAGAACTCTTTATTTACTAGTTTGTTAATCTTAGCTTTCTCTCTATTTTATATTTTATTTTCATATGATTTTAATTATTTATCCTATGTAACATCTTCAAACTTGGTATTATGATGAAACATTTTGAAACATGATATCAGAAGTAGTAGAACTTTCAAACTAGATGAAGTTATTACTAAATTGTGATATGGCCAACAAGGAGAAATGCTATCGTTATGGAATATATGGGCATCCTTCCCATATATTTACATCAAGATGATATATTGATTGAATAATAAAATTATATGTTCTTGACGCTATTGTTCCACTAGAGCCTATTCATATGCAGTTGATGAAATTTGAGAGAGATATCAACATTACATAAATGATGTTGAGCAAGCTATATGTGTGATTTTGGCTAGTAAGTCTCCTGATCCTTAAAGGCAGCATGAGAACATAAATGCTCCTATTATAATTTTGAATTTCAAAAAGTTGTTTGGTCTACAAAATAGGATGGAGAGATATCAACTATCTAAACCATTAGTTTAATGCAAAATGCAAAAGGATCTTTAGTAAAGCTACACATACTAAAGATGATTAGCTATATTAAAAAATTAGGCTAATTAAAATTTTTTATGGACCAAAAGTTAAGCATTGATATAGGGATATAATCTCGTAGTTTAAGCTTTTAACATTTTGTTAGGAACTTTCATATGAATCAAAAGGATATTTCATTGCCTGAACTATTGGAGATGTTTAAGATTTTTGGTAGATTCCTTAAAAAGTAAATTAATCATGTTATTGTTATGGATTCTTCTAAAAGTAAGGAAAAGGGTTCTAAGAAGAATAAGAACAAAAAACAAAAGGCTTATGCTACATAATAAAGCAAAAGGTGGAGTGAAAATGAAAAATGACACATGAAAGGAACTAACACGTAGTTCCCTTTCTGAAACCCCAGTGGAGCCATCGTGGCAATCCTACAGTAGCTCTCCAATTGATATCTAACTCAACTGAAGGGTTCCTGCAAAGCCAAGTCGTTTAACTATTAAAAAATTTTTATTCTTTAACTTTTACAAGCGTGAAAAATAGTTGGAATTTTTTAAAAAACATTTTATTATAAACTTCGGCAACATAACGACTGCCTTTCTAAGATTCCCAAATTTCAAAAACCTACATAACACATTTTAAAACACTTTTATATTCACACCAATTTCTCAACTACAAATTATGGACTTCAATTCCATTCACAAGCAACCCCAAATAAATAATTGTCAACAATCACTACAATAAACTTTAAAAATTGAAACATATTCAAGCATTTCATTTAAAAGCCTTTATAAACATCCATTCATTACACAAATGAACATATCAAAATGACACAAGCACAGCAGCACCTAACAATATAACTAATCTTGAGGCGGAGTCCTAATTACCGCAACACTTGTACGCATACCTAGGGTGGTTTGTTTAAAAACATAAGAATAAGGGTAAGCTAAATAAGCTAAGTGCTTGTAATCAGTTTACAAGAAAATTGAACTTTTCATAACAATATAACTACAATATACCATACAATCATAAATCTCATGCTAAAACATTATCCATAACAATTTATTTGTGCATCATCAAATCTGTTATTAACATAACATTTTATAAAACACAATTTCAATTTTTCTGAAAAACCATTTCGAAATGCTTTTTGAAATTAAACTTATCATATAAAAGTTTCCATTTCCTATTTTCCTTAATCAATAAACAATGGTGGCAATAAGTTTTCTGAAAACTTTAATACTGAAAAATAAGTCAACCACTAGCATTGGTACCATACGGTACCTCTCAAATTACTTTTAACATAAATAGTGGCGGTATTACTATTTTCATGACTTTCCTTACTCAACATAGCCCACCACACGTTTCTTTACCATAGGTACACTAGGAATAAAGTCACGGAGCTAGTTCTACATCATTTACTGTCGATTGGTTAACCACTATTTACGGATTTGGTTCTGCATAGCTTACTCGTAATAGGTTAACTATTATAGACTTGTTACGGAGCTGGTTCTGCATCACATATCTATAACAAGTCACGGAGCTGGTTTTACATCGCTTACCCGTAATATGTTAACCACTAGAACCTGATATAATAACATGTACAAAGCCTAACAATGTACCATAGGAAAAAGCAACTCATACTTTTCAATTCAACTTATTTTTGAAATCAACTATGGGAGGATTAATAATAATTCAATGTAACTTCCAATCAAAAAATTTTAATTTTCAAGTTAAAACTCATATATTGCTCAAGCATAATCTTATGCTATCAATGTTCACTTGTAAAATATCATTTGCATAAAACTTAGTATAAATATTCATTTCATGATCAAATGAAAATCATTTACATAATTTTAATTTAAAGAACACTCACATGTCATCAATTCTTTTACAAAGAATCTAGCCATATAAAACAGTTAAAATACACTCACTATTTTGCAACTTATCATTAAGCAAACTTATGCGTTCGATGCCTCTCCTTTACCTACACAAAACTCATTTCTCTTAGGCATTCATTTCCAAATTAGGAAATAAGGCATTAAAACTATATATTCAATTTAACCGAATTCGAGATTTGTATCTAATCGTGTAACACGTATGTTAATCATATTTCTTCTTACTCTCATAAGCTAACCTATTGGTCACTATTTCCAAATCTAACTTCAAAAGTTAATTAAGTACCATATTTTATTCATTCTAACTTACCAATTCTTCAAAACACAATCTCACCCAAATTAATTAACTATATCACAATCATGCACGATGAGTCACGGTTATGACCCATGTCTAAAATCCATACCTCCACTTGTTCATTAATTTTCACACAGTCACTGTTCAAATTAGGTTTTGAAGTCTTGTATACATTTGTTCCCCTATGCCTCTAGTTTCTATATGATCACAAATCATGCCATTTCAGCTTCTAAATCATGAAAAATGTACCAAATATCACAAGTTATTTCAACACAGGGGCAGTATCAGGTTACTACTTTCGATCTCAAATTTCAATATCATTAATCCCGAATTAGGTGTAGGTTTCTTCTAGAAAACTTTTATTGCGATGTCTTAGGTTTCAGCTCTAATTGAAATCACTCGATGTAGAGGTCTGTAGGCCAAGTTATGGCTAAAATATTGGGATTGGTTTAAGTTAACCTAAGACAGAATCCCACCATAGAATTCATCTCTTGTCATATTCAACTAATTCTATACAAAGAAACATCAAAGTAATACCAAGACAACATTGATCTTAAACACATCCATATCACTCAAGAAAACCCATAAAAATTAGAAATTTAAGCTAGGAAACTTACACCTTTTCATTTGATGAATACTTCAAGATTTCTCCAAATCACCATCAAATTCATAAAAAATGACTACACTCTTCTTCCTCTCTCCTTGGCCGATGTTCACCCTTGAATCCTCTTCTTTTCCCTTTCTTTTTATTGTCTCTCACGTTACTCTCTTATCACTCAAATGTTTATGATGAAAGAAACAAGCAAAATGTCTTAAGTTTTGATTTTTGTACTATTTAATGGATTACACATGTAACCTTCCTATTTGCCATTACTAATGACTCATCAAACACATGTCATCATCTCAATGGTCATTTCTAATGACTCATCAATCCACTAATATCATGCAAACAGACCAAATTGCCCTTTAATGCATTTAATTGACCGATTAACTGAATTAAATCCCGAAAAAATTCCACAACCTTCTTATTTTCAAATTGACCATGAAATACTCTAACTAGAGTCAATATTTATTGATTGGATGCTTTTAAAAATTTTGAATGGGTTTAAAATCATCAATACCCATTACTTTCCAAAAAGGGCATTTTAGTCCAATAATTTTGGATTACCCGAATTCTATTCAAACAACCTCCGTTTTGACCCGTTTCAATTCCTATGATTCCAATCCTAATTCTAAAGCTTTTCATCATATTTTGAAATTATTCAGTAACTTTTCATTTACCTGAAACAATTTTCAAATTGAATCCAAAAATCACTAAATGTCACTGAAATCATCTGTATTTCATTCAAAAGTATTACCTAAATCTGCAAAGCACATTTCAAGGCTTTTAAAGCTCGTTCGAACTCATTCCATAGCTTTTTGGAGTTTTCGAAAATTTTTTGAGAAATTTTTGGTCGAATCCAGAACGGTCTGTGGTTTATCCGAGATCCTTACTATAACCTCAATAATACATTTAAACGTTTAAATTACTCTAGTACACCATAAATAGAGCATACTCTATAAAATGCATGTACAACACATTACACAGTACAATAATTGAACTAGGATATTACAAGACATGTTTTTATTGTGATGTTGATAGACACTAGAATAGGAACTAAAAAGATTGCCTTACTAACCTAATAGTTATGAAGCTTAATATAGCTCAGTTTTCAAGTACATTTATGGTTAATATTAATCTTTCTACTTCTGTTCCACATTCTTAAGTATTAGATATTGGATGTGGTTCTCATGTTTGTAATACATGTAGATTTTAGCAAGGAGTAGATAATTGAGAAAAGTTGAAGTGGATATATGAGTTGGAAATGGAGCAATAGTTGTTATATTAGCTATAAGAAATTATAGTGTAGCTTTGCCTTTTAGCCTTTAAGTAAAGCTAGATAATTGTTATTATGTTCTAGGCATTACTAGAAACATCATTTATATTTCTTATTTAGATTTGGATATATTTGTCCTTATTATCAAAAATAAGAGTTGTTCTTTTTATAAAGATGATGTCTATTATAGATATCGATTACTTATAAAGAGTTTGTATGAATTAAATCTTTTAAAGGAAATCCTTTAATATAAATAGCATGAAAATAAATTTAAGTGACAAAAATCCATCTTTTTTATGGCATTGTATGTTAGGTTATATTAAAAAAAAAGGATCAAAACTTAAATAAAGAATGATATTTGGATCCTTTTAATTATGAATTGTATAAGATTTTGAATCTTATTTGTTAGGAAAGATGACCAAATTACCCTTTACTAGAAAGGGGCAGTATGTCAACAAGTTACTAGAGCTTATACATTTAGATGTATATGGGCCCTATGTCTACTCACACTAGAGGTTAATATTCATATTTCATTACAATTCATAGATGATCATTCCAAATAGAACATATAAGTCTAAATAATTTGAAAATTTCAAAGAATTTAAACTTGAGCTAGGAAATAAACTGATCAGAGTATTAAAACACTTAGATCTAATTAAAGTGGTGAACACTTAGATCATGAGTTTCTTAGTTACTTCAGCTAGAATGAGGTTCTATTATAATGCACTCCTAAAACTCCATAACATAATAGAGCATTTGAGAGGAGAAATCATACTTGATTAGGTACAATACGTTCCATAATGGTTCATGCAATCTTTCCTTTCTCCTTTTAAGGATATGCCTACTACTTACCTTCTGAATAAAGTTTCATTCAGATTGAATAATATGACACTATATGAGATAAAAACTGGTAGCAGATCAAAATTGTCACACGTAAAGATTTGGAGATGTTACACTTATATGAAGCATACAACTTCTAATAATCTTCAAACTAAGTCAAATAGATGTAAATTTATGTGGTATTCAAAAAAGAGTATCACATAAAATTTTTACCTTTTTCTTAAGTAAAAGATGTTTGTTTTAAGACATGCTACATTCTTAAATTGAGAAATTATTCTTAAGAAAAGTATTAGGAGTGAGGTAGAATTTAGAGAAATTTAGGAACCATAATTCACATCTAGATGGAATAGGACCCTCAAGTTGATACATATGATATATAACAAAGTGTTCAAGAGACGCATAGTCTGTAACACACTAATATGATATCCCCTATTTGATTAAATCTATTTATTGAAAAGGGAAAAGACAATGTATCACTTGTTGATGATGAGATTACTATTTTTAGATTAGCAATGTTTGACATTGATTCTTTAAAATGGAATGATGCTATATAAATGGAATCTATATGCACTAACCAAGTATGAAAGTTGGCAGATGCTTATGATGGTATTTACCTGTTAGAATTAAGTAAGTTTTTAAGAGAAAAAATGACATAGATGGTAATGTAAATACATACAAATCAAGCGTAATGGCTAAAGGTTATAAACAAAACAAGGAGTTAATTTTGATGAAACCTTTGTTTTAGTAGATATACTAAAATCTATAAAGGTTATAGTTATATTTTATGATTATGAGATCTAGCAAATAGATGTCAAAATAACATTGCTCAATGGGAATTTGTTTTAAGGATGTGTATATAACATAACCTGAAGGTTTTTAATCTATGAGATTTCCTAATTAAGTATATATATTGCAAAATTCTATTTATGGAATTAAGAAAGCGTCATAAAGTTGGACTATTTGTTTTGATAAGATAATCAAAGAGTTTAATTTTATTAAAAATATGAATGAACCATATGTTTATAAGAAAATAAGAATGCAGTTGTCTTACTAATGTCATACATGGATGAAATATTGTTGATTAGAAATTACAAACTAATGCTCCAATTTGTAAAGATTTGATCATCGAGAAACTTATGTGGTAGACATATTGTTGATTAGAAATGACAAACCAATGTTCTAATTTGTAAAGATTCGGTTGTCTAAAAAATTCTCTATGAAGGATATCGGAGAAGCGATCTATATTCTGTAAATAAATATCTATAGAGATAGATCAAAGAGGTTGTTTGGCTTATCCCAATCTATATACATAGACAAAGTGCTAAAGATGTTTAGTATTGAGAATTCTAAGAGGATATTTTTACCTATGTCGCATGAGATTTCTCTCTTAAAGAATATATGTCCAAAAACATAGGAAGAGAGGGATAAAATGGATTATGTTCTATATGCTTCAGCCATCGCATCAATCATATATATGAGGAAATATATATACTAGATGTCTCTTATTTTTTAAGCATAACATGTAAGTTTTAAGCTAATCCTAGTACTAGTTATTTGATGATTGTGAAAAAATCTTAAAGTACTTAAGAAGGACTAAAGAAGTTTTCTAAGTCTTTAGAGGAAATGATATGAGAATTTAGGGGTATTCAGATGCTAGTTTTCAATTTAATTTAGATGGTAGCAAATCATACTCAAGGTACATCTTCACTTTAGATAACGAAGTGGTAAGTCAGAAGAGCTCCAGAAAGCCAACCGTTTTAGATTCTATGACCTAACTAAAGTACATTTAAGCTTTATAATGACAAAGGAAGTAGTTTAAGTTGATCACTAAACTTGGAGTGATTCCTTATAGTGTTGAGCCATTAATATTATATTATGAAAATAATGGTGCCATTTAATAAGCAAAGGAACTAAAGTCACATTAACAATTCAAACATATACTTAGGAAGTTAACTTGATTAGGGAGATACTGGAGTGATTGTATACCATTAGAGCAAGTTCTCACTAAAGAGCAAGTTATGGCATGTTAGTTTATGTCTTTGCAGCCAATCAGTTGATTGTAGTTTTATGTATGATATTATTATTTTAATTAATAAAGATATTCTTAATCTTTATATATTTTATAAATTATATTTGATATTTGATACTAAAGATAAAATCCTTAGAATAATTACTATAAAATTGAAATTATGATGAGATAATAATTATAAGATTTAATTTTTATTTATATATTACTCCTAAATTGTTCCTAGTTGTAGTTTCGTCAAGATAAGATATTAATGGAACAATAAAAAATACAACATGTAATGTTTATTTTTTATGAAGAAAATAACTGATATCATAAATTAAATTATAGAGATATTAAAATAAATGCATGAGTGCTTATTAATGCATAAGTTAATTAAAATGATTTAATTATGAGGATCCTAAATGAAATATTACATATATATCTGTTAATTTTCTCATTATAGTGGTTGTAATTGATCTTTAGACTTAAGATTACCAAAGTGTCTCATATGAGAATTACTATATTTTGATGCTACTTATGTCTTATTCTATTTAGGATACCTCAGTCAGTAGTTCTTGAATATAGCACGAACTATATAGTGATTGTTGAGTAAATTAGGAAAGGATTTATCACTCTAATTGAAGAGAATGTTCACTAATAGTGATTTAAGGACTTCTTTGGCCAGAGTGAATTGAGATTTATTGAAGAGAATGTTCACTAATAGTGATTTAAAGACTTCTTTGGCCAAAGTGAATTGAGATTTGAAAATGTGTTTTTAAATATCAACAATCACGAATTAGCAAGAACAAACATGATTAGAATTAAATAAGTAAACATTAAATCTATACTCTATGCTTAATTGGAAAATTAGATAACAGAAAGATTAAATTATACATCATAATTGTGCATGGAGAGCTTGAGTCAAACTAAATCGATATTCCTAATATTTAGATGGTCATGACATATTACTAAATGTCAATCTTAATCTATGCTTATAAAATTGTTTAATCAGAGAACTAAAGATAAATTACAATGATTTTTAATTTTCTAATTCTAATTATGAATTAGTCTTATAATTTATAATCGTTGCGAATATATTAGGAACGTAATGGGTCACACATAAAAGA
This sequence comes from Erythroxylum echinodendron, assembly GCA_027575705.1. NCBI lineage: Eukaryota > Viridiplantae > Streptophyta > Magnoliopsida > Malpighiales > Erythroxylaceae > Erythroxylum > Erythroxylum echinodendron. The sequence continues at coordinate 35,932,247 of JANZXR010000172.1, read as the reverse complement.
GTAGTTAAAAAAAGAAAATTAATTTAAATTAAGATGGACATAATTGTGAAGTTTGAGAAAAATCAAGCATTAAATATAAGATATCTGATTTTATTAAAATTAAATAGTTAGAGTTTGAATTTGAATTTGAATATAATTAGGAAGTTTAATTTTGATATGAGTAAAACTCTTCTTTCTTTCTTTATAAATAGGAGGAAGACTTAAAGAAGCTAGTACTCCTGCCTTAACCTCTCAAAAGTTGAGTTCTTTGTCTTTACTCTGTGAATACTATTAAAGTCTAAACATTTAACTCGTGATTAACACCTCATAAAAATGTTTTCAAAGGAGTTTGAATCAGGTTCGATTCAATTACATTTTGTGATTTATTTTTTTTCAAGTTATTCAATTATTAAGATCCATTCTGAAAATCATAATTTTTTTTTAATTGCGTCCATGATTAGATCACTTCTAATTTCTAAACACATTTTCATATGGATTGCACAATTGACTTTAAAGCATGCTCTAAGCTTGAAAATCTCATCTTTAAGGTTAGAAACACTTCTAAAAGTATAGATTAAAGATATCTTGAAAGGGACCTATTGAGAAGGAAAAAGAAATGGACATAACATCCGTGAAACACATGTTTTCTTAATGGACAGCCTTTGGATGTTTTTGTAGTGGATGGATGACCTAATGAGGATACAATGGTTTGCATTAGGATATGGAAAAAATAATTACTAGAAGTTAGGGTCATGGAATGGTTCCTCCTAGTTCCAAATTTTTTATTTTCATTTTAGGTTTTAAGATTCATTTTAGATATTTTCTTAATTTTGAGTTCTAAGACTCATACTAAGGATTTTGTCTTTACTTCAAATCTTAAGACCAATTATGGGCTTTTTTATCTTAATTTTAAACTTTAAGAATCATTTTATACATTTGGTTTTAGTTTCGAACTCTAAAATCGAAATCTAGACATTTTTTCCTATCCAACGTCTTAACATTCTTTAAAAAAAAAGATGTTTGTATTAACACAAACTAATCTTGAAAAAATATATCTCAATGGCAAGAATATTAATTACATCCCAACAGCAAAGAAAGCTCAACGCTAGGCCTAGGAACCTACTCTTCCAAGCAATTTAAAAAGTCATAATTACATCACAATAATGGAGAAATGTGAAAAGTCTAGGAATCTTCATTTCATAGTTTGTCATGACATATAATTTCCACATCTCCTCAAGCTTGAAACGCAATAGTGGAGAAAAGTGAACAAGCTAGTAATCTGTGTTACCTGTCACTCACAAATTCCAGTTTCTCCTTTTGCTTACACAGAGTATATTATGTTTTTCTTTAGCTAAAAGGAGTTCTCTAATCCAATGGATAGTGGCATCCGCCAGCTTTTGTATCTCCATCACCTTAACCTGTTTAGCCTTCTATTTCTCTCTTTTAGATAGAATAAATTGCACAACAGAAAGCTGTTTTAAGAACAACACCGTCTTACCTCATTTTAGTTAATAGTCAAAAGAATTAAGTTAACCCATTCTTCATGGGAACAATTAACCTACAAAATATTCTAAATTCTACTCCAAATGGTTTATGATACCCTGTATTGGAAGAACGAATGATTCCAGGTTTCACACCCTGATCTACATAAGCTACATCTGGTATCGAGATTAGTTGCACTGCCATACCATTTAGCTTTAATTTTGAGCCCATCTTTCGTTCCAAGCCAACATACAAATGCCGCTTTAGGGGATAAGGAGTTCTACTAGATTAGTTCATACCAGATTACCTTAGGTTGAGTCACTCCATACAACTTTTAGTATGAGTTGTTGGTAAAATCTTTGGGATTGGTAAGCTTCTAGATGGTTTTTGTTAAGCAACCATTTCACCACAATAGCTTAAGCTTTTATGTGAGGTCAACTCAATTGGTTTTATATTCTCTAACAAGCGACCATTTCACCACAATAGCTTAAGCTGTTGTGTGAGGTCATCTCAATTGGTTTTATATTCTCTAACAGTTTTGTCCTCCCCACCAGTAAATGGGTTGTCCAAAAGTATATTATTCAATCTAGCAGCTCCATTAAAATTGCAATTCCACCTTCCATTTAGAACAATGAGCTAAATTTCGCTTGAATAAGGATCCTAATTGTCATATGACTAAGACCATTCCTGTTGATTAAAGGTCTCAACTTACTTTAATTATCAAACGAAAACCACATTGATTCACCATGTCCAATTACCCTCTTCATCCAGCGTTATGTAAGATGTCTCATTCCCAACATTTGCAACCTATGCACAATGACAGAATTATTAGGGGCATAATCTACTACTGAGCTAATAGCCCGTTGTGCGAACATCACAGAATCCGATGAATCATCTTAGGCCAAGTTACTAATGGGATGTCCTATTTTGTTACATTCCACGAATTTTCTCTAGTTCGGTCTAATTTTCAGAAGCTTTTTTCCTTCATATAATACTCATTAATCCACTTAAACCATAGGGTCTCCTTATCCTTAAATATCCTCCATATCCTCTTACTGAGCAATACTTTCTGAATGGACATTAATGATGAAATCCCTAAGCCCCCCTCCTCTTTAGAAAGACACAACTCATCCCATTTCTCCTTAGCTCTTCTTGAATTTCCAATTTTCCTAACCCATAGAAACTATTTGATGTACCATCATCTCCTTTATAACCTCCCTAGGTAGCACCAAATGAGCACTTCAATGTTTGCTAACATTTATTAACATCGTAGATATCAGCTACAATCTTCGAGCAAAAAATAACCACCTATTTTGTCAAGCAATTATCCTAGTTTTGTACATCTCGACTAGGGGTAAGCAATCCATATATTTTTTATTGTTTGTGGCAATCGAAATTCCCTAGTATCTGAATAGAGGGGCATAAATTTGAAGTTTTTTCAATCTGCTTAGCTTCAGTGTCTCTTCCTTCTCCGAGCTTGGGTTATAGAAGAAGGAGAAGAAGGAACCGAGAAGAAGGTATCAGTAACAATAGGGTTTATTACGGGGCAGCTCATGATGTTCATATCGATCTATTATGCACCTTTGCATCTAGCATTGGGTAGACCCCATATAATAACCGTCCTAGCTCTACCGTATGTATATCTGAAGAAACATACATACAACTCTTTACAAAATTAATGTTTAAACCTAAAATTTTGCCGACTTTCTCAAGAATCCTCATCATCATATTTAAAAAATACTAATTAGTTCCATACACTAAAGTAAATCATCTAGAACACTAAATGATTTAGTTTTAATATTTTTTGTGATGAAATTTGAACCTCGAACTCTCAACGGTGAGGGCCTCCAGTATCCTGAAAAAGATTTCAATGACTACAAAGAATAGATAAGGAAAAAGGGGCCGTATGCCTAATAACTTTAAAGTTCTTGAAGAATTTATTGAGAATTCCTTTGATTAGCAAACTAAAATTTGCCTGAGAAATGCATTATGCTATCCACTTCACGAAAATCTTTGGGATCCAAATGCATGAAGACAATCAATGATGAAATTCCACTTAATAATATCGAAGGCTTAAAAACAAAATCTTGATGCAGTGTTGGTTTTTTACAGAGCTGAAGCATAATGCGTAAATAAAAGAGAAAAGAAGAAAAGGTTTTGCCATTGAACACCATTTCATTTATTGATAGCAACATAACTTATTATATAGAGCATAAATGTAACAGAAAATCTTAGATATTTGCTAAAGATCACAATAATATCTCTAAACTTATTCCTAAAATCAAGCACTAAATATCTTAATCAAATTTGCCTAATATCTGATTAATTTGACCATTTATTTCATAAAAATCTACAACCTAAGGAATTTTCCAACAATCTCCTCCTTGCCTTAGGAGTTGCAGAGTTTAATGTCAAAATAATTCATCTTCTTGATGTTGCTCAGTTGCTGATTTTGGCTGTTCATTTCGTGACTTGCAAATCTTCTTCATATGTCCAATTTGTCTACATTTTCTGCATTTGATATCAGGCCTCCACCAACATTTTCTTTGTGGGTGATTTGTTTTTTTGCAATGTGGGCATGGTGGATATGAATCATCATTGTTGTTTTTTATCTCTTCCTAAATTTTTTTCCTTTACAAGCAGAGCACCTTCAACGATTCCTTCTTCTCTCATCATCCTCCTTTATTCTTGTGCCTGCAGTGCGTTTACTAATTCTGCCAAAGACATACTTGATAGATCCCTAGCTTCTTCCTATGCATAAATTTTAGATTCATATTTTTCAGGTAAAGTTACAAGAATTTTTGCACTATTCGTTCCTCAGAAAAATCTTTACCTAATAACCTCACCTTGTTTACTATGCCGAGCAACTTGTCGGAGTATTCTTTAATGGTTTCTGACTCTTTCATCTTTAACATTTCAAATTCTCTGATCAAGTTTAAAACTTGCATGCTCTTTGCTCTTTCATTGCCTTGGTATTCTTTTTTGAAGTAATCCCAAATATTCTTTGCTGACTCTAGATTCATAATTCTTGTGAATATGATGTTTGAAATAGCAGAAAACAGACAGGCTTTTGCTTTAGACTTCCTATTTTTCTTTCTTTGTGCATCTTGATTTGCGTCATTGTAGGATTTGTTAGCAACGGAGGCACTTCATAGTCTTCCTCCACAGCTTCCCAAACATCCATAGCATCAAGATGAGCTTTCATTCGAACAGCCCAAACTTGATAGTTTTCACCATCAAAAATTGGTGGTGCACTTTGATACAGTTGTGTTTCAATCTCCATTGCTTGAAGATGGTTGTAACTCTTGTTGTAATTCTGGGTTGTAATGCGGGTTTGTATTTTGGCTTCACTCATCTCACAGGTCCCTCAAGAAAAAATGCTCTAATACCATGTTGGCTTTTTACAGAGCTGAAGCATAATGCGTAAATAAAAGAGAAAAGAAGAAAAGGTTTTGCCGTTGAATACCATTTCATTTATTGATAGCAACATAGCTCATTATATAGAGCTTAAATGTAAGAAAAAATCTTAGATATTTGCTAAAGATCACAATAATATCTCTAAACTTATTCTTGAAATCAAGCACTAAATATCATAATCAAATTTGCCTAAGATCTGATTAATTTGACCATTTATTTCATAAAAATCTGCAACCTAATGAATTTTCCAACATGCAGCAGCTCTTGATGCCTTTTTATAAGCGTACGTATTCCCTCCTCAACTCTTGAGCAATCAAGATATTATCGCCGGTGCTCCTTCCTTAAACAAAAGCGCCTTGGGAAATACTGATAAGAGGCTCCATATATTTCTTCAATCGGTTCGCAATAATCTTTGAAATGAGTTTATAATTGATACTGCAGCAATAAATGGGGCAAAAATCCTTCATGCTAGAAGGATTTAGAATTTTTGGGATGATGCATATGCACGTGTTGTTAATTTCCTTAAGAAGTTTAGAGAAGTGGAAAAATTCATGTAGCGCTTCCACCACCAAATCACCAGTAATGCTCAATGTGTTAATGAAAAAAGAAGGCCTTAAAATCGTCAGGCCTATGAGTCTTAGAAGGACTCAAACTGAAAAAGGCGTTCTTAATTTCCAGTATTGACATTGGACTGATTAAGGCTTCCCTAGCTTCTAGGCTGATTTCTCCTTAATAACCTAAGATAAATCACGACCTCTAGTTATTTCTGTTGTACCCATCAACCCTTTGAAGTAATTCATCACAAGGTTCTCTATCTTAACGTGACTAGTACATAGATTGCCCCTTTCATCAGCTAATGTAATTATTTTGTTTCTGTTTCTTCGAGCCAAATTGGTGTTGAAGAAGAACTTCTTATTAACATCACCATCCTTAAGTCAGTTAATTCTAGATTTCTGCCTTAGATTAAGTTATGAACATTCAATGTTGAATTACAATCCTTTAAACATGTTATCTCCAGATTTTTCAAATTCTTATCTAGAGCAGAGGCGTAACTTCCTGATGGATATCTAGCAGTTTTGCCCTGGCGTTTTGTATTGAATCAATAGATTCCACATTGTTTATATTTATGAAGCCTTTTATCATTTGCAACTTCCTCATTAGCTAATAAGTCTTATAATCCCTCACCTTCGAATGCCATCTTCTACTAACCGACTCTTCAAATCCCTATCTTTCAACAAGGCAATTGAAAAACCTGGATAGGGCTCTTATGATTTTATCTACTTACGGGCTTTAAACTCCTATCCATGAATGATCTGAGCATCTTGGTTCACCAAAACGAGCATAAGAATTGGAAATTTTATCCACCTAATGCTGATTTACCATAAATCTGTCCTATCTCCTTAAGAAATACTCCCCCTGTTGTTTATTGTTCCACGTATAAAGAAAACTGACAAACCTTAATTCCACTGGATTTAGCTCCAACATAATTTCAGAAAGTTCCCTTCCCACTCCCCTTAAACCTGATCTATCTCCCTAAGTCTCCAAGAAGAAAGTATATAATTGAAGTCTCCCGATAGATCTCAGGGTCCTCCTAATGAAGCTTAAATTACCTTGAGATCCTCCCAAAGTTTAGCTCGTTGGAAGGCATGATTAGCTGCGTAAATAATAAAAAGTTCGACGTTGCCTGGTATATCCCGAATTTTACATTTAACATGTATAATCTAGTCTGACATGAAGCCCGTGTGGGCTCCAACTTTCTCCATACTAAACGAAATTATGATTTTGCCATTGTGACGAAAAGAATGACTAGTAATCAGTTTCCATTTACCACCCAAAAAAGCAAGAGATGCTTGTAGCTGCAGAAGCTTTATTTTGGTTTCCAGCAAACCCATCACTGTAAGATATTTCTCCAAAACTATATTCTTAACTGCTTCTTGTTTAAGACTGTCATTAAGCCCCCTCAAGTTTCAAAATAAGTTGTTCATTTTTCATATGGGGTTTTGAAGCTCCCTCAACCTATTTTTGCCCTAAAGTTTGGTTGCCTTTTGCTTGCTAATAACTAGCTCAAATTTTCCTATGTTAAGTCCCTTGTCCAGATCCTCTATACCCTAAAAATTCAAAAGAAATTTCATCATTTTGCTCATCTATAATTCGATTCTTCCCTTGTGAATTCTCCTCAATGAGTTGTTCCACTGATTTGGTCAAATTTCTTATCTTTTCCCCCATCAGATTCTCATCCACATTAATATGTTGGTTATTTGTTTTAACCCCCAATATCCTCTCATTTGTTGTTTCCTCCATGCCCATAAGCTCATCATGAATGCCATTTATAAACTTTTTCCCTGTAGGTCTCTACACTTTGTGACTCGTCTGTGGTTATCACAAATAGCTAAGTTGGATTACCTCTTTCACTAGTTCCCCCACTCCTTCACCTACCATGATTATAGGCATCATAGCATCTCAGGCAGCTCACGATCCTTCTCAATTTCTACACATATCTTGGCTCAGTAAATTCTCCCCATTATAATTGTTTGAGTATACATAGAAAAGGGTTTCCTACCGAGTTAGCTAAGAAACTTAGCCCTTCCAACATCCAAAACTTAGGAGATACATTGTGAAAAATGATCCAAATGGGGATGGAATTAATACTGCTCCTATCCAGGCACATTACCGGCCTCCATTTTGTAAGAATATCGGCTGGCCTCCTATGTGCTAAGGGCCCAACTCTAATATCTCATTGAGGTTGCATTCACTGGAAAATTTAAAATTTAAAATTCCTCTGTTGGAATAGTCCTTTCATGCCCTTTCTTACCCCATTTTCCATCTCCCATTTTTGTATCTGTGGGTATGAAGGCCTCTTACTTAATTATCCCACCAGTGCAGAGTTCCAAATGGCTGCTCCTGCTTCCAGCATTTCTTTTGGTGGAGTTAAAAACTCCATCAACCATGACATCATTAAAAAGGGTTAACTTGTTCTTCACTGTTGAGATTGCTACCTTCGACCTCTATGATGACTCAGGGGAAGCTATAACCCCTTCCTTGCTTTGTGACCTGGTTCAGCCGGATTCTGACGAGGTTGTACGTTGCCGTTTGGATCCATAGAGACAACTGTCGAACACAAGAATTCTGGCTTAAGGATTCCTGCAAAACAAAG
>JANZXR010000172.1:35890327-35917295 GCA_027575705.1 Erythroxylum echinodendron | reverse complement strand
CCATGTGGAGTTCCATAGTGATTGTACGTAGCGCTCCGTTATCTTAGGATATGTGTCGGAATGACCTACGGGCGTCCTGATGCGTACCCTAGGGTAATGGGGTGCCACATAAAGCACATGGGTATATTCAACTAGGTAATTAACAACTTTCAATGCACAATTCAACCCAACCAAACTTATTAAACTATCATGAAACGAACAGGCACGTGACCGGCATATGAAACTAGAAAGTCAAATCCCTCAAATCATAGGTAAGTCTGACTACTAATGATAGAAATAAATGTAAAATATAAAAAATCAGTGACAACATAGGCACGCATAAGTAGAAACATATTAAATTACAATAATGTTAGCATACATCAGAAGAAATTTTTTTAACATATTAAATCATATAACTATGGACATTAAAGTACAAGTACAAGTGAAAACAAATGAAAAGAATATATAAAAATATATATTATAATTGACACTCCTTGGAGTCACTACTATGAATTTGGTGGTAGATGACCTAAAAAGTAGAGTTTAGTAGAGTCAGACCTCATTGAGTAAGTAGATATCGCCCCACGAAACCTAATGAGGTGCTTACATAATATACAGTTTATATTAATATAGACACACATATATGATACATGGAAAATCACATGTAGTACACAATAAATCATAAAGAAGGAATATTTGTAGGACCCTAGTCTCTAAGGATATATCCCTACAATACTAAACCTTGAATAGCTGAGGAGAGCTAAGCATCAGCAATGGCCTAGCATACACCTATACTCATATATTTGTAAGGCTCTCTTAGTCTAAAGCGATTTCGAAAAGCCAAGCATCACCAACAGAACCAACCCTCACTCAATACGTCTAAAATCATAATCACATCGATAATATACATGTCAAAAAATGACTTGATCGGGAGTTAAACATTAACTAGGACCAGTATGTATCATATCTCAATGTCATATCACAATCATTATTCATAATCAAACCAGAGTGCGTCGATCCTGATGCATACCCATCAGGTGGCATGTCTTACAGATTTTTCCTCCTCCACAATCAGAATCAAACACATTCACACACAAACCAAATATCATTTATACAATGTTCTAAACAAGCACTCAGTCATACGAGGACCATCATAAATGCATGCAATATATTATAGGAACCTAACCCGAAATCATATCCATATAGTTATATGTTATAGTATTACTAGTATAGGCATCATGATAATGACTACTCTTACATATATACATGTATATACTTATAGGTATTTATGTATATCGTATCGTATCGTATCATATCATATCCACGTGTACAAGGATAGGAGCATCTATCCTAGCATAATATGTCACTAGCTGGAACTATAATAAATAGAGGATATGGATTTGACATCAGTAAATAGATATAAATTTACCTAATTGATGTACTTGTCAGTTTGAATCTTCCAATATAGGTCTCACTCCTTATATACCTATAAAATAGGAATCCTAATCAGTTTTATTACAAGTCATTACCTCAATTAACGACGTAGGACTCATTTGGTTTATTAAGATGCTTCAATTATGCAATTTGACCATTGATGTTATTCTCACCTAAACATTTTGATATTTTTAATTCACAAATTGTTAAGAATTTTGGTATGGTTCTTAAAAGAAATGATTAATAAAATTTATAGGATTTTCAATTTTTCTGAAATAAAAGTCGTTAGAACTTTATCTCTGGTGACTAGAATATTCCTCAAGTTATTAAAATACTGGTGACTGAAAACATTTTTAGTCTCATAATTCAAAAATTTTTATACCAAATGAAAGTGAAAGCTCTTGATGAATAAAACAACTTTTATAACAATAAGAAACTTAATTTTTTTCTAATGGTGGTGGTGGTGGTTGACAACACTCCCCAGAGGCAACAGATTGAAGATTTGATGTATGATGATTCTGGTGTTATTGTAAGGTAAAATGAGTATAGGTCTGACAGGCTCAATGAGAGGAGTTGATTGGTATATATAGTTGATTGGTTAAAGAGAAAAACATGGTTTTGTGAATAGTAACCTTAGAGTGTACAAATGAAAAAATGAAAGAAGAGAGGGATATTACAATCTCCCCTCTTTACAAAAAAATTCATCCTCGAATTTTACAATAATGCACTATTGAGGAAAAAAGTAAAGACACATCTCTCGCTTTGTTTCCTCAGTGATCTCCTTGGCATTTTCATTCCTCCACATTACCTTAACCATAGGAATCTACTTTGATTGTAACTAGCACAATTAAGAATCCAAAATAGCTATTGACTCTTTTTAATAGGTTAGATTCTCATTCACCTCTACTTTATAAGGCTAAAGCATATGAGAAGGATTAGAAATGTAGTTACAAAACATAAAAACATTGAATATTGGGTGGACTTATAACATATTTGAAGGTAACACCAATTGATATGCCTTGTTTCCAACTCTCTTTGTTATCTTATAAGGTCTAATATATCTTAGAGATAGTTTCCTTTTCTTTCCAAACCTCATCAGCTTCATCGGATATACCTTTATACATAAGAAGTCACTATCTGTGTTTATATAACTCTTCTGTCTACTGAACGTTATCTTTAATCTCTACTTGATTAATGAAATCTTTTGTTATATGATCTTAATTAGTTTTCAACCTTCCAGCTGCCTCTCACCTACTATCTCTCACACAACATCCCACTACCATAGAGTACATACCCAAAATTTCAGGAACATAAGCTATGATAATGGTATGCTAGAGCAAAACAATTCTAACTTACACATGGCATCAACTAACATCATGTAAAAGTCAGCAAATTTTAAAAGCCATTCATTGTATGAATCCACAAAATTTACACTATTTCCTTTAGACAATTACTTATATAACCTTATATAGGTTTTATCAAAACAACAAAAAAAACATAACATAACACTTCTGGAGCTAGCTGACAGACCTCTGAGCCATAACAAAATCAAAAAGGGTCCTTTAGTCCTGTCTAAGAACTAGGTCTCCTGTCTCGTACCTGAGAAACCACATTGCATAGGTGGTCTGGGCTGTGACATCTCAGTATATTGGTGATTTGCATTTTTTTCCATACAATGCCTTACAAGGTGCCATCATAATACTATTAGGATAGCTATTATTGTATGCAAACTCAATCCGAGGCAAGCACAATACTTATCTACCACCAAAGTCCATCTAGCACATCCTCAACAAATCTTCTAAGGTTTAAATCATCCTCCTATATTGGCCATCAATCTAAGGATAGAATGTTATGGAAAAATCCAATCTAGTTCCTCATGCCTCATATAATTTCCATCAGAGTTGAGACGTGAGCTATTATCCTCTATTAGAGACTATTGACATGGTCACCTTATGAAGACACGCTATTTGCTCGATATACACTTATGCGAGCTTAGAAACTGAGTAGGTGGTTTTCACATGTGAGAAATAAGCTGACTTCATATACTTATCTATGATCATCTAAACTAAATCACATTGATTCCTTGTATAAGGTAGGCCAACCACAAAATCAATTTTGATATTTTTCCCATTTCTATTCAGGAATTAGTAATGGTTATAGCTTACCTGAGGGACTCTCATGATCAACTTTTACTTTTTGGAAAGTCAAGCACTTAGAGACATATTCAGCCACATCCCTTTTCATATTGTCCCACCAAAACATATCTCTAATGTTATGATACATCTTAGTGAAATCTAGATATACATTGTATGCTACATAGTGTGCTTCCTTTAAAATCTCCTCCTTCATGCTCTTTACATCTAGAACCTAAAATCTCTAAATCATCTTCAGTATAGCTCCCCAATCAATTTTGAAATCTATAAAATGTCCTTATTGTACTTCATATATAAGCTTTTGAAGCTTAAGATCTTGGTCTTGAGTGACCTTGATTCTGTTTAATAATATCGATAGTACTTCAATGGTCACTAGTTGTAATCCTGAATTTAAAATCTAAAACTAAGTGTTTTGAAGCGTCAAATCATATAATTCCTTAGTTAAAGCTCTCCTCTCATATGCTATTTGCCAAACTACCTGAGGACTCCTTACTTGGTGTTTTTGTCTCAGATGATACTAAATTGTGTAGTTATAATCCTTTAGTAGTTCCATCCACCTTCTTTGCCTCAGGTTTAAGTCCTTTTACTGAATATTTTAGACTCTTGTGATCTGTACAAATTTCAAACATCTCACCATATAAATAATGTCTCCAAACCTTTAAGATAAAGATCACTGCTAGCATCTATAAATTATGAGTAGGGTAATTTTGTTCACGATTTTTTCACTCACCTAAAAGAATAAACAATCATCCTACCATTATGTATCAATATGCAACCTAGGCCAACTCTTGAAGCATCACAATGAAATTGAAACCCTCAACCTTCAATTAGGAATGCTAGGGTGGCAGCTATAGCTAAACACTTTTTCAACTCTTAAAAGCTCTCCTCATATGCATTAGACTAAATTAAGAGGCATTATTTTGCATCAAATGTGTCAATGAGGCCGTTATCTTGGAAAAGTCTTCGATAAATCTTTGATAATAGCCTGCCAATCCTAGAAAGCTTTGCACTTCTATCACTATCTTTGGTCTTTCCTAATTTTTTACAGCTTTCACCTTCTTCAGATTCACTTATATCCCCTCCTGAGATACCATGTGTCCTAAGAAAGTGACACTCTCAAGAAAAAATTCACACTTCAAAAACTTGCTATATAACTGATGTTCTCGAAGTGTCTGCAACATCATTCTCAATTATTGGGCATGCTCCTTATTTATTCACAAATACATCAAAAATTCGTCGATAAATACAATCATGAACCTATCGAAAAATTATTTGAACAATATTTTCATTAGACCTATGAAAGCTAATTAAGAATTAATAAGGCCAAATGACATTACTAAGAATTCATAATGGTCATATTAAGTCCTAAAGGCAATTTTAGGTATATCCTCTTCTCTGATCCTCAACTAATGACTTATAAACCTTAGGTTGATCTTACAAATATACCTAACACCCTAAAATTTAGGGTAATGGATACTTATTGAGGAAGGTTACCTTATTCAACTACTTATAATCAACACATAGAGAACCATATTTTATTTTACAAACAGTACTAGGACACCCTATGGTGATGTTTTAGGCCTAATAAAATCCTTATCCAATAAATCTTACAATTTTTATTTTAATTCTTTTAACTATATTGATGCCATGCTCTATGAAGGTATAGAAATCAAAGATGTACCAGGTATTAGATCAATGAAAAACTAGACATCTCTCTCTAAAAGTAACTATGATATTTCTTCAAGAAATACATCTTCAAACTTCCACTGGTGGAATACTTTGGAGAATATTAATTTCCATAGAGGTATCCCTAACTGAGGCTTGCCCTTGTCTGAGCATTTTGTTGGATACTAAATATGAAATTATGTTGAATGGATGGGCCTTTTATCTACCTCAAAAGTAAATTATGTTGATTAGAGAATCAAATTCTTTAATAAATTCATGATTAAAGATTTGGATCTTTTTTATTTCTAATTTAATTTCTTTTACAAACTTTTTATGCACAAGTTAAAATAATTTATGAATTTTGAAGCAACCAATGAATTTAAATAAATATATCTAAATCAATTTTTATTTGAAATCTTAAACTTAAATAATTGTATAAAATTTAAGAACTTTAAAAAAATTCAAACATAAAAATTTTAATTTTTAAAATATTTTAAAATTTTCAATATTAAATTTAGTTTTTTGCTTAAATTTTCTTCTCTAAAAGATTGTACGTGCGTGAAGAAGTCATCGTAGGTGAAGAGCACAGGTTTTTTTTTTCATTTACTGAAGAATTATCATTCTAATTAACGTTATCCACTTAGCATTATTTGATTTTTACCTTTGTACGAACCAAATAACTAATGCCTGAAATGCAAGGCTTCAAATTTAGGGTGAATTCCTACTATACTTGTTCATGCAAGAGCACAATTTATTAACAATTTTCTTTTTAACATACTTATCTTTTTAACCATATTGCAGGAATGTTAAAAAATACATTATATTATTTATATTATTGAAAATTCAAAATATCCAACTTGAATTGCATTATATATTATGTGTGTTTTTTCTTATAATTTAAAATTTTTGTATATATTTTAATAAAAATTATTTAAAAGTTAAATACAAAATATTTGAATAGATCCTAATTTTAATCTTAATAATAATTGATTTTGCATAAAAATAAATTAAAATACTCATTTAACTTTATTTTTTGTATTAGAGAGTGTCTTATTGTTAAATTTATAAAGAGTTATATCTAAAAATGTAAATGAGATAATTAAGTTTAACTAATAATGCATGGCCTACATTTCTAGTGCCCACAAAATTTTATAGATCAATTCTGTGTTAAAATTTTATACATTATGAAATTATTTTCTTTCTAAAATATATAAAATTGTTATTATTAATATATAATTAATCCTTTTCAAAACTATCAAACAAATATAAAATTATCATGATCTAATATAAAATAAATTATAAATTTTCTATAGATGCCAATTATACTTTTTATATAAATATTTTATATTGCACAAAATAATCTTATCCTACATATTATATTTTAATAGTATATTTATTTTATAATATCAATTTTACATTACACAAAACACTTTCATAAACTTAGTTGAAGAATTCACCTTTTATTATAGAAATTGAAGATAAAACATCACAATGAGGTTAAACAATATCCAACATATTTTGTTAACCATCTGGTTTGATTAACAATAGCTTAGTTCCGACATATTCAATTTGTTGTAGCTCTCATTTTAATTCTTTATCCTTATAGTTGGCATTGATTCTCACGTTCTCTTCATTGCTTCCAATCTAAAAATCTTTATAGAGATTAAAGAATTTGTAATTCACCATCCTCTTGAAAATGCAACATTATTCAAAAGTTTGGTTTGAAGATTAATTTACATGATCATGTGTAATCCAATATTGCCTTCACGATGGGACTTATTTATAGGTTTATGCATTTGCTAACTAAACATCATTATAAAGCTTTAAAACAGGTGTTGCAATTCATTATTGGAACAACTGATTTAGGGTGTGGCATGATCATATTTTAGAACTTAAAACTATTTAATTATGCTAATAATGATTATCTCGGATTTAGAGGATAAAAGGAGTACCTGGAGTTACATTTTTTTCTTAGCTTGTGCTATATGTTGAAATTCAAAACAGCAAGCAACAACAACATTGTCTACATACGAAGGTAAATATACAACTACAACTATCAACTTGTCAAGCAATTTGATCAAGTTGGAACAGATATCAATCAACAACAAAAGGTAACTGCTAGAAATAAGTTAAATATATCAATTTTATTTTGTTTTGGCATATTTTTAAATTGAAATTTTTAATCATCTTGAATTCAAATACCAATTGGATAATGTTATAGATAGAATAGAATTCTATCTTGAATAAGAGTTGATTTGGTGAAGGATTGCTTAAGGATATTGCTGGAAATTGTATTAAGTGGTTTTACGAATTTGTAGCAGCTGATGTTGTGTAGGATATTAATGGTGAATTGATTTTGAGATAGAAAAATATACATACGGATGATTGGTGGTGAGAAGGGAGAGTGATTAATGTCTATATGAGTAGTGTGGGTCTTCACTGTGTGAGATCGTATATATCTTTATCACGGAAAAAGTGAATCAAGTGTGTGGGTGATTTTTGTTGGTTAGGAAAAGATTAACGTGAGTGACTTTGAAAATTGCTTTTTTCTTAGTTTTGGTTCAAGGGTTTGTGTATTGTGTATATCTCTATTGGGGGGCTAAAGTGTATCTGTAAGAGACTAAGAGGACTTCAAAAACCAATCACACAATCGTTCACGTCCAATGCTTAGAAATCCATATCTTACTTAGGCTACATAGCAAGTGATTTGAGCGTCAAAATAGCACTACACTTCGATGACATCTGAGAACCTTCTCCGCCTTGTATGCAATTAAACAGATTTAAATGCGTTAAGTAATGAAGCTTAAGAAACTCAAAAACTCGTTGTGCGTATATGTTGGTGGTACATTGAAATTTGAAAGAAGCTACTTTATTCTTGCAGCTGTGATTTTTGCAGAAGTTTCTATAAATTAATATTGGAGTTTGCAAAAACCAGTCCATAGTTTTCTACGAAAACTTTCAGATTTATTTCAGTAGAGCTAGACTTTTCGGGAAGTTGTTTTTCTATTTTATCTCAAATGTTTTCGTTTTTGTTTCTAGTTATTTTAATCACTTGAGTTGTTCATTAATTATTTGATTAATTGCCTTTTATTAAGAGAGGTAGAGAAAAATCCTCTATTGAGGTTAACACAAGTCGGTCGTGTTATTGGATATGAAAAACTTTCACGGGAAGTGAGGTTGAGAGATAATATCAAGGGATGAGTAGTGTCCGCTTAGTAAAGCCTTAGGTAAATCTATCGTACTTCGATGAAAGTGGTTAAGATGGGTGAGGGCCCTGCAGACTTAGGTAAAGAGTGTCGAACTGCATTACCAAATTTTTGGTACTTTTTATTATTTCATTTTTGATTGTTTTTGTTTTTGTTTATGCTACAGATGTTCACAGTAAAATTGGGAAGCTTGTAAAACTACTACCCTCTTTCATTTTTCAATTGGTAATAGAGCGGGTTACCGTTTAAGAACTTGGTAGCAAGTTGGTGTAGATCTTAGTTTCGCGAACATGGTTATAAGAGAAGGAGCATCAATTATCAGGCCACCGTTGTTAGACGGTTCCAATTATCCTGCATGGAGATCACAAATGAAGGTCTTTATTCAGGCAAAGGGAACAAGAGTATGAAACTCAGAGTTATATGGGTGGACGCATCTGATGATTACTGATGAAAAAGAAGAGACAATTCGTAAAGATCTGACTAAATGGACAAGAGCCGAAGAAGATAGGTCACTTGAAAACAACCAAGCAATGAATAGAATTTTTAGTGATGTTGATGAAGGACGTTTCTCAATGATACCAACCTATACAGACTATTCATGAAGGGTCCAAATCTGTGATAGCGTCAAAATTATAGATATTAGCTGTGAGGTTTGAAGCACTAAAGATGGATGAAAATGAAACCATTGGGGACTTTCATGAAAGATTGCGAGATATAGCAAAATAGGCGCATCAACTTGGAAAAAAATATTCCGATCAGAAACTTGTCAAGAAGACGCTGAGATCAATACCTCCAACATTGATTCAAAATTGCAGCAATAGAAGAAGCCCACGACATCAATGATCTGTCATTGGAGAAGGTAATCAAAATTCTTACAAATTTTGAAATGAATCTTTTAATAGGTAAGCAAGAAAGAAGCAAAGGATTGGCATTACAGGTTAAAACTCAAAAGGGTGAAAGGAAGGTGAAGAGAATCAAATGTCACAAGTGTCAAGGCTTTGCGCATGTTCAAGCCGAATGTGCTAATACTTTGAAGAAAAGAAAAGGAAAATCCTTTACTAGCACTTGGAGTAAGAATGAATCCGAGAGTGAATATGGTAGTGAAGAAGAAATCGCTAATTGTGATGCATTAGTTGCTTTACATAGCAAAAGTCTAGTTACTTGTTTAACAGTAATCGAGAAAGAAGTAACTGAAGACGAAAAATTGAGTAAATCAAGAAATTTTAGGAAAAACATAAACGATTCAGCTCAAAGCTTGATCTCAGATTATAACAGTGATGAAAGTAGTTTAGGTGATAAAAATAAGATTATTTATGAGACTTATGAATTAATGTATGAAAAATAGGTAAAAACATATAAAAAGAATGAACGAGTGAAGGAAAAGAATCTCTCCATGAAGAATACCACTCAAGAGTTAAAAAAGAAATTTATGGTAGCTTTAGACGAGCTCGGTGAAGTCAAACTGAAATTAGCAAGTACTGAAAAGGGTTTGAGAATGCTAAATGGAGGCATAGAAAAGTTAAAAAAAGTTGATCGAAATCGGTAAGGTTAAAGGGGATCTTCAAGGCATTGGTTACAAAGGTGAGTGTTTTAAGGTGAATAAGGAGAAAAATGATATGTCCAGATCTGTCCGAGAAGAAGAAACATCGAGAAAGAATCAAAGATTTGTTCCCACATGTCATTTTTACGGAGTTATCGGGTACATAAAGCCAAAATGCTATAAGTTACTGTAGATGTTATTTCAAAGAAGCCAAAACCAAAGGGCCCTATATCCATCATATAAATTTCAGAATCAGCCTTCAGTACCGAAATTCACTTGGGTTAGAAAGGGTCAAGGACAAACACAAAGATAGAGTGAAGGAAAAATAAGAAAGTATCCAAATTCATAGTTAGTTACTGCTTTTGAAGCAACTGTTCAAACTGAGGATAATTCAGTTACTTCAGATGAAGAAATTAATCAGATAGTTAATGACCGAGATAATGTGATGAGAAATAATCCCAGGTTTGAATTTCTACGAGGAGCATCAGGACTATGTTCTTTACATTTTTGAAGTATAGTTTGTTGTTATTTATTAAAAACAAAAAAACAAAAAAGGAAAAGAAAAGTTAAAAATTTTGTTTTCTTTAGTTCTTCTTTAGTTTTTACGTTGCCATTGTTGTCCCATATTTTTAGGAGTTTGCATTGTGATTTTTATTTGGCTCTACTGAAGACTTTTCAGCTCTCTCATCAGTATGGGTCTCTCTCTTGTGTATCCCTCTTCTTTTTGGCATATCTTTCGGTGTTTCGAATGGTAGTAAATTGTCATCTTGACGTGCGTATGATTCTTCCGTTGCAACTACTGTTGATTTTTATGTTTTTTTATTCGTTAAGATTGATTATGTTGAAGGCATTCTTCGTTTTGACGCTTTTGTTCCAAGGGAGAGACATCAGATTGTTTTTGGTGACTGTTCCATTTAGGGAGAGATTTCCAAGTACATGTGTGACTATTTGTCTTACTTTTTAGCATCTTTTATCCCAAGGGGGAGAAATTTGGATGATTGGATTATTATTACTATGGATGTTCTTTGGAACTTGATGTCGCATTAAGGGGGAGTTCCTATATTGTAGTTTGAATTTCTATATGCCTAATTATGTGATTTAGGGGTGATTCGGATTTGTGACAAATATGCCAAAAATGGGGAGATTATTAGATATATGTTAAATATGTCTATTCTATTTTGTTTTGGCATATTTTTAAATTGAAATTTTTAATCATCTTGAATTCAAATACCAGTTGGATAATGTTATAGATAGAATAGAATTCTATCTTGAATCGGAGTTGATTTGGTGAAGGATTGCTTAAGGATATTGCTGGAAATTCTATTAAGTAATCTTATGAATTTGTAGCAACTGTGTGGTGTAGGGTATTAATGGTGAATTGATTTTGAGTGAGAAAAATATTTATACAACTAATTGGTGATGAGAAGGGAGAGTGATTAATGTCTATGTCAGTAGTGTGGGTCTTCATTGTGTGAGAGTTGTATATGTCTTTATCTTTAACATGGAAAAAGTGAATTAAGTGCGTGGGTGATTTTTGTTGGCTGTGAAAAGATTAACGTGAGTGACTTTAGAAATCGCTTTTGTTCTTGGTTTTGGTTCAAGGGTGTGCGTATTGTGTATATCTCTGTTGGGGGGCTGAAATGTATCTATAAGAGACTAAGAGGACTTCAAAAACCAATCACACAATCGTTCAAGTCCAATGCTTAGGAGACCCATATCCTGCTTCGACTACATAGCAAGTGATTTGAGCATCAATATAGCACTGCACTTCGATGACGTCTGAGAACCTTCTCTGCCTTATATGCTATTGAACATATTTGAATGTGTTAAGTAGTGAAGCTCAAGAAACTTATAAACTCGTTGTGTGTATATGTTGGTGGAACGTCGAAATTCGAAAGAAGCCACTTTGTTCTTACAGCTGTGATTTATGCAGAAGTTTCCGTGAGTCGATATTGGAGTTTGCAAAAATTAGTCCATAGTTTGCTACGACAACTTTCAGATTTATTTAAGTGGAGCTAGAATTTTTAGGAAGTTATTCTTCTCTTTTATCTCAAATGTTTTCGTTTATGTTTCTAGTTATATTAATCACTTGAGTTGTTCGTTAATTATTTGAATAATTGCCTTTTATTAAGAGTGGTAGATAAAAATCATTTGTTGAGGTTAACACGAGTCGGTTGTATTATTGGGTGTGAAAAACTTTCACAAGAAGTGAGGTTGAGAGATAGTATCAAGGGGTGAGTGGTGTCGGCTTAGTAAAGCCTTGGGTAAATCTATTGTTTTTCAGTGAAAGTGATTAAGCTTGATGAGGGCTCTACAGATGAAGACAAAGAGTGCCGAACTGTGTTACCAAATTTCTGGTGCTTTTTATTATTTCATTTTTTATTGCTTTTTTTTGTTTGTGCTAGAGACGTCCACAGTAAAATTGGAAAGTTTGCGAATCTACTAACCCCTTCGGTTTTTCAGTAACCATTAAAATTTATTGCAATAGAAAGGTAGAAATAACAATGAAAAAGAGCGCAACTTACCATAAAAGAACAACGCTTATTAACATTCAAGTTCATCTTATTCGAGTTCTTATGTCAAATAATTTAATTTCTTTAAATTACTATAATACAAATGAGCATGTAGCTAATATCATTGCAAAGTCCTTTCCGTAAAACCAACATGACTATTTTACACTCAGAATTAGTGTGTGCAACCTTGAACTGCTTTCTAATAGAAATTAAACTTTTCTCACTTTGTAGAGTATTCAAAGATTTCTGTCAAAACTTTGACTATTAATTTTCAAGTGATATGGCAAAATTTTCTTAAAGAACAAAATGGCAATACTTACATATGGAAAGTAAACAAATTCTCACCTTAAAACAAAGTTCTACTCTTAGTTATGAAGTTCTTTTTTTCCTTTTTTTTATTTATGACCACACAGCTGGCATGTGTTTCTTTATTATAGTTATGAGTATGATATCGACTATGGTAGTTTTCATCACATAATTGATCTTATAATGGTATGAGGTTTCTTTAACTCTATAATGGGTTTCCATCAATATTCAGTGGACATAAGTCCATTAATATCATCTTATTGTCATTTTTTTTTTGGAAACTTCTCTACTCCCAAAATGAGTTTAGTACACAGAGACAAAGAGTGTAGTGGTACAGGTAAAGACTACCGTTCTCCATCTAATGGTTTGATTTTTTTGTCTTCTAGTTAATCACTAGTTTCATGAAACGAGCACTACCTTGTTAGTTTATTCCCTATAGCTAATCAATTTGGTTGTAGTTTAATGAAAATTATTTAAAGGAATTCTCTATCTTATACATGTTTAGATTTATATTATAAATTTCATGGGATAATTATACATTGCAAATAAAATTATTATGAGATTATAATTATGAGATTCATATTGCATTTTTGTATTATCTTTAAATTGTCCTTATTTATTGTTATATTAAGACTGGACATTAATAAAACGTAAAAATAATATAACATATTTTATTTTTCCTTATGAACGAAGTAATAGATCTTATAGACTAAAGTATGAAGACACTTAAACAAATGTGTGGATGCTTGTTAGAAAAATCTGTTTGGAATAATACTTGTATGTCTATGGAAATTCTCATTATGATGATTGCATAACTGATCCTTTGACTAGAGGTCTCCAAAGTAATCCTGTATAGTGATAACTATGTTTTGATACTATTTATGACCTATTCTAATCATAGGTCATTCAGTCGGTAGTCATTGGATATGCTCATGAACTATATAAAGGTAGTTGAGTGATCAAAATAAGATTCATCACCCTAAAGTAATTTGGGAGAATGTTCTCTTATTGTCGATTAGTATTGATTAGGGAAATCCTTGACTATGGTGGAATGGCATTTTTTAAATAGTTTGCAATTGTCATTAATTGAATCGATAGATAATGACAAAGAACTAATATGATTGGACTCAAAATAGAGTAGATATTAATTTCATGTTATATGTCTAATCAGAACATTAAATGACGAAATGATTGAATTATACAAAAAATCATGCATCGAAAGGTTAGTCGAAATTACTTTGACATTCCTAAACATTTAGGTGGTTATGTTGTATTATTAGACGCCAATCTTGATTTATAATTATAAACTGCTTAATTGGATAATTAAAGATAAATTAATGGGATTTTAATTTATCTAATTCTAATTATGAATTATAATTATAATTTATAATCATTGTCAACATTTGAGAACCTAATGAGTCTCATATAAAGAACGGGTTGAAAAGAGCAAAGATATTATAATTTAGGTTGGACTTAATTGTAATATTTGAGAAACTTTATGATTAAATATGAAATATTTAATAAATAAATATCAAAATATTAGATATTGGATCATATTTGGGATAATTAGTATTTAATTAGAATTATTTTTAGTTCTAATTAAATTTTAATTGAAATTAGAATTTAATTTTAACTAAATTACTAAAATGTCCAAAATTTATTATAAATAGGTTTAAACTCTAGTGGAGTTAGCACTTCTGGCTTAACCCTCTCTGTAATAGTTACAAAGTTCTCAAAACTTATTCTGTGGGCATCATTAAAGGCTAAAAACTTATGCGGCTATAATGGTTGAGATAAATCAATTTTGAAAATGGCTCAAGGGATATGACAAGAAAATGATCAAGCTTCAAAACAAGATGTAAATTAGGATTCATGCTTTATTATGATTTATGCATTAATTATTTTATAGAATTAAAGTGATCTTAATTTTTAAAAAAATCAAACTACGAAAAAGTTTCGTAATCATTCCGCTACTATTAAGATCGGATCTTATCCTGATTTTCCAACAGTAGTATCAGATCCAAATTTTAATTCTATAGTTTGATTAAATTTATTTGATTGTTATTGATTTGATTAAACAAAAGGAAATTAAGGCTTAAATTTCATTGATGCAAAAATTGCATTGATCTAAAATTAAAATTATACATTTTCCTAATATTGATTAGGATTTCATTAATTAGGTTTAATCTTCTTTTAATTGAAATAAACTTAAACGAATACCCCCTTTTATTTAATTTTTTTTTTGGAAATTCTCATCAATCCTCTAATTGTTCTATTTTGGAAATACAAAACCCTTTATTGTGATGATTATTAATGAAAAAATCAAGAAGCTTTACACATTTTTAAATAGGGGATGGCAAAAAGGCCCGAGCCAGGGATGACAAAAGGGCTCGGTAATTCAAAACGACATTTTTTTGTTTTAAAAATAAAAAAATTTGGGTCAAGGCATCCCTATTTCTGAGTAAGAGAAATGTTAGGGCTATGTTGTTTGTGATTTGGAAAAAACTGAATAAATGCATATTTGGTTTATTTTTAGCTTCTGTTGGCCAATTGCATTTCTGGTTAGAGTTGTTGGAATTCTGGAATAAGAGAAAAAAAAAAAGAGTTTTTTGTGAGTTGCAATAGGATTACAGCCCATGAAGGTTAGCAACGAGAGGTGAAGGTGTAGGCTAATGGTGACTAAGGCAACAGTCGCCTTTCGCTGGGGCTATAGTTGCCTCTCGTTGGCAATTCCCCCTTTTTTATTCAATTTTTTATATGTTTTTAAGGCTTAATTAGTTTAATTTAGATTAAATTGGTTTAAATCCCAAATAAATTTGGAAAAGAATTTTCTAATTGTTTGAAAATTGTTTTCAAAAGGTTATCTTATTAGGAATTTACTTTAATTTTTCAAGGAGTTAAATTATTAAATTAAATAAATTATCAAATCAATAATTAGAATCAAGAAAGTATTTAAAACAGTTATCTTTCTTAATTAAATTATGTTAGATAACTAATATAACGAGATTGTATTAATTAAGATGAGATCTTAATTTTAATATTGAATTAATTATTTTTCATAATATGATTGAGATTAATAAATAGATTGGTTCCTAATTTAGTTTAGTAGTTTTTGAAATTGGAATTAATTAGTTTCAATTAGATTAAAATTAATTAGAATCCTTAAAATTAAGAAAATTGTTTTCTTAAGTAATTAAGAAAGATGTTTCTTAATTAAATTTATTTATTTCAATTTGATTGAGATAAATTAAATTTATGACTTTATTTGTTTAAATAATTATTAGTCAATTTATTTAGAAATTGTTTCTTTATTTATTAATAATAAGATTATAAATCTAACAGAAAAGATATTTTTATTGTTTAAATTTTGAAAATTTCATTTATTAATTAATAAAGAGCTTTGTTTAATATTTTTGAAATTAATTTTCCAATTGATTAAAGAAAGATTTTCTAATTAATTAATAAATCAATCTGTAAATAAATAATACAAAGGACTTTCTTAATTAAGGAAAAGTGATTTCTAATGAGATTAGAAATAGTAATTTATAATTAGATTAGAAATAGTTTTCTAATTGGATTAGAATTTGTTACTAATATAATTTTGAAAAAGGAGTTTTTCTAAATTATAATGAGTAAGAAGAATAATTTATTGAAAATTATTTTCAATTAAATTTTATTAAAGGATTCAAGATAATTAGAAATAGCTTCCAATTGGATTTGAAAATTGCTTTCAAATTAAACTAAATTTCTATTTTGAATAGGAATTTAATTTATTTAGGAATCAATACATTTAATTTAATTTAGTTTTTCCAAGAGTGGAAATATTATTTTAGATTATTAAGATTAATAACTAGAATCAAAGAAGCTTGACATTTTATGCTTATAATTTGATTATGAGTGAAAAAGTTGTATACTTTATTTATATGTTTGATATATATATTAGATGCATTTTAAATTATATGTTTAATATTTTACATGCAATTTTTTTTAATGAGACGAACAAAATTAGATTTCTTGTTAAAATATTAAGTATAAGTTGAGGATATGATTGTTACCTTCCATCACTATAAGAATAAATCAGAGTTCTATTTATTATTAGACTTGTTGAGCAAACTTAAGGCTGCTTTAACTTGATTATGTTTAGTTTTATAATAATGGTTTGTACTTAACTAAATTTGTGTGATTTGGATAAGCAAACTCATGATCAAATGAATTTAGAGACAAGGTTAGGAATGACATGTAAGATATGTTTTGGCAAGACTTGTTACCAGATCTAGGAGTCACATAAGATGTGATTGATAAAGTTGTTATCTACCTAATTGAAGTTTGGTGGGTTTGTTGAGCAAACTCAGGATTATCTATATTTAAATGGGATCTTAGACCACTAGAAAGATTAAACTAATTTTTCCGAATAGTAGTGAAGGCTATTTTTTCTAATAAAATAGTAAGAGTAACCCAATACATGATTAAAGTCCTAATCTCATTTAGTAGTTATGACATATAATCAATTACTTGCTTTTCTTATATTTATATTTTGTTATGAGTGGAATTTACCTTGTTTAGTATAGTTGATAATAAGTAAGTGAATCAAATTTCTTAGATATATGTTATGTTTGAGTAGGTTCTCAAAGTAAGAAAAGAAAAATTGTATATCCATTATTCAATTTTACTATAATTCCTATTAAGGATTTTGTGATAAAGTTTTAAAGATATGTCAAAATCATATAGATGACAAAATGTATAGACATTTTGAGTTGACTAATGTCTGATAAACTTTGGTGACAACATGCAAAATCTATGTCAACACAATGATAGCAAGAGGCAAAAGGTTGCTTAAAGAAGAGCTGAAAGGTATAGTACCTTACTAGAATTATTCCACTTAATTTAGCCTACTAAAACCATAAACATGGACATTAATTAAAGACATTTGCTATAGTATGATAATAGTTATCATAAGAAGAAAAATGATTGCATGAATTTTCTTACATTTAGGAGATATGATAGAGATCATATGTATTTTTAGTTCATGTTTATGAGTATTTGATATTGAATTTAAATTCATCATTATTACAATTTTCAAAGCATGATAAGAAATATATTTATGTAAAAGTAGTTGATCCTATTTTATACAAATAATTTGAATGTGATGGATCAAAGGAGACTTATGCTTAATATAAATGGCAAGAATAAAAGTTGGATAACCAAGACTACCCTTTATGTCAACTTGATTAAATCAATATAACGATAATCATAAAGTTTCATACATGGATATATGTATCCCTTTGATTATGAATCATATGCAACTTCTGAAACTTGTCAAGTTGAAGAATAACTAAATCAACCTTTTTGAAAGGATGATGATAGATAATGATGGCATTAAATTGTTAAATTTATACATGTGATGTATTAGATGAAATAACAATTCATAAAATGATAATACTTATATAGATTAGTAATGAATTTATGTGATATAGTCATATGTATTAAATGAAACAATGATTTAAAATTTTTAACATTTTAAATGTTTTAAATCTAAGTAGAAATTAAGCATTAAGAATATCAAAGCACTTCGAAGAGATTGTCGTGCTAATTTTTAAATTTTCAGTTATCCATAGGTAATGGGATTCTCTAGTCAATACCTTCACAAATAACTTCATAAGAGTATGAATTTATATAAGGAGGAAAATACAATATAAGATATTGTATGATGCAATATTAGTTTTCCTATAGCTATGCATAATACAATAACTTACCTTCTATAGTTCCAATCAAATTAATTAGTAAGATTTCATATTAGATATGAAATGCTAAGTCTTTGAAAGAGTCAAAGTTAATGATTAAGTTTAGAGTTAAATTGGATTATAAAAGGATATGTGATATCCAAAATGTTAGATATAATCTTATGGACCTAATGAACAAATTGTTTGTTTCAATGTATACTTATAGAAGAGTAGTTCTCAAGATAAGTAATGGGAGTAAGATGAACTTTGACAGTTTCAAATCTCGTGACAATATATCCAAATGGAACTGATGCCTTTGTTGATACATTTAATGTATAGTTTAAAGACTACGAGACATTGAAAGATTCACATTCATGATGAATTCAAAGAATTTGTTTTGAAGATGATTCTGATTTTATCATATCTAAAAAAGGTTACTAGGTGTATATTTATGCTCTTCGGTGGGAGTATGTTGAGACATAGTACTCATAGAGAACAACAATTCAAATTTTCAATTGTTGAAAATATAATTTTCTAAGAACAACTCTTGTTGGTTATGAAAAAGTAACAAGTTAATCTAGGAATTAGATTTATAGAGATAGATTGGAAATTGTTCACTTATTTTAAGTCCAAGTGCACAGATAATATACTAAGGATGTTTAGTATTTGAGATATCTGCTACTTATGAAATATTAAAGATATTCATTATTGTATGTATGAGTTGATATTTGATTTCAAGGTTATATGGATATTAACTTTGGAAGTAAATCCTAATTAAGATCTATTTTACTTATAACAATATCATTTTATATTGGAAAGGTTCCAATGTATCAATGGTTGTTAATTAAGCCATAATACATTTTTCATTTAGTGGAAATGATTAATTAGATTGATAAGTTCTTTAGTGAACTTGATATAGTTCCTTGCATTTTTAAGACAATAATGTACCGTGGAACATTATATCCATTCGGTATATAAAAGAAGCTAACATCTCATCAAAGAGCCATGGATGTATTTAGTAAAATCTTCTTAATTATGGTTATAATTAAGATGGAAGTTGTAAGATTTAAGCAAATGCCCTTAGATAAGTCCGCGCTTTTTTTGCTAAATTTCGACCTGTTGGAACGATTATGAAAGTTTCCGACAGTTAGACCATTTAAGACTTTGCAATTGGTCAGCTACACACGTCGCTTTCATTACCAGCTTTTGAGTCGGGCCAATGATCTTTCGATTTCTCATATCGTTTTTTGTGGATTAGCACGCCGCCTTTGATTTTAAATAAGATTTTTCACTACAGAAAATATTGTAGAATTCTATCATTAAGTCACTATAACAGCAGTAGCATAATTGTCACATGGTGATATGATATAAGATACTTAAACGATTGGTTTAGTGCAAAATAGGAGATTGTTGGTTTACGCCCTATAGTCATTCAGTTTGGTTGTAGTTTAGTGATAATTATTTAAAAGCTTTCTTTATTGTGTTCATGTTTAAATATATATGATAAAGTTCATAGGCTAATTATACATTGTAAGTAAAATTATAATGAGATTAATATTACATTTCTGTATTATTCCTAAATTATTCCTAGTCATTGTTCTATTAAGACTAGCCATTAATATAATATAAAAAGATTAGCACATATTTTGTTTTTCTTTATAAAAGAAGTAGTCGATCGCATAGAGTAAAGTATGGAGATACTTAAATAAACGTATAAGTGCTTGTTAGAGAACAAGTTCACTAAACTGACCTGATATGAGAAATTCATTTGGAACATAACTTGTATATCTATGGAAATTCTCATTGTGATGATTGTATAAGTGGTCATTTGACTTGAGGTCTTTAAAGTTATCTTGTATAGAGATTGTTATGTTTTTATATTACTTATGACCTATTATAATTATAATCGTTCAGTCGGTAGTCATTAGATATAACATAAACTATATAAAGTGATCAAGATAAAATTCATCACCCTAAAGTAATTAAGGAGAATATTTTGTTGTTCTCAATTAGTATTGATTAGGGAAATCATTGGCTAAGGTGGACACTTTGTAAATAGTTTATAAATACTATTAATTGAATTGATAGCTAATAGCAGAGAACTAATAAAATTGGACTCAAAATAAAGTGGACATTAATTTTATGCTCTATGTTTAATCGAAATATTATATTATGAAAGGATTCAATTATATAAAAAAATCATACATAAAAAAGTTAGTCAAAATTACTTTGAAGTTCCTAAATATTTAGGTAATCATGATGTCTTGTTAGATACCCCTTGATCTACGATTATAAATTATTTAATTGAAAATTTAAAAATAAATCAAGAGGAGTTTTAATTTTTCTAATTCGAATTATATATTAGAGTTATAATTTATATTCATTACCAATATATTTGGGAGCCTAATAGGTCTCACATCAAGAACAGTTTGAAGAGAGTAAAGATATTTTAATTAAGTTGGACTTGATTGCAAAGTTTGAGAAATTTTATGATTAAATATGAGATATTTAATAAATAAGGTCAATATAAGATATTTGATCTTATTTAGGACAATTGGTATTTAATTATAATTATTTGTAATTCTAATTAAAGTTTAATTGAAATTACAATTTAATTTCAATTAAATTATTAAAATGTCCAAGACTTATTATAAATAGGCTTAAGTTCTAATAGAGCTAACACTTCTTACTTAACCGTCTTTATAAGAGTTACATAGTTCTTACAACTTGTTTTATGGCTCACAATTTGTTATGTGGATACTATTAGAGGGAAGGCACTTGCGCGGTTATGATGCTTGAGATAAACCAATTTTGAAAACAGTTTAAGTGATACGATAAGAAAAATATCAAACTTCAGAATAAGGTATGAATTATGATTTATATTTTATTATGATTTATGTGTTAATTATTTTAAAAAATTAAAGTGATTTTGATTTTCAGGAACTCAAAATATGAAAAAGTTTTATAATTACTCTGTTACAGTCAAGATTGAATTTCGTTCCAATTTCCTAATATGCCTATGGTCATGCATATTTTGGGCGAATTCATGGAACGATACGTCAACCATTAAGGTACAAATTGATGATGCCTTGGTTGTTAAAAATGTAATACAGTCAAGTTTTGCGTGATTTAATCATTATAATCATCATAAACTTTCATTCTTGTAAGGGATTATGATTTTCACGCTTTTCCACAAAAATCATTAAAACGCTTCATGAGCAGATACTGATCGTTAAGAAAATAAACACATTGGTCAATCACAAACACAAAATTTGGTAATGCTGACGATCGACACTGCGATGATGTATGAATCTTGTGTAATGCACTTCTGGGACTTTCTCATTGAGGTAACTATATTTGAATATTAGCAAGTTACATTTTATGCTCTGCGCACATCAAAATTAGGGTTTAAGCGGTTAATGCATTTTAACTTGTAATGCATTTATGAAACAAGAAGCATAATATTGGACAATAAGGATAATTGCTTGCACTGAGTGGGAACAATTGAACACCTGTACTTACAATTGCATGGTTTTAACTCATAATCTGAAGCACGATAAGGTCCCGTTTTAGACCATTTATTTTTCTTCCTATATTCTTATCAATATACTATCGGTTGTATAAGCCCAGAACTGCCAGCTTCAGAATTTTCAAAACATCTCAGTTTCAACTAATTAAAGCCAGTGTTGAAACCTGAATTACAAGCATCGTTACAAAGAAAAAGAAGAGTTCCTTCCTCGACGATACCTTGACAAGAACAATTTCCCGCTACAGGAAAACGATCTCTTCAATGAACTTGGTTCAATATGCAAAGATCTCATAATTGAAGAGATGTGACGTCCACCAGTTCTGCTCTGCACCATCTCTCTGTTGGACTCGTAGATCTTAGCCAAGTGATTAACAGGATTTCCATCAGATTGCTCTGGAAGAACGGTAAGAGCCTGAGTGACCCTCAAAGCCGATAAAGAATTCATAGAAACTGATCTTCTCATTGGCTGAATACTGTCCTCTCTGTTTAGATCTTCACAACTTTTTCTCCTGTTCTCAACACCCTCCTGTGTTCCAATAGTCAACTGTCCATCTCCCCCATCTCTTCCTCTACTAGATTCCGCATCATCTAACAACATCCCTGCCCGACTTTCATCTCCACGACTGGAATTATTAGCATCGGAGTCTGTCGTTGTTGGTCTGGTCGAGCTTGTGACAATCGGGGCGCGACACATGGGGCAATTTGTGTGCGATCTGAGCCAAGTATCAATACAAGGGATATGAAAAGCGTGGCTACACTTAGGCAAAAGTCTGAGAGTCTCATCTTCCTGAAACTCATTCAAGCAAACAGAACACTCTGTTCCTTCGACGAGACCATCGCCTTTCCTATACTTATAAACAGCAATAGAACTGATGACCGAGGGCTGCAGCCCCACGGTGTTGATGTACCAGATAGGATGGTCAATGACAGGACCATGATCTTCATCGATAAACTCATCGTGGGTCATCTGATTTCTTTGTTCCCACGATCTTCTCCTCCTCCTCCTCGGCCCTGAACACCATTTCAAATAGACCCCATAACAACAAACAAGAACAAAAGCTGTGGCCAAACCAGAAAAAGTTGTGATCAAGAACTTGCTAAGCTTGTGAGCATGGTGAACATAAATTAAAACAGAAGGTGACGGGGAGAGCGCAGACGGGCAGTGAAAGCTGCAGTATTCCCAACACTGGTCTTCACAGCAGCCCAATTCATTTGACGGATCACACAAGGGTTTACAGATTTCTGAAAGGGTGTTATTATTTAACAGATCACTAGATGGCAACAACCTTCTGTACTGTAAACCCATCAGAAATGAAGAAGAAAAGGGACGGAAAGCTCTGTTGTGAACCTGGAGAAGAGGAGAGAAGAAACCATGAAAATGCAACCTCTTCAAAGTCAACGATGGAATAGGAATAGTTAGGAAGAAACAGGAGTGGACTGTGAGAGGTGGGGAATCACAGGCACCTGTTTTCGCTTCAACAATTGATAAATTCAAGTTGATAACAAGGTCTTTCTTTTTATTAATTTGGACTTTGGCTTTGATTTTTCCTGTTCCGTCTGGTTGTTTGTTTAGGGTAGTTTGTGATTAGGATTTCATCGCGGCTGTTAATATGGGAAGCGACGAGACTTATGGGCTCAATGCTGTCATTATGCTTCATAACCATGTTTTTTTTTTTCCATATAAATATACTGATAAATATATAATATAATAATATCTTATTTATTCCACTTATCATTTTACTTAATTGCATCGACAACGTAATTGGATCATATGGTAATTCTTGATGCCTTATTTTGTGCTAAAATATGTTGTGATTTTTCAATATTTATCAAATCCATTTATCCCCTTATTTTGCAATATGTTTAATTTCGCATCATGTGGTTGGATATGCATTTTGATTTATACTTTAACTGATAGGGCGTGTTATAATCAAGAGAATTCGACTGCAAATTCTTTGAGCGAAACATACAATGGATATATGCCAAGTCTTTTTAATTGTATATATTATTCAAATTTACCTTGTAGATTTTACAAGTTATATATTCAAATTTAAATATTTATACAAAATTAATAAAAATATATAATACATTATTTTTAGCACAATTACACTTTCATAACATCAGAGATTATAATATCTAATCAAAATATTTTTCATTTTCAACATTTTTCTTTTATATGCACATTAAAATAATACTAAATATAACTTAGACACCAAAATTATGACCACAACAACAATAAGTTAACAACAATCATCAATATCATAAATAAATTCCTCTATCTTATCATTCAATATATAAGATCATATGTTTTCTCATCACATTTTTTGCTTTGAGATTCAACAAATTATTTAAATCCAAGTTGTCTTGAACTTATTTGCTCTCTATGGTATATTGTTAGCACTCTTATGTATTGATTTCTCATTACCTTTTTCTCAAATTCAATTGCACTCCTAATTATTAGTTGTCTCATTGTGCGTGGCCTATAGGTGGTTCTTGAACAACATTTCATACAACAATCCACCTCCTATTGCTCCTTCCTTCGATAAAAACTGCATAGTCTCAAGAAGCGAGCTACTTTCATCATTGATTTCTTGTATGTCATTTATATTAATATTAATAAACTTGTTGCCATATAAGATCAAATTCCTGAAGATGATCTCACTCTATTTGATACGATCAGTAGCAGGAAATCCTCAAGGAAACTAGTAACGAACCGCAAGCATCCCAATTAATCGATGCAAGACTTGGTCAACCTTATCAGTTACTTATCTGCTTGTTGAAATCAGCTTATCTTATCAGTTTTTGAACATTAGCATTATCTCTTTTAATCCTTGTTGAATTATCCCTTAATTTCCTTCTATTATTTCATTTATCTTTAGTTATTATGCTTCCACCATATGAGGGAAGTAGTTGCTGTAATCTACTTATGAAAGCACCATTCACGTATGAATAAAGGAAGTCTTAAATGTTAAAAACACTTTTATTCTTTGCACTTACTACAAACACTCACTCTCACTAGGACCAAACATTTGGTATCAGAGCTAGATCAAAATGGCCTCCAACAAAGAATGTATCGAGAACTTGGAAGCAAGCCTTGGTGGGTTACAGGACAACTTCAGTCAGATGAACCTCAGGATGGCCGACAAACTCCGTATCATTGAAGAGAACCTCAAGTGACTTACT
Organism: Erythroxylum echinodendron; assembly: GCA_027575705.1. NCBI lineage: Eukaryota > Viridiplantae > Streptophyta > Magnoliopsida > Malpighiales > Erythroxylaceae > Erythroxylum > Erythroxylum echinodendron. The sequence continues at coordinate 35,892,067 of JANZXR010000172.1, read as the reverse complement.
GACACCATTGCCTCCAACCGAGAAGGTTCCAGCAGTAATGCCTCTGGTTGGGCTGGTTACGGTCGACCGTCGCGTGAAGAGGGAGCAGAGAGAACTGAGGGTGGCTGCTAACCATTTTGCTCTAAGTTAGCAAAGTTTGAATTTCCTTTCTACAATGACAATGACCCGACGGTTTGGTTTAACTACGTGGAGCAGTTTTTTGAACACTAAAACATCAATGCAGATGAGGATGTTAATGGGCCGGGCCGAGCTAAGGCCACCTTTGGCCTGGCCTAGCCCGCTCTTAGTGATGCCGGTTGGATGGCCGGAATGGGCCAGCCCGCCAACATGGTTGGTCCGTGACCTGGTGGGCCACGGGTGGGCTGGGCCAGACTCAGCCCGTCTAAATTTTTTTAATTAAAAAAGACAAAACGACGTCGCTTTAGGCAAAACGGCATCATTTTGTAATTGACATCTATAACTGCAGATCAAAAAGTGGCATTGGCATCATATCACCTAGAAGGCAAAGCCAATCAGTGGTGGCAATGGCTTCGCCGAGTCTATAAGGAAGAACAGAAAGAAATCATTTGGGCAGTGTTTGAAAAGGAAATCAGTAGCAGGAAATCCTCAAGGAAACCAATAACAAATCGCAAGTATCTCAACTGATCGATGCAAGACTTGGTCAACCTTATCAGCTACTTATCTGCCTTTTGAATATCTTATCAGTTTTTAAATGTTAGCATTATTTCTTTTCATCTTTGTTGAATTATCCTTTAATTTCCTTTGATTATTTCATTGATCCTTAGCTATGCTTCCACCATATGAGGGAAGTTGTTGTTGTAATCTGCTTATAAAGGCATCATTGACATATGAATAAAGGAAGTCTTGAATATTAGAAACACTTTGATTCTTTGTACTTGACTGCAAACACTCACTCTGACAAGTACCAAACACTATTCACCCTTAATGGTATACCTACGGAGTATTAATGTTTCATCACCTCCAGTGAACCATGACACTCCAACATCTCCTTTTTTGATTTTCAAGAAAAATTATTAATCAATGGCACAACTTTTATTGCTTCATTCAATACCCTCCCTCGAGATGGTACTTGTTGTCTCATAATAGTGGCCCTTCTTTATATGATATTAATGGGGCACTGGAGGAAATAATTGGTGAGTTAAAAGAGATCTTAACTTAAATTGCCACTAGCAGGTCATAAATTTATATGGGTCACCAGGCCCAATACCTCAAACAAAGATCTCTAATGTCCTTTTGCCCTCATATGCACTTAGCCTACTTTCCCAACTACAACCATTTTTTTTTAATCTCACTCTAAACCAAATTCAAACCATATTTTTCTAGTCCAAACCTTCACTACAATGTCAACTTTGTTAGAAATAGAGATATACTGCTAAACACTTTCAATTTTAGTACTCAAGGTCTCATAATCAAGAGTATGATTATAAATATGAGACAAATAACTTTACCATAACATTATCATAAATATTCAACATAATTCAATTTTAGTAATGTTACTTAGCAGTTATATGACATTAGGGCTACTACTCAAATGACTCTCAATTTTTAATAATCGACATACTCTTCCTATTTTCTCTACCTGTACCTTAACAATTTCTATTTGCACTCGTCTACTTCACATTTGTGATATTTTAATTATTTGCCATCTTACTATTAATCTGTTATTTGTAGCTAAATTTGTTATTGATAATTTTTGACTTATTATATTTTGAAGGACCT
>JANZXR010000172.1:35854539-35866543 GCA_027575705.1 Erythroxylum echinodendron | reverse complement strand
ATAAAAATATATTATTAGTCATATTAATTAAGAGTATAATAGAAAATAATATTTGTAGTGAAGGTTATTAATGGAAAGTAAAATTTTCACCGTAAAAGCAGTTTCATATAGCAATCCTCTTTTTGCTTATTGATTTCTGCAGTGGCATCGCAGTTTTTTTCAACTTCCAGTTGTTCACTGCAAATCCAAACATGTAATTAAGTTTAAAAACTGCAGTGAATAAGTACTTATTCCTACCGCATCGCAAATCTAAACACAGCCTTAGACTGAAAGGAAAGACAGACTTCCTGATACAAGAATTACAGGAGGCAAACATCGTCACCCTTGAAGTTGAAAAGATAGCGGAGGTAATGGAAAAGGTAGCCACCGTGACTGAGCAAATATCGATGTCGCGCGAGTAGCAGGAGAATTCGTTCATGGAGTAAATGCATTCTCTGATCTGAATTAAACGTAAGTTCTAACATTAATAAATATGCAGGTTGATGGCATAAAGCATGATTTGGCTACTTGAAGAACATTGCTGAACCTGTTATAGGAAAAAAAGGTTACACATCCACAAAAGTTTGACGGATAGTAAGACATAGAGGAAACAGTTGCAGACCGAATGGTGTACCTCACCATAGCAACAGAAGTGAGTTCTCCAAGGAAACCCTGCTTGCTTAATGTATGACTTGATTAATTCCAGCCAACATCACACTACTACTAGTATACGAGAGAAACACGATATTTACCTTTAAGCAAGGTGGAAATGCGGCGCTCATCAAATTTGTACAATTTGTAAGCCCCGCTAAATACGATTGTAACACCGATTCATGTATATTTATCAGTGTGATGCACGCACTGCACCTAGCTAGGAAATATGCGTACATCTGTAAATAACTAGCGATTGGAATGCAGGGCTCCTTGTACGAATATGAGCAGAGCTACTGCTGATTCTCAACCTGGCATCTATAAGAGATAATATGGAACCAGATCCGATGCTCAAATGTCAGTAGCAATCAAGAATCGAAATAAACACTGACGCTGATAAAATTAAGTTATAAAGTTTATTTTCATCAGTGGTTTATATACAGAAGCCTCTAAACTATATACACCATGTACAAATGCGTGTATGCCAGTATGTTATATGTACAAGCATGTCGTGTTGACATTTATGAGTTACACAAAGGCAAGATGTACAGATCTCAAATGTCCATAGCAATCATCACTGCAGCTAAAATATTCCGTGCAGACCCAGCAGATGTGTTTCCCACACCTACATTCAACATGATTACAACCCTCTACCTTCTCAATCATGTACCCACAACATGGACAGCTCCTAACGTGTTCTTTCCCCTTGCACCATTCCTTTAATGACATATCTGGGTCGTCCTTGAACTCTTTATACCTTTCACAAGAAACGTATGGGTGATACTCCAAGTGACACTTTGTACATGTTTCAGCAAGACAGGCCCCACAAACAAATGGATTGCCCGTCATCCCAGTTTCTGATACCAGGTAAACAGAGGGGCAATCAGGAGAGGGGCAAAACCTGTAAGTGCCACCACTTGAAGCCACAAACGCTGCCAAAGAGGCCCTGAAGAGGTCCTCCAACCTTTCACATGATAAAAGTGATTTTATATCAGTGAGCCAAACGTGCATACCACAGCCCTCGCGAGCACAACAAATAGGAAAACCATCTTGACCTCTTATTGCCGATTCCAACTGATCAACCAGGCACGACCTGCAGAATTTATGTGCACAACCTTCTAGCTGGTAAGAGTCTTCAACTTCACATAAGCATATAGGACAAGAACTCGCATCTTCAGACAGTTTTGTACAGCCACCAAGACTAAGAGACTGCTTAAAATCACGAATCATCTCCTCCACTCTCAACCTGAGTTCCCTTCTCCCCCTAAAAGAGATGGCATGACGCCTTGTATTGAGCATTAATTCAGCCTCAGGAAAAATCTCATTCAGTCCACGCAAATCAGGTCCATACTTCTCAACAAGTTTTTTCATTACATCAGGCGGAGATAGGGCACCACGAAGGCAGATATATGTTCGTTGATTATCAGAGAGAGTTAAAAGGGATTTGATTAATTTCTGTTCAGCAATAGCAACTTTGTTCTCTGGACCAAAGATCCTAACACTCCGATTCTGCCGTTCAAAGAGAATGTAAATTCCTAATTCATGCTGCAACGTTTTCATGAGGGAAAGACCATCTTTGGAGACTAGAAGCTGGAGAACAGCTGGGGTGAGAGTATCACAAGTAACTGTCTTCCCATTCATCAACTTCTCTAGAGGCCTCCTTAACTCTGCCACCGTCTTCGTAGCATTAGCACATATCTTCACTCTATACGAGCCATTCTCATTTCTCTCTAACTTGCAGATCACACCTGTGCAGGGAATTATGTCAGTGCTAAATAAAGGTCAAAGATCTATGAAAATTTTGAAAATCTCAGCTGTAAACATGTAACAGTACAATTAAATAACATGATGCACTTTGATGCACTTTAAATTCATTTATCTCATAGACAAGATTACAATTTCCTTCATATCATTCACACAGATTAATACTGGAAGTATCAGGTTACCGATAAGCTTGAATATTACTTGGTGGATAAACTAAATAGTTAAAACAAACCATTGTCAATTCCGACAAAAAGACTTTGAGAATTTTGGTAACAAAGAAGAGCATATGAAACATCATGCAAAAACTCTTCACACATTTTAGTCGAGACATCAATATTATATGTAGGCACATGGATCAAACTTCATGTGAAGTATTACCTGGCCGATGGTTAAAACTTCTGACCAAAGAATTCAACTGCCTCTCAATGAATACATAAACAGGAGCAGGACATGATACAGAGCTACGGAACACCTGATGACACTGCATCTTTTGCCAAGAAAAACATCCAGAAAGTACTTTCCCTTGGATATGTTGCAGAGCTTTTGCAGCCTCCAGATGTAGCCTACCGTCAAAAGTGATCAAAGCCTTCATAAAGTTATCCTTTGGCTCAGATGGAAAAACTTTAACATGGCAGTAATCACTCAAGGGGGACTGATCCGGCATGAATGGGGCAATTTCCTTAAGAATTGCTTCCTCACAAGCAGCAAGAGAAGGACCTATTACAGCGTCACCCCTTATTAAGAAAACATCTAAAATTCTCCTACTTGTGGCCATTTGTAGAAATTCAAGCAATTCCACTTCAGAAATTTCTCTATCCAACCCTCTGATGACAATACTGTTCACATCCTTTGTGCTGACCTCACAATGAATAAACCTCCCACCAATGAGCAGATTAAAACAATCCCTGACAACAAACTCGGCATCATTCCTTTCACATCTGACAATTGCATATCCTTTGCTGTACCTGCGTGGCCAGATAACTTTGGCTCTTACAGCTGGAAAGGATGACAACTTCTTATTACCCCCAGTAAATGACCAAGCAGGGGCCAACTGAAGCAAAGATCCAGATAATTCAAACCCGTTATAATCTAGAGCTTTCCTAGCTGCTGCAGGAGAGAGAAATGTTACCCTACCCCATTTTGTTGTATCATCACCATCTTGTCCAATGGCTGTAAATTTGTGAAAGCTACATACTCCAGACACAGATTTCTCAAAAAACGTCAATATCTCCTTGTCATCCAAAGCATTTTTGCTTGGAAAGGACACATCTACACTCAAATACCTATCGTCCAACTCCAGGTGCCTAATCTCTGCACCTGCTCCCAAAAGTGCAATTGGGGGAGATGCACCAGCTCTTACTCCACGAAATAAGCATCTTTCCAAGCATTCATTAATTAACCACTTCTTCTCATACATTAAAGCTTCATGCACAAGATTGTAAACATTTTCCATGACTTGCTTAGGTGCAAATAATTGAATCTCATTATTGTCCACATTAACTTCAATTCCAATACGTTTGTCCTGAAAAGTCAATTGTATGCGCTGAAGAAGTAAGAGTAAGCTATTATTTGATTTTCCACAGAACCTCTTCAAAACGTTACTCCCAAAACCCTTAATCAACCTCAACAGCAATTTTCTACTCTCCACCTTTGAAACATCAAATAAAGGACTAAAGTCAGATAATGTGTCAAAATCAATAGCAGAAACACAGACTAAGTATTGGCTTGAAATAGACAGCAGTTCACAAAAAACAACCCAATTAGGCTTCCGACCGTACATTTGTAATGAACATGAAGGATGAAGTTGAAAGGATTCTCCACTTAAGACCACCTCATAGCCAAGACGATCATATCCAGAGTACATAGCTACATTCTCAGGTAATGAAGAAAGTATGATCTTCTTCATCTGTTTGTGATACTCAGTGACAACGTGAGGACTCCAATTCCAGTCAGTTGGAACAATAATGCTGAGCTCATTTTTCAAACAGTTCTCCAGTTCTACCACTGTCTCTCTGCATCTTCGCATTGTTTTTGCATTAATGCTGTTGTCCCAGCACCATTTATTTCTATAGTCCGGATCCACTCTTTCCCATTCCATGTAAACAGAAAGCAAAGTGAAGAGGTCCCCATCTTGATGACAGAATCGTACCTTAAGGCAATCAGATTTCAGTTTATCATCAACATTGCCAACCCGGCAAAATATGCTATTAGCATTTGCCATAACGGCAGCAAGGACAACTCCTTCCTTTATCAAGTTATAATGGACGCTTTCAAGAATAATTTTACCAAGGCGGGGCTCAATACCCAACTTAACTAAATCATGCCCATCAAAGGTCAATTCCAGGAGATCCTTTTTGCAGGAAATAGCACCTAAGTGCACAAGATTTTTTATTGCCATGTCAACTGCCTCAACACTGGGCGCGTCAATAAAATCAAACGCAAGCACATCCATATTTCCCAAGGCAAGAATCCTTAGAACTGCAATACCTAGGTGAACCTTGCATATTTCAGGTTCCTGATGGCAAGCCATTGACTGATAATCATTTTTGGAGTATAATCGGTAACATTTGCCAGGTCCAATTCGTCCAGCACGACCAGCTCTCTGGTTAGCAGAACTCTTGCTGATCCTGGAAACTTTGAGGATGTTCATACCAGAAGTAGGTTCAAACCTGCTCTCCTTAACCATACCACAGTCAACTACATACTTCACCCCTGGAATAGTCAAGGATGTTTCTGCTAAGTTTGTAGAAAAAATAACATTTCTTTTCCCTGGATAGTTCTGGAAAACACGAAATTGCTCTTCATGGGAAAGCTTTCCATGTAATGGTAAAGCGATTGCAGAAGGAGACTGAAACTTTTCACAAGCCCATTCCACTTCCAATTGAGAGGTCAAAAAGGCCAGTATTGCCCCTTCCCCCTCTGATTCATGAATCTGCATTGCCATGTTAACAACATCAGAAACATATAGGGCAACACTGCTGTTGTTAAATAAAGTGGAAGAAGCTCTGGGTGCATCAGGAACATATTTGATATCTACTGGAAAGCTTCTTCCTAAAACATAAAACGTCCCGCAACCATAGAAGTATTCAGACAATTTACTCGAATCAACTGTTGCAGACATTACAACCAGCCTTAGATCTGGCCTTATCATCAGTAACTTTTGTATCATCGCCAACAGAAGATCAGTATTCAAGCTTCTTTCATGAGCTTCATCGACAATAATGCATGACACTTTAGATAAAGCCTTAGATGAAACTTCAGATAAAGTCTTATCTTTCATGAGATGTCGCAGCAAACAGTAATCAGTCATGTATACAACCCTGGAATCAAACATCTGTGCAGATGAATAGCTTGGATAACAGGCAATTGCATTTTCTTCATAACATCTGATGCTTTCTTCACCAACCCTTTTCGCCAAGGAAATTGCAGCAAGTTTGCGTGGTTGAGTACACAAAACAGAACCAGATGTAGGGACTCCAGAATCAGCAAGAAATTGTACCAACTGTGTACTCTTCCCTGAACCTGTCTCTCCAACCAAGACCATTACCTGTGAGGAAAGGAAAAGATGACAAATAACTAATTGACGACTAAAAACAATTCTTCAGACAGGTCTAGCAAGGGTGAAGGGAAAATTATAAATTGAATTGGTTCACCGCATCATGCAACTGAAAAGGTGGAGGAATCAAATTTTCTACAGTTAGTGAAAAACCTGCAATTCCTCAAAACATCCCAACCAAGAAACTTTTCATCAGGATCCTCGGATTAAGCATGTATTTCAACGAAAATTGTTAGGTACAACAATCCTCCAGTGGAGTTACAGAGTTATTCATTTATCTATAAATCCAGTGAGTATATATTATAGAAGAATAAGGGATATAACCATATATCAGCAAAGACATCCATGTAATCTTCATAGAGTGGCCCGTGTACATGTGCCTAAATGAAGTCATAGAGTGTAAGCTTCATAGTTTGGCAATAAATACAAAGACCATGGCAATTTAAATTTGTTTCACTATCATAATGCTACGAGAAAACCATTGGCTCCGACTTTAAAATACATACAATGCAAAAGCTATCCAAGAAAAATAAAATGTTTTACTCACACAGCTCTTCTTCCTCTTCTATTATAACAAAGACTAATAACAATCTCTAAATGCAATTACAGCTCAGAATTCCAGTACAAAAACCAGATCCATCAAAAAGAAAGCCGAATGTTGTAGTTCCAAAAACACAAAGACTGCTACAAATCGTTTCAAGTCATAACATGAAACAGATCAGAATTACAAATATTCATTCGAACAGAAAACAACCAAACCTGCTGTGAATTGATCCTACGCAAAATCTCCCTCCTAAAACCATATATGGGCAACCCATCTTCAAGCCTTCTACATTCTCTCGACAGCATGGCATGTATTCTACACCAATTCAAACCATCCTCAGTTCCAAACCTCAAAACCCCAAACTCCTTACTCTGCTTACCGTCAATACATTCCGTCAAACACTTCATTCCACTCCTGAACTCCTCAATTCTCCTCGCAATCCCATCCCTCTCTAACTTCAAACCGTTCTCCTTATCTTTAATTTCCGCAATAGCTTGCAGACCCATCGATCTCCTGGGCAAAACCTCACATTTTCTAATCTCGCCACATAAATCAGTTGTCCTTTTCTTCAATTTCTTCACACACTCCCCTTCCAGAACCTTCTCAACATGGAACAGGAACAAATTTTTGATCTTGTCGTTCACATCTTCACTAACCCCAAAATCAACCTCCGGAATGAACACGTGCTCATCAGCGAGGCGCTGCTCCCAGAGGTGAACGACGGCGTTTAGAGCGTCAGCTCGGTCCCGAAAATAAAGGCAAGCCGCAATTGGACCGGAGCTCTTTGTATGGGACCTGTAAGGTCTGGGGTTACATCGAGAGACTACAGTCTCGACTGGCACTGTACGGCCAGTTCGTTGATGATGAAAATTGCGGGAATCACAGAGAAGTTTGACTAAGAACTGAGGACATACGCGCCATCGCTGCTGCAGCGGGAGATCGTGGGCGGAGAACTGTGGCTGCCGGCCGTGTCGGTGGTGTGGGGGGACCATAGTGAGCGCGAAACCCTAGAAACCATCCACTGTACCATTAAAAAAACCGTCCCCTCCCTCTTCAAGATGTCTAGTCTCTCTGAAAAATTTATTTATAGGGGCCTAGTGTGGATTACAATATCGGCGCGACTCACGAGGGGGGTACTGATGAGGGTATAGAATGGTGACACGTGGAGCTGTTTGCGAAGTTTCATTAACATCATCGAAGTATGCAAGATTTAATTATGGAAAGGCCCTTGGGTTTGCGGTTTTTAGTATTAATTAGGGAGGCGGTGACAGTTGGTCAAAAACAAAGAGGACCTTTAGACGGAAGAAATGACGCTGTCGCGTATTGAATTTTCCTCCAAAGGTGCTCGAGCTTGTTGGCATTACACATAACTTTCGGCTTTATATTTAAAGATTTAGGTTGTTATTGCAAATAGATTTTCTGTATAATTTAATTTGTTCTAACTTTCTTGTTTGTCTCAAAAGAACATCATTTTAAGTTTATTTATAAATAAGACGGCGTTATTTTGGAAAAAAAAAAACCAAAAAGATCCAAACTCATTCTTGCTATCACTGTCGTGCATATATTTAGAAATACAGTCATCGTAGAGAAATGGTAAACTTTTTTGAAGAAGTTGATATGACAACAATAAGATTATGGAGTTGAAATTGAACAAAAACTAAAGCATAAACATGTGAATGAGAAAATAAGACTGTCCTAGGCAGGCTCAAGTAATGAAAATTATTTTTTCTTTCCAGAATTTATAGTTTCGTTTTGTACTTGTAGCTTTTGGCATATGAATATGATGTTTTGTTGTCCCTGTGCATTCTAAACAAAATCTTAAACAGATTAGCCAGGACAGGTATTCGGAGTTATGTGATATTAGCATGACTAACAACTGTAAACAACTCTTAATTCACGCCCAAGCCACTGATTATACCTAGATAATAATTACCTAGGATATGTCCTTCTTCGATTGAGTCCCATCATAATTACGCTCCAATTATCTCTGATTATTTTCGTCAAATGAAAGGCTAATCTTTCCTAGATAATCTACTTATTTCGCCCAAAGTTTTTCAAAAATGTACATATTTGCTTAAGAACATAAATGAACACAAAAAATTGAGGCCAATGTTAAATACAAGCATTATTTTGGCAGGATAACAATAGAAATGGTTGCTCTTAAATTGGATTCTAAGAGAGCTTAGATTTCATCCATCATTGAAGGACTTGTTATGTATAACACGAATTTTTTTAATTGAATCAAGATTAACTATTAATTGTATGAATAGAAGTAATATGAAAATTTACCCGCTTTGTCATCCATATCCGTACGGGTAAGCTGTTAAAAGTTTTGAACAACCTCCTTTTCTTTTCTTTTGAGCAAGCAATTGAAGCTTTCAATCGTTGTAAATGAAAGTTGTTTTGAACGATTTGGGCTAAATCTTTCTATACATTTCTTAATGTTTGGAACTCTTAAATGATCAGAACATTTTGAATTTCTAAAAACTTACTTAATCAGGTAGTAGAAGACTTAATAGGTATTCATAATAACCATATTGGCCACCAACACCTCTGATCCAATAAAGACTGATCGATACTAATAAGATATCATTTTTCTCCTCAGAGTTTAACTAATTTAACCCAATCTCATATTAGATTACCTTATTATCTTTATACTAGATCAAATTCAATTATTATTAGCCTTAATTTTAAATTTAATAAATATATAATATGAATTAAAATTTCAGCATTCTCCCTCTTTGATAAATATCAATTATTACATTTCTAATAAAGAAAAATAACATTTATATGTCAACCTTAAAACCAATTTGACCATAATATAATAAAAGTCTAGCATTCGGTCGCATAAGGCTTTTAATAGAATATATGAGAAACATGTGTCATACGTAATATAGTGCCAATACAATAATGCACATCTAATAATTGTACTAACATAAATGAGAAAATAAAATGTGGCAAGTAATAATAATATTTGTATAATATGTAATGTATCATTATTTTTGTTTGTCGATCATAATTTCTCTAAAATTTAAGATAAATTTATTTTCTCTTACTAAATGTCAAAGTACATTAGAGAAAACATATTTTCTCCATTTTAGATTTATGTTGCTTCTTCTACTTCTCCTTGCCCGTGTCTCTCAACTGGAGCACTATCACCGGCGTCATGATTTGTTGTCCTATGTGTCCTCCCTCCAGGTTTGACAGCACATATCAGAAGATTAAGAGATTTTCAAAGTTGGGTAATTCAAGTTTCGCATGTTGCTCACTAGATAGATCAGAAGTAGAAGAAAGATGATTTTTCGCCGATTCTTTTTGAAGTTAACTAAGAGGTTTTTGGGGTTTTATTGGATATCTAAAATTTCTATTCTTTTGCATTTTTTGCTATTGATATTAACTTCTTTGTGTGATTTAAGGATAATGCTTTATGTTTTTTATTATTATAACCACCTTTTATTTGATATTATTGGAGTTAAAGAAAAAGAGAAAAACTTTCTCCAGTAAATTGAATAAAGCAGAGTTTTCTTTGAAAATTTTTTTCGGTAACTAGTTTATCTGTTTCAGTTTTAAACAAATTACATTTACATGCTCCTTTAGAGTGCTTCATTCATTGTGGCTTCGAATTGCTGCTTCGTCTCCTTTCATTTGCGCCATCTCCTTCTTTGATGTCTCAGTCTCTACAAAATGAGAAACGGTCAAGTTGGACTTGTAGTTTTCGTTTTTCCTTCAAAAATTAACTACTATTACTAACAATAATAATATTATTATTTAATCATTATTTTTAATTGTTTATTATTAGTATTTTCTTTTAATCTTGTTACACATATTGCATTTATTGACTCTTAATATTGCAAGTGTTGGAGTATTTTCTTCTATGAATGGGAAGTAAGAGGAGTTTTTCACCTTGCATCGCTAAAGGCTAAATCAAAGTGAGTCCCCTTATAGAGGCATTTATAGCGAACAGTGTAAATACTATTAGTAAATACAAAGCTGGGATGAGGCATCTATAACAAATGATATCAGTTTAGTTATTTTTTTTCCCTGACCAATTAGTATCTCAAATGTTTTTCTTTTTCCTAGAGGTATTTGTGACTAACTAGTTATTTTTAATGGTTTAGTATTATGCTTTAACATTCTGCAGTTATTTAGTTATTATTAGTGGTTTGATTTTTGGATAGTTTATTTTAAATTGTCATGCGATTGAGGGTGTTCTCACACTTGTTTATTACAATACCCTTGTGTAATTCAGTATCAATCTTACTTCTCTTCCTTCTATTCCTTGATTGTTATTAGAGTCCTTTAGGGGCTAGTTAGGTGTGTCTTATTTAGTGTATTGGGCTTTAAGACATGAATGGTGGCTTTGAGGTTTGAACTTTGATGAGAGTACAAAGGTTATTCCTTCGGTAAGTTTCGAGTTTGGAAGAAGAAAAGATGTTAGCAAATTACGAATAAGTTCTTGAAACAGCAGGTCCATTACGAGAAGTTTAGAATTAGTGGAGACTTTAGACAAGAATAAGATTCATACAGTGTGTATGCAGGAGATAAGATGGACGGGGGCTAAAGTAAAAGAGATTAATGGGTTTAAACTTTGATATTCAAAGGGCTCGAGACAACATAATGGGTAGGTATTTTGGTCCCCAAGGAACTCATACATTATGTTGTGGGGGTAAAATGGACTAATGATAAGATTATGTCATTAAAAATTATGGTAAAGGGTGCTATTATAAATGTGGTGTGTGCCTATACACCTCAAGTAGAATTGGACAAACAATTTAAACACCATTTATGGGAAGTGCTAGATAAGGTGATTAAATAGATACCCCCTAATGAGAGAGTTATTCTAGGAGGAGACTTTAATATGGTCATATAGAAGCAACCTCAGATGGTTATTCAAGAACTTATATAGGTTTCTAGTATGATGAAATGAATGTTAGTGGGACCACTTTATTGGATTTTGCGGTAGCATTTGAGTTGGTGATAACCAACTCCTTTTTCAAAGAAAAACAAGAAGCACTTGGTGACTTTAAGAACAGAACCATGATGCCTCAATTTAACTACTTCCTCGTAAGGCAAATTGATGAATTTAACTGCAAGGATCATAAGGTGATACCTAATGCTTGCATGTCAACTTAACATAGATTGTTAGTTGTGGATCTTTTTATTTAGGGTTGGAAGAAGAAGAAAAGTACTAAGAGGTATACCAAAGTCAGATGGTGGAATTTGAAAAGGGATATGGTGAAACAATTTAGGGATAGAGTAATTTATGGAGAAGAATGGAATTTGGCAGGAGATGTTAACCAGATGTGTTGTAACTCTTATAAGGAATACAACTTTAGAGACCTTGGGTGCTTTTAAAGGGTCGAGGTCGAGAGTAGTAATGTAACATCCCGTTTCCATATAACAGGTTGGATCATAGAAACGGGTACACAAGAGATCAATCGGAGAAAATAGGAAAATACATCTCATGCTCATGCATTTGTAAATAGTGATTTTTGCACATGAAAAATATT
>JANZXR010000172.1:35825403-35847703 GCA_027575705.1 Erythroxylum echinodendron | reverse complement strand
CATATATGAATGCATGAATATGATAAAGACACTTTCAATTATTCTAACCCATTCAAAAAGACCACATTGCCCTTTCCTATAAGTGAGGGGATGTTACACTTAACATTGGATAGTGTAATATTCTGATGCATCTAACCAATATCATACAATATTGTTGAAAAGAAATATCAATGACTTCATTTAAGAATCTAAATAGAAACTATCTCACAAGTTATGCAATATAACATAATAGATCAATAATATGAAATAATAAAACAATATTTTTCTCCCTTATTTCAAGTAAATTACATGAAAATTTACTCAATTAATTTTTAAGACTTTATCTAAACTTTTATAGAGTTAAAATTTATTTATTACCAATGTAATAAACTCAAAAAATAAAAAATATCAACTTTTATGCACCCATTTTTCTTACAATACTCATTAAAAAACTAATCCAAGCAACATACATATAGATTATTTCTCAATAAAATTTCAAATACTCATTAGAGGATTTAATTCTTATGGTTTGGTTTATTTCTTTTTTATAGTTTGATTATACTTTTACAAACGTTTTTTACATAATTATTCAAATATATCAATTTCCTAAAATATCACTAGTAATTATGCTATAATTTTAATCAATTATATCAGTACATAATTAACCAAAAATCATAATATATTTGAAATTACAATTTTATAGTGACAATTCAAAATTACTATTTAGAGATAATAATTTAGAGACATTACTTGAGTTTGTATAGAAAATCAATAAAAATTTCACTAATTTTAGAATGCCTTATATATGTTTTATATATTTTATGCAAATATGTCTAATTTTCATGAGGCACTTTTTATTTGTTTGAAAGGTTTGATAATGTGTGTATACAATGGATCTTTTTAGGTAATTAGCCACACTATGACAAAAAGTGCTTTAGACAACAGATGAAAACATAACTGTAAGTACAATTATTATTTCCTTTTTATTAAGGCAACATAATTTATACTATTAAATAAAGTGGCACTGCTATAAATATAAGGCAACAAAAATTTCAATTTTTGACTAAGGCAACACAATAGTTTCAAACTATAGCAACAATGTTGAATAGATATTGCAACAATTTAAGTCTTTCTATGATAACAAAGTGATTTTTCAAACAATAATTTGTAACAACAAAAGCAATAATTTATTCTTTCATCACTAATAGTATGTTAATGTAAAAGCAAACTCTTGCCATTAAGTAGTCAATATCTATATATAAATTAAAAGCAATATACATACATGTATGTATATTGCTTTTAATTTATATATAGATATTGACATGTATGTCTTAATTGCATACATACTATCAATTGTAATCCACCAAAAAACTACCTTTATATATAATATATAGTCCATAAAGACTTATAAAATTCAACCTTTAACATATTCAAAATATAAAAGAAAAAATCACTAGCTAAAATATTCATCTACATTATCTTCCTCCATTTGATATGGAATATAAGTGAATTAATATAAGTACTAAACAAAACAAATATGTATGGGCACTCTAAAATCCTTCACCAAGTATGTCTTTATCCACTCCTAATCATCACCTTCCTACAAGAAAAGAAGAAGAAAGAAACAAGAAGTATATTAGAATTGTAAAACTACATTGCTTATAAATAGGTTGATATATCTAAGGAACAAAATACTAATTACTTTATTGTAACCTCAATTTAATCAAGACAAATAATATAGTCCAAAAACTATCAACACAACAAATACAAAAAGCATGAGTATATGTAATTAATCTTAATAAAAAAGAAAACAAGATGATGTACAATAACAGTGAGTTAAAATCAAGTAATTTCAAATCCTTTAAATGTAATTATGTACTCAGTTAAGCATCATGACGTGTCATGTAAGACAACAATTAAATTTTGGTTACCAGCAGAAGATAAATTTTGTAGTAAACAGAGCAAGTGCCAACTTCTATGTCTTGATGCCATATTTCCATTAGACATATACAAACATGCCAACAACCAGTATTGATGATTCCAAAGCAATATTCCTTGTAATTGCTTCTGTAAATTAGCATATTACCCATAACATTGCATTTAAAAAAACTTAATATTAACATTTGACCAACTTAGATACTAAAATATGGAAAGAGACATCTTTGTTACGTAAAAAGAAAAAACTTGAATGTTTTTGTCAAAAACATGGGCAGTGATCTACTGAGATTGTTGTAAGACAATTCTTTGAAACACCAAACCAGAGCAATGTTCAAAAACAAAAACTCATCAGTTAGATATTTGATTGACTTTTTCTAAGTTAGTTAATAATGAAATAAACATAAACGCATGAAATATCTATAACTAGTACCGGAAAGTACAAGTTGATCTCACTAGGACTATGACTACTACTAATCATTGTTATCCTATTATCTAATCTACAGAATTAGGTTTAATTTTTAATTTAAAAGAAAATAAAAATAAAAACAAATAAAATAAGTGGACAACGAGATTGAATTAGAGAATTAAGGAAGCACTTAGTAAACTATTAATATCTGAAAATTAGTATCTAGGTTCAAATCTCCCCAAAATATTAACATATTAATCTTTTATTATGCAATTGTTTTAATAATTTATTAGACGTGGAGATTCCTATGGTCTGCAAATAGCAGACCTTAAGTCTAATAATCTAATCATAAGTTTTCCAATCGAATTACTCAGGTTAATGTTTATAGGATTGCTTTACCAATTTGTAAATCCCTCTATTAAGTTTGACCATAAACCAGAAAATGTATGTCATCCCGTCTCTGGGTTGCAATCAACTCCTTCCAATTATGGTAGATCTATTCAAACAAGGATTTCTCAATCTCTATGTTATAAAATCATATTATGATCTAATATTCTGGATCTATTAGAACATATATAAAACATGTTATTGAATCACAGTAGATCAATCCAAACCAATTACATTAATAAAAGAATCAAAACATGCTAAAGTATAAACATAGGTTTCATTTAGCCTAAATATTAACAAGAAGTTTAGCTACATATGATAGAAAATGAAATCAAACATAAATTGAAAGAAAAATGAATAGAAGAAAAAAAGTTCATAATTGTAAATCTCTTTTTATCTCCTATCAAATATTATTACAAGGTAGATATTTAATATTGCGTTCTATTGGATCTCTTGATAATTTCTTCATGTTTTCCATATTCATGGATCAATATCGTCACTTCTGGACATTCTCCATGTCTGGAATTGTCTCCAAAAGGCTACTCCCACCAATTTCCTCAAAAAATTTCCTTTTATGGTATCGTGCATCAAACCATGCATAACCCAAAATCTCTAGAATTCACAAATTTAGACAGACTGAGAGAAGTGCATGGGTTGTTATAGGCTTTTGCATGCCTTTTGTTCTTTGAATCTTTATTTTATGTCATATTTTCATCTGAATTCTTTTCCTTTAAGTCCACGAAGGCAATTATATTATGTAAGAACACTTGAAGAAAATTAAGTATCAAATATAAGATAAAAGTATAAAATATCGAGTAAAAATACATCAAATATGAGGTATAAATATAGTTAATTATGCATATATCAAATATCCACACACTTAAGCATTTGTTTATCCTTAAGCAAATCACATCAAAATTATAAATTTTACAACATCCATCCTTCATCACTCTTGATTTGTCCATTCATAATATGCATCATCATATCCTATTGAATCAAATTTACATACAACTAGAGTCAAGCTATCTGAAGTTGACTTTCTAAGTCAGTAATCACATTATAATCTCATTGAAGTCAAAAGCATTACTCTTTACACCCTCACTAAGATTTCACTCAATGAACTTAAGTGTTTAGGGCGAAAAGTATCAAAACTCTCAATCAATAAATAGTAGAACTCTTACCATAGGCTTACAATAAAATCACATGTCCACTACTTATTTATAAATTAGAAGAAAAAATCCAAAGTTCTTTATACAGGTTGTAATTGGGCTTAGGTTTGGTATGACTGGGATAATAAAAAAGAGTTAATTTAAAGGAAATTTACTAAAGAATATATTACAAGAATTATTTACAAATAAACACATACAGATCCTTTCATCGCAACTTTATTGGCACCATAAACCTATTCACAATTTTTTACTCATATAATAACTCTTTTTAAATAATTAAGTATTTAGTACCACAATTAAAGAAATAATGGACCTTTCAAGAATTTCAAGTCTTAACAAGTAAATAATGTAAATAACCTTCAAGGTTCAAAATAATAAAAAGGCTTCAAAGAAAAATGGGATAAGGGTTAATATGTGGGAATAATCAATGAAAAAGGCTAAGGCTCAACTTGTTTATTCCTAAAAGATAATTTTATGGGTGTGGTAATTATTAATGAAATAAGCTAAAACAAATTGTTGAATCTAAGCTCCTTCATCAAGTCAATGCTTTTAATTTAACAAATATGGTCTCAATATGCATAATAAAAGCAAGTTCTAGAATTATTCTACCACACACGATAGCATATATGAAAGAATAACAAAAGCTTAAAAATTTAGAAAATTTTGCTCTTAGGCTCAAAAGCTCATGAAAAAGATGGGTATTATGTGTGTAAACACTATGCAATATCATTTAATTTGAATATTTCAATGAATACTAAAAATATTACCTATAAAAATAATTTTATTCTAACTATCATCCTTTTAATAATAGACATCTGTTGGCATTCCAACCTTCCTTCTCCTTTCAGGGCCTACCCGAAAGAGAATCCAGTACTTCTTTGTCGTGAATATCTGAATAGGACGAACCACCCCGTGGATATCTTTGCTTCGGAACAAAGCACATACCAATTCAATCAATATTGCATAATGAAATACAATATTTATGGACAAATTTCAACTAAGTTAAGATATTAGTTAATAAAATTTTATAACCAAGATTATAATAGGCTTAAAGAAATCATTAAAAATTCATTAATCCCATCATGCACTTAAAGCTGTACATTGTCCCCAATGTACATAATATAAGCATTTAGAATAAGTGACGTGGTTAAGTTGGTACTTTCCTAAACATGACAATTTTTCTTATTTTTGATTCATCTAATAATAGACTACATCCTTGCAAAATATATATATAGAAAGGGATGACAAGATAAAAGAAAATAACAAAAACGTATAACATAAAAAATGAAAATAAAATAACATAAAATAAAATATATCCTAGTTCACAAGTTGCCTCCCATGCAGCGTTTGTTTAACATTGATTGCTCGACGTACCCTATATGTTGACCCTTATACTAGGTTTACGATCAGTTTGCTTCCACTCATTTCTTCATATACGGACTTTGTAGCCTGTAAGTAAGCCACCTGTTGCAAAATAATAAGAAGAACATAATTTATTAAATTAATAAATCTAATCACATACATTAATGCCCTTTTTAATGGAAAACTGTTAATAAAAGAGGGAATAACAAAACTCCCTCAATCATCAATAGACTCAAATAGTTTTTGTTCGAAGAAGTGGGAACCCTCCTTACTTAAGTTCACTACTAATGCTTCACCAATAGTTTCCTTATTTGGTTCCTCAATTAGTTCTTCCTCAACCACCTCTGTCCACTTTTCTCCTTTTTAGATAGAGTTTTCTGGCTTATGTTCTTCAATTATCTCCTGCCACTCCTCTACTTTTTCTTCTTGGATAGAGACTTCTTCTTTTTCTTGAAGCTCTTCTTAGAATGTTACTCCATTTATGTAGCCAAAACTTGTCTTGTCTTCCCTCTCAAATTTTCATCGGTTAGCTTTCATTTCAGTAAGGATTTTCATTAATTTTTCTGTAATACTCTCTTCCTCTTTCTCTTCTTCTTCTACTAGGAGCTCTTTTTTGCTATTCAGGGTGATTGTCAATCCAAATTTGGTAGGTCTGCTTCCGTAGTACTAGGCAAACTCCTTTGTATCTCATTAGGTATTATCTTTACTAGTTGATATGTATGATTCACCAAATTTTGTATACAAGCCTTTATTTCTTGATGCTTAGTGGTTAATTCTTAAATGAAATCGACATCATATCTTCCAAAGTTAGCTCATTAAATGGAGGTGCCTGGTGCTGTAAATATGCAGTTGGAGCATAATCATTCCATTCAAAACTGAAAGAGTTACCTTAATCTAAATTGTATTTATTCCTGTATAGTGCACGTTGAGGTTGATTATACATGTTCAGTCGCTCCTATATATGAGCTGGTGGTCGATGTTCATGATTGTAGTAATTACTCCCACAAATTTTGCAACATGACATAGACATTGATTAAGCCTCTGAAACCATGTGAAAAACCTTTCTCTCCCATATAGAGATGTTATAGATTGTGAAGACATATTTTGACTCTCATAAAAGTATTGTTCACTCTATCATTCCGTTGTGAGTTATGACTATGACAATGAATCTTAAATCCTACAATGAACTACAAACTCAAGATCAAGCAAAGAAACTCAAAAGATAATTAAATGAATAAGCCACAAATACAATACAATACAATACAAATAAAATAAAATAAAATACAAAAAATAATGACTACGGTAATAGCATTTAGTTGTTACTAATATCAAAGTCCCCATAATGGTGCCAAAACTGGATTGACTTTTTCCAAATTGGTCGATCGAATAAGGAATATGATTACTAGTAATTACCCTTATCCTATTATCTAGTCTACAAAATCAGGTTTGATTTTTAATTTAAAAGAAAATAAAACTAAAAAAGTAAAATAAATAGGTAGCAAGATTGAATTAGAGAATTAAGGAAGCACTTAGTAAACTATCGATATTTGAAAATTAGTATCTAGGTTTGAATCCCCCTAAAACCCCTAACATATTGATTTTTTATTATGCAATTGTTTTATTGATTTATTGGACCGTGGAGATTCCTATGATATGCTAACATCTAATCTTGAGTCTAATGACAAGTAATCCTAAGGTTTTCAACCGAATTAGATTTGACCTAATTAGGAAGATTTATGTCATTCTATCTCTAGGGCTGCAATCCAATCCTTCTAATTATGGTAGATCTATTCAAACATGGATTTCTCAATCTTTATATTATGAAATCATATTATGACATAATATTCCAAATTTATTTTAACATATATAAAACACATAATTGAATCATAATATATCAATCCAAACCAATTGCATTAATAAAAGAATCAAAATATGTCAAACTATAAACATAAGGTTCATTTAGCCTAAACATTAACAAGTTGTTTAGTTACATATGATAGAAAACAAAATTAAACATAAACTGAAAGAAAAATGAATAAAAGATAAAAGGTTCATAATTCTATATCTCTCTTTATCTCATATCGAATGTTCTTATAAAGTAAAGGTTTGATCTTGTTTTCTATTGGATCTCTTAATAATTTCTTTGTGTTTTCCACATTCCTTGATCAATATCGTCACTTCTGGACATTCTCCATGTCTAGAATTGTCTTCAAAATGCTTCTCCCATCAATGGCCTCTGAAAACGTCATTTTATAGTAAGTTGCAAGCTTTTGGGAAGATGCACGAGCTAATGCATAGCCGTGCATAACTTAAAACTCCAAAATTTGTGAATTTGTGTGGACTGGGAGAAATGAACGAGTTGTTTCACGCCCATGCATTCCTTCTTTGCTTCGAATCTTTGTTTTATGCCATGTTTTCATCCAAATTCTTCTCCTTTAAGTCCATGAAGGCAATTATACTATAAAAACATACTTGGAGCAAGTTAAGTACCAAATATATAGTAAAAGTATAAAATATCATGCAAAAATACATCAAATATGAGGCATAAATATGGTTAATTATGCATCTATCAATATTAAACAACCATATTAAAATCAAAAAGAAAGATAAAGATCTTTAGTTGTTACAGTTTGTTTCAATTTTCAAGCAGCTGAAATGAAAACCTCCAATCTTGAAGTATGTCTGAAGGAGAAAACCATACTCACATGAAAGTAAGCTCTAGAATTTTAGCCAATAGCACAGGAAAAGGCCACGAAAAATTATTTTTGGTTAACCTCTTACTCTCATTACGTGACAAAACCAAAAAACTAACTTTGTTATATAAGATCACTTTAAAAAAGATATCATATCAACATTAATTAAAGATTGTAAAAGAGACAAAACCATTTAGTTCCTAGTAGTGAATATAAAATTAGTAGCATTTAACAAATCCACATGGACAATTTATGAATTATTTTTTCTTATCATTTTCTTGTTTCTTATGCAAATAAATTGAATGTTTCTTAATAATTAGAGGAAAACTTCCAAACTAATTTAAAGTTTTAAAAGGAACACAATTATAAGCTAAAAATGAGAGTTAAGGAAAATACTGTAGATCTAAACCTTCTTTATTAATACTAATGAAGAAAACAAATCAAAATTTAGATTATATAAAGGTTACAAACTTCATAACAACAACTAGTAGAAATAATGTCCATGGTTCATAAAGAACTAAGATCAAACCTAGTTTCTTGATATCACTCCTAATCATCCTTAGATAGGAAAGCCTCGCACTTTTAACTATGAAATTCATAACTAAAAGTGCTCTCTTCTTTTATTTAACTATTATAACCACTACAAGAAAAGAACTCCTTAAAACATCATAGAAGGTAGAAAAACGTCGCAGAATACCTTCTACGATGTTTTTAAAAACGTTACAAAAAATGTCACAGAATGTAGTGTAGGTAAAAGGTTTTCGCGACGTTTTCAGGAAAAACGTCATCGAAAACACTAACATTCCACTACGTTTTTAAAAACATCACTGAAATATTGGACTTTTGGCGATGTTTTAAAAAACGTGGCGGAATGTAATGTCGCGGAAAACATTCCGCGACGTTTATCTTTTAATTATTAAAATAATTTTAATTTAATAATTATTTTTTAAAATAAAATTTTTATAAATCTTATTTGTTTAATAACTATTCAATATTATTTATAAACTTTATTTATTTAATACTTCAATTTTTAGTATCTCATTAATTTTAATAATTATTCATGTATTACGAATTTTATAGATGCAAATAATTTATTATTTGATTGCAATTCACAAACATATCATAATACACTAATTAATATAAAAATCTATAAGAAACCGGTTTTATTATTTCTCGAAGTAAATTGAGCATGTATACAAAAAACTGAGAATTGTTCTGTATTATTGATGCCATTTTACAAAAGAAAAAAAGAAAAGAGAAACTGGTAAATCACTTCCGCGACGTTTATCTTTTAATTATTATTTTTTAATTTTTAAAATAATTTTAATTTAATAATTATTTTAAATAAATTTTTTATAAATCTTATTTGTTTAATAACTATTCAATATTATTTATAATCTTTATTTATTTAATTCTTCAATTTTTAGTATATCATTAATTTTAATAATTATTCATGTATCACGAATTTTATACGTGCAAATAATTTATTATTTAATTTCAATTCACAAACATATCATAATATACTAATTAATATAAAAATATATAAGAAATCGGGTTTATTATTTCTCGAAGCAAATTGAGCATGTATACAAAAAACTGAGAATTGTTCTGTATTATTGATGCCATTTTACAAAAGAAAAAAAGAAATGAGAAAATGATAAATCACTAATTCTGCAACTGGTCACTATCTCCAATTTGAGATTCAAAAAGAGGAGCTTGAGATAGCAATCACCATAGCAATTATGTCCTGGCTTTAAGACTTGTTTGTCCTTCAGAGGGAAAAAAACAAAGCCAACTTCTGTTATGCCCTCATTTGTCTCAATCCTCAAAACTCCAGCCAGTCTCCAACTAAATCAAGGAACCTGGTTGAATACAAAGATTCTGGCGACTACGTGAACTAATGCTTGACGTTCTTAAAAGTTTGCAGAATTCTTGAAGGTTTATTTTACCATCTTTATCAATGTCTGCCTCCTCAAGCAGTGGATCAATGGAACCTTTTAAGCCAATGTGCTGCAAAGTAAACATCAATTAGATATTTCTCATGATTTAGTCTTTCGTTGGCTAGTAGAAGAGTCAAATATAGAAGCAGGAAGGGATGAACTACGATGCCGAATCTTTGACAGACAGAGATCCTACTCACCATTCTAAGCTCCTCTGGAGTAATGTATCCATCTTTATCAAGATCAAATTTATCAAAGGTAGCTTGTGAACGTTGTTGCCACTTTTCAGAGTTATGCTCTTCCAATTGATGCACATGTAGGGTGGTCGTAACAAACTCAGAAAAATCAACAAGTCCATTTGTGTTAATGTCAATCTGCATTAAATGGTAAAATAATAACCAAGTGTTTTAGTAATTGCAGGAGCAACGTTCATACTACATCAGAGACCATAACTTGTAACAAATTTTCTCTCTGAAAAATGAAAATAAAAATTATCACACAAGGATCTGTTATTCGACTGAAATTTCTCTCTAAAAGGGCATATACGGTAATCATGCCTAATGGGAAAGAAGACCATTTGGCCATAATTTTTTGTAAATCTCATATGTATGTCCTCCAAGTATGAAAATGGAATTCTCCCAAGATGAAGAACCAAACATTCAGCAAGAGATATAAGACAAATGAAGCAAATGTAATCATTAAGATGTCTTTCAACACTACCAGAGGTACTCAATCCTATTTTCAGAACTCGATCACAAAGTTAACCCCTAAAAAATCCCATCTTTTCTCACAATAACAATCCCTGAAAATTTAATTTAAAAAGTCACAAACTTTCTACAACAGAATTAACCGAACACAATTGGGAAAAACATACATACCTCTCAAAAGAACTTCGTATGCATAACCTCCAGAATCACGCAATATCCAGAATTTGCCAAGGGAGAGAGAGAGAAAAACAAAAGAAGCAAACAATCCCACAATGAAATGAAACTCAAACAAGCCAGAGAGGATTAAGGAAGAAACTTGTTAATGATTAAAGAAGGAACAAGAAGATAGAACCAAGGATTTTCGTAGAAGTGACCGAAACTCAGACCTATCTTTAGCTTTGCATTTGCGAAGAAGCTATTATTTGCTCACCAACCCAGGACAAGACAACGAGAATTTTATAAGAATTCTCCTTCGCTTCAACAATTTCCCCACTCTGTAACACTGGTGATTATTCAGAGAACCAAAACCAAAGACAACGTTGATTCTGCCATGACCTGGGCAAATTTCCAGCAAGATTTCGCTCACTGGTAACTCGACGTCGGGTCTACAGAGTAGAGAGAGGAGAGACAAAGAGATATTAAAGGTTAAAGAGAGAAGGATAAGAGATATTGCTGTTGTTAGTTGGCATTGAAATGAAGACAAAAGAAGGAAACAAAGAAGAAAAACTAACCAGAGGTACAAGGTTGTCACAGCGGCGTCTCCCATATCCAAAAGCCATCGATGTCCAATTTCAAATGTCCCTATGAGCTTTACTAACTGATTTGCCCAAAACACATAGAGAAAAAACCATAAAAGAAACACGCGAGAACACCAAAATGTTTAATTAAACAAAAGGCAAATGTCATTTGTGACGTTTTATTCAATAAAACGTAGCGACTTTTATTTCGCGATGTTTTAATTAAGTAGCGGTTTTTATTTCGCGATGTTTTATTGATAAAATATCTCCAAAGGTATTACAAATTCTAGAAAATGCGAACTTTTTGTGATGTTTTTTAAACGTCACAAAAAGTTTTTACAATCTGCGACGTTTTATCAATAAAACGTCGTAGATTGTCTTATTTTCTTGTAGTGAACATTCATCTCAATATACTGATCTTATTACCATACTCTTAATTATTCTAAAACAAGAACTTTAAAATTATAAAAAAGGACAATTATTATTCTCCAATAGGCTTATATCCTAAAGTAGTGGGGGAAAACTACTATAAAATATTTCAATTCCTTTTCTAATAAGAAGAAATAATATCTGGTCAAAATTTTTAGTCCTTGTCATTCTTCATAACTTGAGAAGTCAATTGCAACAATTAACTATTGTCATATGCATCTTTCACTCAGGCAATTTGTAAAATCATCCTCATATTAACAGATGTATCCATCAATCATTCAATTGAAGTATTTTCCTAGCTCATCCTAAACTTTATACTCACAAATACATTCTTTAAAAACCTTTTCTTTTCTTTCTTTTCCATATACAAGTCTTTCCTAGGAAACTAATATGCATAATGACCTTCTTTATTACATCTCAAAAACTTATTTCTATGATAGCCTCATTTAGTTTGCAAATTAAATTGCCTTACTTATTAATTATTGTCAGCTAGCTTAGCTTGTTTGTTTCACATATCAAGCTTAGGATCCTAGGTAACTATCTTTTATCGGTTTGGGTTTGGAACACCTTAAGCCTCAAGGTTGTACAGCTTTTTTAGAATTTGCAAAATCAATGCATAATGATTGCGACCATTAGGAAATTCTCTATATGACCTTCCACTACATGTAGCCATAGTTGAACCAATACTCTACGACCAAATTAATGCGAGAAAACTAAAGGATAGCTTAAACACTAATTGGAAACTGGAAAAGGAACACATTTTAGATTAAAAATAAGAGTTAACCAAAAAAGTAATATATATGAACATTTCTTTATTAATATTAATAAAGAAAAACTTAAAATTAAATCATACAAAGATTACAAACTTCACAATAGCATCTTATAGAAATCAAATCTAGTTCTAGAAAACTAGACACCATAACTAGTCTTTACAAATCACCCTTGAGTTTAAGAATTACTTTTAACTCTAAATTGAATGCCAAAAAAATAATCACTTTTCTTTTACAAATGAAACGTCTACCTCTTATATGAATCTTACGTAGAACATCTAATTCCACTAAAACAAGAACTAAGTTAGATTACCAAAAAAAAATTACTTGTGCTAACCAAAATAAAATTCACTTGCACTACTATTTCCTAACCAACAAGGACAAAATGAAACAAAAACATCTCAATTCATTTTAATAGGGATTTTAATTATGAAAAAGATAACTAATTGTTTCATTCATTATGAATAGATACAACTACTAAACAAACAAATTGCCATCACAAGCTTAGAGATAAAAACATGTTTTGGAAAATCAAATATAAGCATTTACATTCAAATTTATATCCTAATTATTAATGAAATAGGAACAATCATTACGCAAAAAAGGATTCATTAGATACTCCAAAGGGATAAAGCAATGATGTGACCAAAGATCAATTTATGAAATTTTGACTAGAAAAACACATGTTTTGTTGTAAAGGAGAAATAAGTAATAACAGTAATTTGTTACCTTAAAGCATGATGTAAACCACTAAAAGAACTTGATTTAATAATTTCGCCAATATCTACTTGAGAAGAATCAGACAAGTTTAGCAGAGCCACTGTTACACAATCATCATCTTTATCATTTTCTGACTGTTGGTTTTTCATACACAGAACTATGTCAAATACATAACAATTGGGTTTAAGTTCAGAACCCAGAATAAATGCATGCTTGTGGTGGATGGAAAACAGCATCAGCAATTGTGTTTGCCAAGTCTTTGATTTTAACTATGCGTAAGATGCAACGAAGCAGATACAGGAAGATACAGGAAGTCGTAGCACTAATTCCTTTCTTTTTCTTTTCTCTAAGTTTCACGGAAACAAATAAAATTTAAGAGAATAGAAAATGTCACAAGACACTACAGGTATTAGAGACTCTTCATGCTATATGTTACTATAGAACAAATCTATTCCTTTTCCTTCTTTTTGTCGAAGATATGTTGTCTTAAAAATGAAAGCATTCAAATTATAACTAAAATAAAACTTAAACAACTTAGATTTTTTTATATAATACAAGCACCAAAGAAAAAATATAGTTCGTAAAGTTAAGTGTTTAATGGATATTGTACAAGTTTGATATAAAAATCTATAAAATCCAAATGGAATCCCCAAATTCTTAATAGTGATTTTTAAAATTGGCAAGTTAATAAAGCTCCCGATTTCATCAAAAGTATAATCAAAACCTCCAACAATCAGTTGGATGAGAAATCAAGTCAAAACAAACCCTAAAATCCCAAGCACGACACATATATAAGAACATATTATGAAATCAAATCATAAAGAGAAGCAAGAGATGTCTGGCTAAACTTGAGAGTGTACTATTCGCCGATGAGCTTGGGATTACCATAGACAAAGATAAGCATGTTGTCGGCTGGGCCAGAGGGTTGACAATCGACAGTGGTGATGTTGTGATGACACTCAGAAAATTATATTTAACTCTATCCTTTGTTCCTTATAATTAGTCTTATAATCCTCTCGTAAGTTTTATTGTATATCACTTTTTTGTTCCCTCAAATATTATAAAGGATTATAGATATAATTTAAAATAATAATACTTTAATTGTTGTTAGTTATGATAAAGTTCAACCATTTCGGTCTGATTTGACTCAAACTAGATCGAGTTAATCAAATTTCAGGTCATGTTTTGTTTTTTAAAATACTTTTAGGTTTTAAGTCAAGCTCGGACTGTCCAGTCCAACATGATCCAATATTTAAATTTTTAAAAAAATGAATTTATTTTATTTTAAAAATTAAACAATATATTTAATCAAGTTTGGTTAAGTTCGATTGTGCTCGAGCTCACGCCAAAAGCCTCAGGTCAGGCATGAGCGCAAATACAAATTTCAAATAGAGCTTAGGGCTAAGCTAGTACGAGTCAAACGCTACTTATTTTCACCCTTAATTATTATTTAAAGTTGCAACAAATTTAATTATTGCTTATAAAAAAATTTATGGCAATGACATTTTAATTTTATTTTCTTTTCAAATATATGACAACAAATTATTATTAACGTTACTTATTAATATTATTAAAAATCGTACTTTAAAAACATGCTCATTATATTAGTTTTAAGCAACACAATTTAAAATGTTACAAATTTAATATTGCCTAAAAGATTTTTGTTTTAGTGTCAATTAAAAAATGTATAATCAAATACAATGATAAGTTAAATGATAATTTTTAGAAAACACAAGTACATTCGAACGAATTGTTAATGTGAAAACCTTATTGTTTAATCAAATGATAATACATCAAACTGAATCTTATCCTGTAATCTTTAGTGGTTTAAATCACTACAAGAAAATAACAAATTACCAACAGAAAATTAGCGACAAAATGCATTATGTCTCTAATTAGCGATGGAAATTGACTTTTCTTCGGCAAAGTTGACAGATTCACTAACGGCTAACACATTCGTCGGTAAACGTGAAAGGAAAATATCCCTATGTGTTTTTTGTTGTATTATAGTGACGGAAAATGAGGGTCTATCCCAAAATTAGGTGACATCAACTGGCAAAAAAAATAAGTAACTTGAATACTGACAGGACAATATTTCCATCGGTAACTGTCGAATTGTCATAAAATAAAATGACATCAGTTGGTTTTAATCCAAATGACGTCATTTTATCACCAACGTTTAGAAGACTCAAAGTTCCACTTCTTCTCCCTCCCTTATGCTATTTTCCCTCCTCTCACCATTAACGTCGTCAGTTCTCTTCTTGGAGAGCTTCCACCTTTAATTTTTACTTTGTTTTTGGTCCATCGTGCATCATTTTCAGGTAACAACTCTATTGAGTTTATTTTGTCTCCAAAAAACAAAGGTGTTAGATGTTTTATATATATGACCGTCGGTGGGTGGGAGGGTTTTGTTTGAATTGTTGATTTATGTGTTTTTCATTTGAATTGTTGGTTTATTTGTTGTTTAAATGTGTTGTTGTTGGTATATAATGAAAAAATGCAGTTGTTTTATTATTAGTTAGAGATAATATAGGTTGCCTATGAATTGTTTAATGAAATGTCTATTAGAACAAACATTTCTTTTTATATTGATTGGTCATTCATTCAAATATTACTCTGAGACATTTATTCATTATAGTCAAATTTTTATTCCCATAATAAAGTGAATGAATTATTTATATGTTGTAAGCAATGGTATTTTTTTATTTTTTGTTCACAGGAGTTGTATTGAATGTTTGGAGTTATAGTACCGTATGTGTTGATGCATTGTGTTCGTTATACTTAAACATGTTATTCCCATTATAAAGTGATGTTATTTTTTATTCATAGGAAATGTATTGAATGTTTGGAGTTATCATATTATATATATTAAGGTATGGTATTTGAAACCTACAAATTGAGCTTTCTTAAGGATACACAAAACAAACAATAGAAGTTGATGTATGATTATCATGTCTTTTAAAATTAGCTTAGATAACATACTTACCAAAAATTGACATCATACAATATTAACTCCTACTGTGATTAAATCCAAGTAATATTCAAATGTGTTGTTTTTGAAAGCGATGTTTTCTTTATTGTAACATTGAAAATTTTATTATTACCAGATTAAAATTATTGTTAGATTTAAATTGAAAATATTTTAATTACCTTTTTATTATGACACTAGAGATGTGAATTTCACTCCTAATTTACTTACTGTTACGAAAGATTTAGTGTACTTCTCATCTTTCGAAGCTTATGGACTTTAGCATCTTAAAATGTCGTCTCTATTACGAAACCATCACAGAGGCCTTTCTTTTATAGAAAAGATGAAGACATAACACGCCCACACGTCTAGTGAATTTACAACATATTTATTATATCCGCCAAGTGTTAAGTACTTATAAGATAAGACATTAAACACTTGAGATAATTACAAGTAGTTTAGACAATTTAAATGGAACTGTCCAATAATTAAACGACATAATACTTAGCCCTTAGGTATGACTAACTCATGTATGAGTATGATTCAAGTCGTAAGGTGATGTATAAAGCTTTTCCATTAAATATCAATAATTGTGATTAGCTTTTATTCTAATGTTAACGTGTATTTTCCTTATATTAAAATTTGAATAAATTTTATTTGATTTTACAATATCAATTTAACATATTAAAATTACTATAAAATTAACCTTTAATCTTTTTTAATTACGATATTGAGCTCATAAGATCATTATCAAATAAATATTTATATTATTAAAATGGTATGCATTAATAAATTTATTAAAAAATAAAAAAATAAAATAAAAATCTTAAATGTTTATTCTCTGTAGTAATCCTGATCCAACCTAAAGACCTACAGAAGATAATCAAGGTTACAGTGTCACGAAGAAGCAATTGAAAGTTAGGCCAACCATCTTGCACGAGTAGTTTAGCGTTACCATGTTGTAGACCCTTGGAGGAAGGAGACTCCAGTCCTGCAAAATACGCTCATTTTTTAGCCTTGTATTGTATTAGTTGTCGCAAATTCTGACTAATCCACGAATCCTTTTGATGATATATATTAACCCACCACCTGTTCTAGTCTATTTGCTTTGGCATTACCTAGGCTATTGTCTAGACTCTTGGTTGCTTGTAGCTATCTATTTGTTTTCTCCATTTCACATCTTCTTGTTATTACTTCACAAACAACTCTTGTTAGTTCGTATGTTTAGAATTGTGAGAGATATCGAAGCAATGGTTAAATGCAAGTAAAACAAAGCTAATAGTACCTCAACTTAGATATAAAAACTTCCAATCAAATATAACATTATCAAATAAAATTTATTGATGGTATATTTTTTTTAAAAATTTATGGTTGATTTATCGATGAAAATTTGATGTTTTCTCGATAAAATCAGTACCATTTATTGACTGAATATGACTAACCGTTAGTAATCACAGAAGGAATAACTAATTTCGTCGGTAAATTTAGCGATGGAAATTAATCGTCGGTAAAATTATCGACGGAACAATCATAACCATCGGTAATGTTTGAACAAACTTATCGATGGAAAATTGCAAGCCGTTGGTAAAATTACCGACAGAATATAATTTCCGTCGATAAATTTACTAAAGGTCAACCGTAGAAGAAACCGTCGGTATATTTACTAACATTACATTTGTTATCTGTCGGTAATTTTATCAACGAAAATTTTGTTTTCCGTCGGGAATTATTAACTACGACCGTTTCTACGACGCCTTTGTTTATCGGTAAATTCCGCCGTTAAACTGACTTACCGATAAAATATTAACATTTTCTGTTAATAATTTCCGTTACAAAAACGATATTTTGCTTATAGTGAATTATGTACAAGATTAAGTAGACAGACACAATCATAGTGATCCCTTAGTTTCACACCACAATAAGTAGACAGATTTATTGACGTGAAATAGATCGGATCGAGACAACTCGTCAATGATTCAGTCAATCAACCCAACTTTTTGAAAATCCAATTTAATTATAGTTTAAAACTAATTCAAATTCAAGTCATTCGATTCAAGAAAAATTATACTTAAAAAAATATTAAAACAACGTGATTTTATAATTACAATTACAGGTCATTCAAATCGTGGGAGCTAGCTTTCGATGGATTGGCATCCCTAATTGGCACGCTCATACACCTAGGATGCATCGATACGGTTGGAATATCATCCCGATACGCCTGACTCACACCGTTACTTGTCATTTCCAAAGCTGCTCCTACCTTTATTCTCTCACTTCCTCATGCCAAAATTTCTCAGACAACTATGCTACATGTTCTACTTCCTAGGTTTCTTACATGCTCGGTTTTAGGAGAAATGAATAGCACTCTTTCCTTTGAATCCATTAACGTGAAAAATTAACCACGAAGCCATGTGTGAAGCATTTGCCTAAACAAAATCAAAACTTTGTCTGGAATTCCTAGCACAGGAGAACATTAACCCTCCACCCCACAAGTACTATCATCATATCTTTCTCTTTGTTGTGCTTTCCAACTTTCGCGGCACATGGGACCTGTCTTTGGAAAATCGAAAAGAAAATAAACACAAAGAAAGTTAAAGCTTCCCTTGAACGTTATTTTTGGCTCATTATGCAAGTTTTAACCATGGGAATGGCAGTCAGTATCGTAGCAGATCATAATATCGCACCTGAATCCACACGTAAGTGCCCCGGTCCAGAGGCATCGTTTTATCCCTTTAAAAGGGACCACCCATCTTAACGAAGCAAAACCAAATCTTTAAAGCTGGAGATAGTGGGACGGAGACTGACTACTGTACTGGAAAGATCGAACAGATACTTGTACCTCTCCAATCAACCACTTGAGTTCCAGATAAGGAGTACTGCAATTCCAAGTACTGTCCGATCACAACTTGAACTTATTACTTTAATTTGCAAACGGAAAACCAGTAGGCCGTAACTGTGATCCAATACAACATCTGGAGATGGACTTTCATTTGAACTATGTCACCTGTATCTATTAGAGATAACTTCTTTTCTTAACTAGCAAATATGGGTTTGACTCATTGATATTTGATAATCTGTCTCTTAATTTCTGTGCAGATTATTTAAACTTGATAAAGTTGGCCTGCGCCATAATCAAGGGCGAGAAATGGACATCCATTAAGTGGACGTAACCCAGGAAGAGACTTATTTTTCAGCTACTTACCAATTCTTTTATAAAGTAGAGGACATCAACTTATTTTCTTTTTTTCTACTAACATTTCTAAGAAATTATCATGTTTACGAATTTTCTGACTCAGGTAACCTCATCACATACAACTGATTGAGGCTTAACAATTTACATGAATAGAATATGTCAAACATATTAATTTATTTATTTATCATAATAGTCAATAATATATTATCATATTTATTAATAGTTAAATATATTTTATTATTTTAATATGATAAAAATTAAGTAATTTT
This sequence comes from Erythroxylum echinodendron, assembly GCA_027575705.1. Taxonomy (NCBI): domain Eukaryota; kingdom Viridiplantae; phylum Streptophyta; class Magnoliopsida; order Malpighiales; family Erythroxylaceae; genus Erythroxylum; species Erythroxylum echinodendron. The sequence continues at coordinate 35,828,036 of JANZXR010000172.1, read as the reverse complement.
ATTAAATTATTTACTATATAATTATAATAATATATAAAATGATAAAATTTTCATTTATTTATAAATTAATAACTAATTTGATTGATTTTTTATTTAGAGAAATATAAAATTTATATTGCTTTATTGATTTATTATATTTACAGATCATTACTTATATAATAAAAATAAGAATATAAAATGTTAATTTTATTACCTTATATATAAATTTATCTTATTTTATTAATAATAAATTTAATTTTTATTAAATCTTTATTATGTGATAATGCTAATAAATAATATAATCAATTTAAATATTAATTAATTAATTTTTTGAACAATATATAAAATTATAAAATTTTTCCTATTTTATTAATTCATCATATTTGCATATTATTACTTATATTAAATACTACATAATATTTATTATTAATTTATTTAATTAGTGATTAGTAAATATTAACTTATCGTATTATCATGATAGTTAAATATATTTATTAGTTTTATTTGGAAATAAATTAAAATTTTGACTAGTACAATAATCAAGTTTATCTTATTTTATTAGTAATTCATTTTTGAGAAATATAATATTAAAAAGTGATATTAATCTGTTATGCTCAAAGCCAAAAATAATTAAATTTTCCTATCATATTAATCTGCCGAACTCAGTGTTAGTTGTTAGTGTTGGTTAGTTCTCCATGCCTTGTCAACTTTTTAAGAGTTAATATTATTTAATTTTTCTTGTTTTATTAAACAGCTAGGTTTAATATTATAACTAAACAGTTATTCATGTCCCGGTGGTTCTCTATATGCCACACTTGTCCTCCTTGATTTATCCACGCGGATAAAATATGTTATGTGTGCTTTCCATCAATGTTCTTAAATTAGTAATTATGTCAAAATTAAATGTTATTTGGATTTATAATTGAATTAGCACAATTTAACCAATATTATGTGACGTATAACTCTAAACTACATTGGAATTAAAGAGTTATGCTTCTGCTCCTGACAGTGTAGTTTTTAGCAACAAACATCATGGAGTCACCTTCATAATAATAACTTAATATATAGAATCGGCTTAAACAACAACTGATAAACAGTATGAATTTACTCCGATCAAAACCACAAGAATACTAGGAGTGATAAGAAAAAAAAAATTAGACCAAACAACAACTATCATCACATCCATGATGATTAAGAAACGTGGATAGTAAACTTGTGACAAGAACAAGTCGAGGTTTGTTTACATGATCAAAACGGCAGCGAAGAGGCTAGCAGCCGCTGTTCCAGCAATAACAGCTGTACTGAAAACCGCACCATTTCCAGCCTGTCCAGGAGCTTCAGCAGGCGGAAAAGAGATGATGGAGGAAACCGGAGATGGAGAAGTCTCGACAGTGGCCGGAGATGGAGCAACCTGTGACGAGGTCTTCTTGCTCGGAGCGGGAGCCAAAGACTGGGGATGATTGGGAGAAGGAGCCAAAGCATGTGGCTTAGTAGCTGACGACGGCGGCTGTGACTTAGGAGCAGAGGCTGGGGATCGTGGAGACTTGGTGGGAGAAGATGCCGGAGCCGACGCCGGCGACTGTGCCATTGTTGAGGTCATAAGCAATGTCAATAGCATCAAAACGGTAAGCTTAGTCTGAGCCATTCTAGTCTGAAGCTAGCGCGTTAGAGAACCAAAAAAGAGAGTTAAATAAAAAAACAGAAATTGCAGGCTTTGTTTGCGTGTGTGTGCTTACAAGTAGTGGAAGAAAACTTTCGGGCGGGTATATATAGATGTAGTCTTAAGTGGATCGTGTCGAATCACCGTTGATTAGCTAGAACAGGACATCATTTACCTGCAGAGGTTTATTTTACGTTTTCCTTCGCTTTGCGGCCAACTTATACAACATTTGCGAACCAAGCCCAAGAATGTGTGGGTTCGTGACCACTAAGGCACCGCTGGCAATTGACTCAGACGAACACGTGGATGGGAGTTTGCTCGATGGACATCGAGACCGGTGGGTTCATGCCTGATCCGACCCAATAGAGCCTTGAATAAAGACGTAGTTTTGAAATGTTTTTTCATAAAAATAACAAGTCTAGCCTAGCCAGGTGGCAAATAAATCGAATTTAGCTGACCACACAATTTGGGCTCAGTCAGGTTGGGCTCGTGCTCTGACTATGCCTATTGTCATCTTTAATAATAAGTAAAAAATTAATAATAACAATAATAATAAATAATATTAAGAATAATAAAATAATATTATATAATTAAAATATTAAAAATGAAAATATTAACATTTATTAATATAACTTGTATTACAAATTAACATTATTTAACGATTTCAATTTTTATTCGATAAGAATATAAATAAAAACACAAGTTAAAATTAAATTACATTCAATGAAATATTGATATATACCAAACACTATAATAAGAATTCACCTAATTTTTTTATTAGAATTTTTATAAATATCCAAATATATAAATATCTTTACTTTTATAGATTTATTTTTTGAATAATTAGATTCCAAATTTACTTTACTTTTCTGCCAACTAAATGGAGCCTAAGGGTATGTTTGGTTGAGGGGTTGAGGACGGAAGGGGATGGAACGTAACACGCTTCCATCGTTTGGTTGAAGGTTTCATAATGGAATGGAATGGAATAGGATGG
>JANZXR010000172.1:35795764-35825303 GCA_027575705.1 Erythroxylum echinodendron | reverse complement strand
TATTCGAAGAGCGGAGCTGAGCTTAGAAAGGGGAGTTTTGAATACAAGTATAGTTGATGAATGTATGTTATCCGAATACGATCGTCGGGCTCCAGAAACAGGGTTCCACGTCATATGGTATCCGAGAGAGCATGAAAGTTAGACTCCAGAAACGGGGTCTAACGACTAGCTTCTTAATTTCAAGTAATAAAATAAAAAGGGGGTTTTGATTAGGAAACTGATTAACTGAAATTAATATGAAAACAAATTAAATCAACTGAATTTAAATATGAGAAAGTCAAGATTATCAAACTCCTATTCAAGGGAAATATTTTATCTAATTGTAACATTGATTATTGGTCTAAAAAGAATATTTTCACGATTCAAGCAATTAGTCCGAAACATATTAGGATAGTCGTAATAAGTTCCAAATTTTCCTAAATTAATTGGTTCCCCAATATCCAAACCAAAACTTATCATCTATTGACTGGGTGTGATAGCATTCCATATCGAATAAATTATAGCAATAAGCTCCGTGAAAAAGACTAAATCCTAAGTTAAATAATCGAAATAACTACAACTATTTAATTTAGTTTTCTTGTTTATCATAAGTTAAATATGGAAATTCATAAACAACCTATTTGCTACTTGTATTAATCCTTCATGATAATTACGGATCACTGAATTCCTAGATAGCAACAGAATAACCAATATTAAATTAAATTGTCAAATTAATAGAATATCAATCATTTATGAAATATGAGAACTCAAAATAAGAAATATTTGAATTAAAACATAATAAAAGTTTGAAACACAAAACCTCACAAAGTTATAATCAGAGTATTGAATCCCCTTGAATCAAAAAGACGAGTTTAGCCACACATGGTTTTCACTCCAATAATAAAAATAGAAGAAAGACTAAGAATTGCTAAAAACGTCAAAAAGAGAGAACATTTTTCTGTTGTGAGGAATGTTCCTTTTATATTCTAATCTAATAATAATCTAACTCTAACTTGTAAAGATGTTTATATAAAACAAATTTAAATTCAAACTCCTACATGATAGGGATAAAAAGAAGTTCTCAGTTAAACTCTAACTCTGCAAGTGATCAGCCTTATCCACTGCAACAATCTCTTCACTTTATCCAAAATTTGTCATTATCATCAATAGAGTCTCAATTTGATGCAATATCCACTTTTCATCTCCTAAAACATAACAAACATTAATTTCTATATTTAAACATAAAAATAAATCCAAAATAAAGGAGATAATATTAAATATTATAGCAAGATCAGATCTTATCATTGACATATCTTTGCGACTAAATAGAAAATTCTCACCAAAATAAGGTACGTCAAACATCAAATCTTCATTGTACTAGTGAGACAGTGCCTCAATCCGGTTACATTGCCTCAAGTTTTATCTCATTTAGCAGGCAAATATCGTTGTTCAAATTTTGCAATTTGTCTATTTTCTTATATATTTGAGTCATTAAGGTTATCCAAATGTCTCCTCATGTTTCCTATCATATTTATGTTGCTTTTATTTGGGCTTGGTAGATGTACCCATTGAAAATCTTAGAGATGTCGTGGACTATCTCACACTTTGTTCTAGTACTAACAAATGCCTTCGCAAATGTCAACTTTTCCTATAGCATCAAAGTTAGTATATGCTTCTTTGAAAAGTTTCTTATATTTCTCCATCAAATCTTCATATTGGTACTTATTTGTATGATTAATTGTTGTCTAAAAGACTAGCTTACAAGTGTATCTTTTATACTTATATGATCAATTTTCATAAATCTGACATGTACACTTTCTATGTTTGCGGTCTATATAAAAGTACTTCAAATTTTCAATCAAATACTATACCATAAACTAAAATAAGGAATTATTGTCATAAGTATAATAATAATGTTCCTAAAATTTATCAAAGCAATATAAAGTCAGTCCATATCCTTTGTCGGCCACTCACAAAAGTCCAATTATTGGTTAGATATTTAGTTATTTACCTAAGATATTTAAGGACCAACTCTAAGAATAGTAATTCTCACCCTCTGCAATAACCCAAGCTATTAAAAATATTGTAACTAATTAAGGCACCCCTAAGAAAAGACTATAGAAATTAACCATCTAAACTAAAATTTCCTAAAATCTATATAAGGAAACCAAATTTCAATACATTAACATAATATAAAACTTCTTAAAAGTAGGTTCAAGAATTCAACCCACTTAAGTATAGCTTAACAGGACAATCTATGCTTGTCACTTCTTCTTAACTCATTCTTATAACTATACAACTTTGCATGATGCTTTTCTATTTGATCTCCTAACAATGAAAGAGCTTCCCATTTGGCTTTATAATATGCAACCTTTTAACGGTTAACTAGTATCTAGATTGCAATTCACTCATCATCTCACTAACTAGCTAGTTGAGATTCTTCCAAAACTTTTCTATAAATTGATTTGTCATCCATTTGTTGTTAGCTTGCTTATTTTGCTACCTTTTCTTACAAACATGTCTTTTCTCAAAAATCTTTATTAAAAATATTTCCCAAATCCTACATCAACTTGCATACCCTTGAAAGAATAATGAATATCACAAATTACTTCTATTATGTCTCCTCTTCTTGATACTATATTATCATAATAATTTCCAATAGCATAATTGCGTCTTGCTTCTCTAAAGTCCATTGAATGTTTAAATTTCATCCCTAACTCAAGATTGTAGTCTTTCATGTCTTTTTTTAAATCAAATGTTGCATACCTATTATTTTTCTCGCATCTCTCTTAAAGTAAATCATCACCACTAGTAACTAGGGTAGTCATATCTTCATTGTAAATCATTGTCTAAGTAATGAAAAGCACCTTTTGACATTCGACTTCTAGTGTTGAAAACACTAGGATTCCTTCTACTTTTATCGCCATCAATAAATAACTTTGGAAAAACGATAACCAATAGCTACTTTTTTTGTCAATATTCTCTCCTCATCCCTGGAATGCAAGTTTTCTTTATCATTAGACATTAAACAATTTGAATTGTCATTACCCTAACAACTTCAGCCAATCCCATCTAAGTTCAATTTTTGGACTCCAAATATATTCTTAAACTGTATTTGATAAGTGTTTAAAAAATCGAATGCACTTATCAAATATTATATATTCTCACCGCAATTCAAACTATTTAAGTTTATTAGAAAAATCTCTGTACAAGACATATAGAAATAACACGTGGTATGTCATATCGCCTAACTTAATTGGTGAGGTATAACGAACCGTAACATCAAATTAAATGATATTTCAGAAATTAAAATAGTAAAGCATGGAGTTCAAACTAATCATGAAAATTTGTATAAAATTGTACATTAAAATAGTATTTTCCTACTTTAATAGATAAAAATTATGCATAAAAGGTATTAATTTTAGTTATATTTACATAATCTTTTGCATAACATTTATTAAAAATAATAATAAGTATACTAAAAATTATTATTTATAAACTAAGTACATAATTTAAATAAATATAAATATTTTTTTATTTAATATGATAGAATAAGTTAATAAACATGAAGATTTATACTATGGATACTCTTTATGTAAAAAGAAAATTTTGATGCTAAAAATAAAAATAAGAAATTGTATTACATAAAATATTCCTTTAGTTACTTATATTTAGAAAAACTATATAATAAGACAAGATGTACGAAAACTTATTATTATAAAGCAAATAATTTAGACCTAAATATTATTTGAAGTAAGGATTTATTGAGTATCAATACTAAAAGTGATAAGCCAATAAAAATCCTCTAAATTTCTCTAATTTTATTAAAGATAAAAGCAAACTTAATATATTTTAATTGAATAAAAATAGCCAAGTGAATTATTTCAAATATTTAAATAATAGTATGCATAATATTTTATTTGAAAAATAAATAAATAATATTATTTTACAGGCAGTCTGAGTAGACTTAAGTAAGGCTTAGGTTGCATATCCTAAGCCTGGGCTGCATGTAATAGCTTAGGGTTAGGCCAACCTATTGTCATGCCTAGGTTGAATAACATTTTGAAAAGAAAACTCTTGAATTAATTTAAAAAAGAAAAAAGAAACAAAAATTAATTAGGTTGCATTCAGATTAGACTAGAGGTTAAACCTACTTATTTATGTCATATCATATTTGGATTTTAACCTATCAAAATTCCAAGTTTAAGACCATTCTTAAACTACATTCATTAAATATAACATAATTAATTGTTATTGGATATTTTAAAAGACAATAAAATAATCACAAAAATATAAATAATTCTAAATTGTCTTGACATTAATTTTGAAGTATTATCATATTTTTCTTTCCTTTGTAATTTATCTTCTATAAAGATAACATCCTGTTGATAACAACCTTGCATTTAATTAGATCTTATAGGCGATACCCCTTCACTATGTCGCCATATCTTAAAAGTAAGCATTTCCTGAAATATGGATCTAACTTCATGGGTTTTTTTTACGACACCCCTTCGCTATATCACCATATCTTAAGAGTAACATTTCCTAAAATATGGATCTAATTTCATGGTTTTTTGAGAATTATACAAGTACACAGAAGTATGAAATCACCTGGCTTTCCAGCTTCCATCTCCATTAATGTTTGCAACTTAATTACTATTGAAATAAGCTTACTCACATATGATCTGATTCACCAATTCAGCTCTTGAGATAAGTTCATAATGATGGAACCATTTTCTTTTAAAATTTATGTGAAAAGTAATTTCTGAAAGTAATTTCTGAGTTAAGTATTCATGCATCAAGAAATAACTTACTTCTTTTAATTATCGTTGTTGCTTTATAGCACAGAGCATTGCTAACATCTTGCAAATTTTTCTTAAAGATTGGAATTTTTCTTATTTAAAATAAGCAATTTTTATATGACCTTTCTTGCAATAATTGTGACATTACAAGTTCTTCTTACTTCTTGATTCTGATTTACTATGATTTTGATTCCCATTTGGTTCATGTTACGTTGATCTAGCTCTTATCACTATTAATGACTTATTATAAACTATACTATTTGTTCTTCTTATTCTTGTATTGACTTTTCTCTACCAGATTTGCAACTATAAAGTCAGTAAAGACTAAATAAACTGTAAGAAGATTATTGGTTAAAATGATGATGAGTTTATTATACAATTAAAGTAAACTTTGAAGTAAAAGTTCTGTATGTTCACATGGGTTTATTTTATAACCCAATAATGTGAGTTGAGAAAATAGAATAGTTATTTCTGATGTACTTAGTCTTTAAAGTGGATTCTGACATTCAAAAAGTATAAAGTTTCTTTTTAAGGAAAATTTTATTGTGGAATGAAAGTGGATTCTGACATTCAAAAAGTATAAAATTTCTTTTTAAGGAAAAATTTTATTATGGAGTGACTTAACCTCTTACATATTTGTAATATGATTCTAATATCTCTCTTGCATATTTCATCTTCTCTTCAGTCAACAAAACTTTATTTACTAACACTAAATGAAGATTTATAATAACATTCACATCCATTTCATTCTATTTAGTGTTAATTGTAATGTATGTTGATCTTTTACTTTTAACTACAAGGCAATTATCTTTTACGAGGATAGCCTTTATCTTCAACTTCCACAACATTAAAATTTTCATATTGAACTTGTAAATCTTAAATTTAGTTTTTATTATTTCTACCTGAAATTACTTTAAGAGAAATAGCCCTCACTATTCCACATAAATAACTATCATTTACATGCATAGTATCTAACACATTTAAAAGTGAATAAAATATTTATTTTTTTATGTGAAGGATCCAAGGATCCACTTATAGTGACAACCACAGATCATATGATAAGTATATATGTACATCCTAATTAGGCTTTGATATCACTTATTGGAATGATTAGGTGGATAAAATAAGATCAGTACTTAATTAAGATTGGAAGCAATAGGAAACATGCAAAATATTATTATGAGTTAAAAAAAACAGAAGTTACAACTTTCATTACAAACAATTCTAATTATAAATTAGAAATGTTAATTTGTATCATAAAACTTATAAGATTGGATCATCATGACTCTACTCTTGGATATTTGAATATGTTTGTTAACATATGAAACAAGAAAATGATTCAATTTCTATAATTGAATTAAACTAATAATAACAATTTTTTCAATTTTTAAATTATTATAAATTTTAATAATACTTTTTTATTACATATTATTTACTTCTATGCAAAGTTATTAATACTGCTCTGTACCAGCTGGTACCGACTGGACGGTATTGTACCGGCTAAAAAATGGAACGGTATGTTGGGTTTTGGTACCGGTCGGTACTCGCTATACTGGACAGTACCGAGCCAGTACCTTGAAAGCTGCAAACCCGAAGGACTAACCTACAAAATTATATAATTTTCGCTAACTACCCCCTGGCCTTTTCTATTCTCTGTGTCTGCTCTCATTTTTTGTTTTTCCTCTCTCTCTCACCGACTCATCCTCTCTTCTCTCTATAGCTCTTGTCATCCTCTCCTCCACTCATAGCGGTTCGCGGTGCTCTCCGGTATTCTTGGTTGCTCCTTCGCCTATCGCGGGTTGTCATCTCCTCTGCTTGTCGTGGGTTACCATCTCCTCCGCTTGTCGTGGGTCACCATCTCCTTCGCCTGTCGCCACCAACCACTATCGGCTCTACTCTCAATCTTTAACAACCATAGACGCATCATTTGACAGATCTGGGAATAATACCCATATCTGGACCCGAACCAAGAGTGAATCCGACTATGAATTTTTGTTTGTTGGTTGTGTTTTTTCCAATTTTTGATAGAATGATTTTGATAATTGTTTGTGTTATTGTGAGCAATGAAAATGTGAAGATTTCTAGTTAATTGTTTGAGTTGGAGATTTGGAGTTGTGAAGGATTTTTGGTTATTCGTAATTGTTTGTGAAGGATTTCTAGTAAGTGTGTACGGACGTGTAAAATTTGTTGGGTGTTTTGATTTTGGTAATGAAAACATGAAAGTTGTGGTTGATTTGGTTGGTATTTGGTAATGAAATTGTTAGAGTCAAATGTTTGGTTTGTTTATTTGGTTCATGAAAATTGAAAGTCGTATGGTATATTGCAATGTATTGTGGTTAAGTTAATTGTAATGGAATTTGAAAATAAAAACAGAAAATTAAGATGATCCATTCATGCTTTGCTAAATGACATCATATTCATAAGGAAGATCCATTCATGTTATGCTAAATGGCATGTAGTTGTAAGTGCAATTATATTACCATTAGTTGAAGAAAAGATAATTTGTTTAAACATACATAAAAAAGAACCTAAATTGAAAGAGCTCAAATGGCATCATATTCATATAGAAAGGCAACAGTTAGAATTGAATACTTTGGATATATTTAAAGTTTGAGTTATTAAATTTAAGATTTAATTAATTTTGTATTGTTTGTTTAAGAAGTCATAATTAATTGCAATGTTTAAGGTATATACTAGTTTTTAAATTTCAATTTAATTATAATAATTTTATCCAAATTTACAGTGGAATATTTTATTATCCCTAATCTTTTTGATTCATCTTGATTATTGTAAGAGGACAATTAGTTAATAAACTATGTGGTAATGGTTTGGGAGGTTCTTTACATATCATTGCTAATTTTGTTGATAAAACTACTAAAGGATTAATTTCTTACAAAACTAACATCTTTATATTTTTGTTACAGATAAATGGAAGGAAGTTCAACTACTCATGATCAAACTACTTCAGGAAGATATAATGATCCAGCTCGGGCTTATACTGCATTAGTCCCAAGTATAAAGAATTATACAATTTGCTTGTTTTATAACAAACATTTGAAAGGTGGAGGAATCACCCGATTGAAGAAGCATTTAGCTAGGGTTAAAGGAGATACCTGTAAAAAAGTAAGTCATGATATGAAGTGGCTAATGAAAACATTGCGTGATAAATATCAACATGAGAGAGATAAAAGGGAAAGGTTGAATTTTGAAATTGGTAGTGGAAGTTCATTTTCTAGTTTCCATGATGTTTATGGAAATGTTGAAGGTGGTAGTGGTACTGGTAGTATTCCATCTCAAGCTCAAGAAGAAGTATCTGAACCTGATGTGAGGAAGAGAAGCAGGCAGGTGACTAGTTTCTTTGCACCACGAACAACTTCTGGAGCTTAACCTTCAATTCATAGTGCAATGCAATCAAGAGATGCGGCTCACAATGTCGATATGGCGGTGGCTAGATAGTGGTATGATACAGGTTCATCATTCAATGCTTCTCAATCTTATTATTATCAACCTATGATGGATGCAATAGCCTCTTATAGTCCAGGATACAAAAGGTCCTTCTATTGATGACTTAAAAGGTAAACTTCGGAGTTGTTTTCTTTATGAAATTAGAAGTTATTTAGCTGAAACAAGAGTGAATTAGAGTACTTATGGATGTTCAATGATGTGTGATGGTTGGAAAAATAGGAGAGAAGAGCCTATTATAAATTTTTTGGTTTATTCTACAAATGGCTCTATGTTTTTGAAATCTATTAATGCATCTGGCCTTATTAGAAATACTGAGACTTTGTTTGAGATATTTGATAAAGTTGTGAGCGAAGTTGGGACAGAAAACATTGTTCAGTTTATTACTGACATTGATTCCGCTTATAAAGCGACAGGAAAAAGGTTGCAGCATATGTATAATTCATTTTTTTAGGATTCCTTATGTTGCACATTGCAGTGACCTAATGCTAAAGAATATAGGAGATCCTAGGTATTTTCTTATTATTGATGATACTATGCAGAAAGCTAAAAAGGTAACAAAATTTATTTATAATGGTGCATGGGTATTGAATTTGATGAGAAAGGAATTTACCAATGGTAGGAATTTGTGTCGTCCTACTATGACAAGATTTGCAACAAATTTCTTATCACTTTAGTCTTTTGTTTCGATGAAGAAAGAGTTAACATAAATACTTATAAGGGATAAGTGGATTGCATCTCAGCATGCTAGGTCTAATGTTGGAGTGGAGGTTTGTAATATTATACTGGAAGATAGAGAATTTTGGTCTCAACATCAATTTGTTATCCGAGTTTGTGAGACTTTAATGAGAATGCTTCGGTTGGCTGATAGTAAAGAAAAGCCAACAATGGGTTATATTTTTGATGTCATGGAGAAAGCAATGGAAGCAATAAAGGCCAATATGAAACATAGGCCTTTTTTATACACACCTTATCTTTCAATCATTAACGAGAGAAAGGAAAGACAACTTTCTTCTCCATTATTTATAGCTGGGGCATTTTTAAATACTGGTGTTTATTTTAGATTGGATCTTAGTAAGCAAGCTGAAGTTAATAGAGGAATGCTTTTAACTATTACAATAGTAGTTAACATTGATGCGATGCAAGATCTCTTAAGCTCACAAATGGAGCTTTATAAGTTGTCTTATAGGTATTTTGGAATATCGATTGCTATTCGACAAAGAGGAAAGCTTTCTCCACATATTAGTTATTTCCTTTTTCTTATTTGTTAAAAATTAATTATCACTTTATTTTGTTTATAACACTACTTTTGTTATCTTATAACTTACAGTTTCTTGGTAGGATCAATTCGAAAATGATGTTCTAGAATTGAAAAGGTTTGCAATTCCGATTTTAAGTCAATATGTGAGTGCAACAGGTTGTGAATGAAAGTAGAGCACATTTAAATTTATCCACTCTAAAAAAAGGAATAGATTGGAGCATAGGAGGTTGAATGACTTGGTTTTTGTTCAATACAATTTAAAGCTTCGGGAAAGGTATGATATTATCATTATTCATTTCGATATAATTTTCTAATAATTAAAATTTATCCCATTTTGTGATTGTTGGAAATGAGAATTCTTGGGAATTGTGGGAATTGAAAATTGTTTTATACATGTTTTGTGATTGTTAAAAATGTTAATTGTTGGGAATTGTTGGAATTGGAAATTATTTTATGAATGTTTTATGATTGTTGAAAAATATGAATTGTTGGAATTGGAAATTTATTTTATGCATGTTTTGTGATTTTTGGAAATGTGAATTGTTGGGAATTGGAAATTATTTTATAAATGTTTTGTGATTGTTGAAAATGTGAATTGTTGAGAATTGGAAATTGTTTTATGCATGTTTTGTGATTGTTGGAAATGTGAATTGTTGGAATTGGAAATTATTTTATAGATATTTTGTGATTGTTAGAAATGTGAATTATTAGAATTGTTGGAATTGAAAATTGTTTTATGCATGTTTTGTGATTTTTGGAAATGTGAATTGTTGGGAATTGGAAATTATCTTATGCATGCTTTGTGATTATTGGAAATGTGAATTGTTGGGAATTGATGAAATTGAAAATTATTTTATGCATGTTTTGTGATTGCTAGAAATGTGAATTGTTGGGAATTGGAAATTGTTTTATGTATGTTTTGTGATTGTTGGAAATGTGAATTGTTGGGAAGGATATGTTATTATCATTATTATTTTCGATATAATTTCTTATAATTTTCTAATAATTAAATTTAATTGTTTACTAGGAGTCTTAATAGTGTAAGTAGTTTAACTGATCCAATTTCCATTGATAACATCGATCTTTTGGCAGATTGGGCGTCTGAAGAACTGAATTTGGTAGATGTCAATGACTTGAAAGATAATCTTGGATGGGAAAGCATTGACATCTCATTTGGTGCATTAAATTTGAATGATAATGATGATGAAGCTCCTCTCAATAATGAGGATTTTATACCAAATGATAACTGGGGTCAGTGCAGTTATAGCGGGTATCCTCCCGTTGACGATTGAATTTCGTTCCAAGTTATTTTTCTTCTTCTTTTAATTTTACTTATATTTGATGTTTATCAGTTTATGTTAAATTCTACATATATGATGTAATTGTAAATGTTTTTATTTCAAATTTAACTTCAACTCTATTGTTTCTTCGTCATGATGAAATTGTAATAGTTAAGGATATTTATTGTTCCTTTTTTGGATGTTTTAATATAAATAATTATTAAAATTATGAAATTGTATTATTGTAATATTTTAAATACTTTGTATTATTCTTATTTTTATATTTGTATTATGATGTTTGTCTTTTTTCATATTAATTGTGGTTGTTATTTATATGTGAAATATTTAAAATTTATTGTTATTTGATATTAAATTATTAATTGTGATTATTATTTATTATTACGATTTTTAGAAATAGGGACAAGGTTAATGTAAACTTGTAAAGTATACAGTATATAACTGTATAATATACCAATAGACTATTTTGCAAAATTTATAAAATTTTAGGGACTATTTTATAAATTTAAAAAATTACACGAAACGGTACCCGGTATTGACGGGTACCAGTACAGTATTGTACCAGAACCTAATCCAGTACCAAATCTTGTACGGTATTCGCAACTTTGCTTTTATATGTATTTTTGGTTAATAATATCTAAAATTCTTCTAATATATATTTTGTGAAGGTTACTATCTTCAGCTGGTCTCAAACAACTTGCTGAGTCTATAACCTAGTAAAAGTATCAAATTTGTGAGACATGTTACCAACAATTAAAGTATTGCACTTGTCAGACTTATCGTTGGGAGTTTGTAGGTAGATACCACATGTTTGCTTTCTTATGAGAAATTAAAGAAGAATCTAATTAATAAGAGGAGCGTAGAATTACAATCAGCCTACCACTATAATGGCCTTACATCACATATAAGCATGGCAATCCTGGCTTGCTCGCCTGACCCAGTCCGTTTTTAATTCAGTAGGACTACGGTCCTGTCCGTGGTCAGTCTATTTTTTTCAAGACGACATAGTTCAGTAGGGCTACGGTCTTGTCCGTGGTCAGTCTATTTTTTTCAAGTCGACATCGTTTTCAAAATTAATAGGCGGGCCATAGTCAGGCCACGAACCGGGCCGCAGACGAGCCCATCCTGATCCACCAAGCCACCAGCTGACCATGGGCCACCGTGACCCAGCCCATTAACATGTTATTCACATAAAAAACATAGTGCAATAAAATAGACCCGCGTAAATTGACATCATTGTGTCCTAAAGGGAAAAATACATAGTTATCAAAGAATACTACTTGAAGTCTCATTTTTGGCTTTATCTTCTCTCAAACCCCAGATGAGGGATTCATATTATGGCTCTGAATTCACGATGATTCCTGGAAGCGATTGCTTTTTAGGGTTAAGACAAATCCATCTCCCTCAATAGGCCACTAATCGCACTTCTCACCAGTTACCGGTTGAGTTCATATGCAACCCTGATGTGTCCTGCATCTCTACTCCATTATCATCCTAGAGATAAGCTCTACATTCTATGCCTTCCATTTGAGATTAGGATACTGCATACAATTAGCATACATTAGCTATATGCTCCATAATCTGGCTATTTGAGATTAACATTCCTTTATGGAGTTTGAGGAGTTGATTTGCTCTCTATTTTTAAATGACACACAATTGAAAACTTGCTTCTAATTTCTACTTCTGTCCTAGAACCTTTTAAGGTTTCTTTCAGTGCATATTTCCTTCATGTAACTCGCAAAGGAAATAAGATGGAGACTAGTATTAGGCTCTAAAATTAATTTCAATATAATGAACCATTGCATAATCCTTGTAAATTGGTGAGTGTTTAAACGCCTGAGGCATTTGTTTATGATCTAGTTCCAAATATTCCTAAAGAATTGACACTCAAAGAATAAGTAATCTCTGTTTTCACTTCCTGAGTTACATAAAACACATTCCTCATTAGGACTCAAGTAGGGAAGCCTATCCACTATGCTTAGCTTGTTTAGGATTGTTATTCACAAAATGAATGAAGAGCTAAAGCTCTTTATACCGGACTATTATGTGCAAGTCTACTTTTTCATTTCTCTATATCGGCCATTCTCTATAGATCGTGGTACTGAATTGTCCCCGTGGATGGTTTCTCTAAATGTATCTGTTAGGGGACATTATATTTGGATGATAATTAGGTTTTAGGAATTGAAGATCCCTTAGGAATTCAATCCACTGTCCTTTGTTTATGACAGAGTTTACCTTCACACTTGAAGGGAAGCGGCTTCAGAGTTGAATGATTATTTGATTGTGATTAGGGAGCCCCTAACTAACCAATTGTCATAACAAAGTCTAGCCTTTTCTCCATTACCAACTTGACAAGAAATTTCAGGTTCCAATACTTCCCTTGGCTTCATTAATTATGTTAGAAACCAGTTATGAGAAGTTTTGGGGTTAATAACACATATACTCCTCCCTTTAGAATATAACTATGGAGCCATTTGACCGATATAGTTTCATTACCCTACAGGATGGACCAGAACTTCTTTATCATGAGAGCTTTGTTAGTGGATTTAATAGGAATAACTCCTAGACCTCCCTCGACCTTAAGACTGTAAATATCACTCCACTTTATTTTGGCATTCCCCTGTTAAAATCACAACCTCCTCATAAGAAATTCCTAATGAGTTTTTCCCTAATTTAATGAATCCTCTTAGCATTACCATATCAGAAGACTAATAGATATACATCATTCTTGTAAATGAATTATTTCCCTTCCTTTTGAAAAAGAGATCAGTAAAAATTTTTATGATATCAAAGAGATCAATAAAAATTTATATGATATCAAAGTCAATTTAATTAAATTCCTAGATTGATTAAAAATAAGAATTAATGAAAGTTCATATATGAGAATTGATGCATAATCTTAATGTTTTAAGATTTTGGTTAAGATATTAATTTCATATAAATACCTATCGTCTTCTAAAATGCAAATTATAAAACATTTAACAGTTTTATATAGTACTTTATTCTTCTTCTTTTTTTAATGGTAAGGATCTAAGAAAACAAAACCACAATTGAATAAAACACAAGGGAAAGTAAACCAGCATTAGTGTCCATTTGGAAAGAAGCTGTTTAAAGAAGGGACACAGGTGAGGTTAAGAAATGTTAAATTTTCAAGACGAAACCAAACCCAGAACGGGCAAAGAATTGAATGATCTAATTAGGCAATTCAATGAAAAATGAGACATTGTGGCGTAAGTTAACCACAATGAAGATCGTCTGAAATTACAGTGGCAGTAGGTGAGCACCCCCATGATCCACCACCAGCTGCAGCTGTGGTGGCTGGTGGCAGTTTCAAAAAGATCTGGGATATACACGCGTATCAATGGCATAATCCTCACAGCACATTCAATGTTGGGAATTTAACGGTCCTAATAATGTAACTGAAATTTTGGAACAGATCATCTGTTCCCATTATTTTATTCCTACCATATTTCATGAACATCTATCAATTCAATAAATGAAACATATAGAAAATGAATGAATAGATATGCATGGAACAAAATAAAGAACACAAGACTCGAGAATTTTGCGTTGAAATCCACTCAATCAAATTTTTCTTTACATTCTTTTGTGTAATATTTTTAAGATTGGTTCTTTCAAACCAAAGTTGCATTAAAGAGGGGAAGTTAAAATAGAAAGGAAAGAAAAATTTCTGGTATGTCGATACTCACTGGAAGAACAACATAGTTCTGTTAAAAATAATAATAATGAGAAACAAGATGTGTTCATTATTTGGAGGACACAGCATTCTTGGTAAGGATGAATGACAAGCAAAAAGTGAAAGGAAAATGCGAGGCTGGCAGCCTATTGCAAACGGGAATGATGAAGAACAGTTTGAAGCTGAATATACATACAAATGGGATTCCCCGTGTCCAATTTATACAATTTCTGGGAAAAAGAATGATCTTGTTTGTAAATGAATATGAATCTCCTCCATTGCCAAAGCAGCTATTTTTGATCTCTTGTTCACTAATTAAGTTTGAAGTAGAGCATCTGATGAAGTGTCTACTGCTGATTTACCACTGTTCTTTATGAGGCTACTGAAACGGCCATTGAACTCCACCCCATATATGTGGCCCATTTTAGCACGTTTGGTCTCCAGGTATCTCTTGTTTTCTGTGGTTATAGGTGTTACTAAAGGAACTCTACCGGCAACTGTCAGACCATAACCTTTCAAGCCAATATACTTTGCTGGGTTGTTGGTCATCAACCTCATTGTTCTTACACCCAGATCGCGCAAAATCTGCAGTAATGGTCCAGTAAGTTTACCTTCAGAAACATTTTAATAAGAGATTGCAAAAGATTTATTTTTATTCAGATGAAAAGTTTAATTAAAACATCCAGAAAGTTAATTAAGAACAGTGAAAGCAAACTCAGCAACAGAGTAGATATCTGCAATTTGCAAGATGAAGGCATCCTACAGATATGTTCCACTAGGAATACCTGTGCACCAATGCCATATTCTCGTGAATCAACAGGAAGTCCTAGTTCCTCATTTGCTTCTACTGTATCCCGACCAGCATCTTGTAGATTGTAAGCGCGCAGCTTATGGCCCAAACCGATGCCTCTTCCTTCATGCCCACGGAGGTATACCAGTACACCTCTGCCAGCAGCCTCAATCTGCTGCATTGCAAGGGCCAGTTGGTTCCCACAATCACATCTAGCAGATCCAAATATGTCTCCTGTAAGGCATTCTGAGTGCACTCGCACAAGGACATTCTCTCCATCTCCAATTTCACCCTTTTGAACAGCAAAATTTCTAGTAAGCTACAAGTACTCTAATTTGGAAAGAATAACATCTGAACTGCACACAAACATCATTTTTGTTGACAAATCTAAGTTGGAAGCTTGACCTTAAAACAGGGTAGATATAACTTAAAAGTACAGATTAATGTTATTATTCTTCACACAGCCCGTGTACATAAAAAGGTGTTTATGCCCAAATGACCTTACCATCAGCAGTGTTTCACTCATTTGGATCTGAGAAAATAACTTAAGAAGGTTTCAGATCTCTAGAAACTCTTCCGCCCATCTCCCTAAATGAAAAATCTGCAATATCTAACTAGTTTGATGATTCATTTCAGAAACAAAACTAGTTCTGTTTTTATAAACTAGTAGCTTACAAACAAGTTAATCATGATAACAAAGAATCTTATGCATGGTCAAGAGCCCTGTCAAACCTCTAGTTTATGCAAATCTAACTACTTCCTAATGATATATTTCAAAAACAAAACAGTTAATTAATAAATTGATAGCTTTCAAAGGAGTTAATCATAACAACAGCAACTCTTATGCATGGTTAAGAGCAGTGTTCAACCTTTAGTTTACCTTTCTCACTGCAAGTGCGATAAACAGCAAATGCACTTAGGTTAACCATATTACGTAGTTTTCATAACTGGAACTATTATGGTAGACTCGAACAAAATCTCAGACGTACACAAGTACATGACCAGATTGAAAAAACTCTGCCTACTAGCAAGAACTTTATCACAGACAAGATTGAAATACACAAGCAAAAAACAAAAGAATTGAAAATTCAATCTCAAAGTTGCAAATACTGCTAACCTTAACCATGGCAATATGCTCTATACCATCTAAGATTGATCTATAACAATAAGCTGTGAATGGGCCCCACATTGTTGGTAACCGAGCAGCAGATGAACGATCTACCAATTTATCTCTCTTCCTCCTATACCTGTAAATTGTAATCCAGATGATGAGATAAACAATATCACAGGCCAGTGAGTTCTTATAAAGATGATATATTCAGAAATAAACTTCATTTGTAGACATCAGGCCACCAATCTCTCAATAATGAAAACTACATCCAAAAACCATATGAAATTCATCAACAAACAGATAAGTCTTCAAGCCAGAACTTCATGGCAAAGCAACACTATTACATTATTCCACAACAATTTCTATGATCTTACTTGACTTTTCCTCTCAAATGACTACCTCAAATTGGATGTAAGTACAGACCAAAATTAACAAGCAATATGATTAACTGCATATTTTTTAAACAGGAAATCCAAACAACAGCAAAAAATACAATGGCCTCTTAGTAAATAGGATAATGTATGTTCTAACTTGAGAAATGTATGAGCTGCCAACTCAATAGTAAATTCAGTAGCAAAACATTATTCAGCGGAAGAAATATTTGCATTCAACAAGAAATCTCTTTTTAACATTTCATTTTCAGAAAATCCTCTTTTTAGTTGCATCCTTTGGAGGAAAAAAAAAAAACATGATTAAGTTAGTAAACCATATTAGTTTCAAGCTGAGTTTGAAGCAAATGATCTAAAAGAAGAAAAGGATTCATTACCTAACTAAATCAGCAATTGAAATAATCTTCAGATTCTCCCGCTGCGCAAATTCACGAAGCCTTGGTAATCTGGCCATGGAGCCATCATCATCTACAACCTCACAGAGAACTCCAACAGGATCAAGTCCAGCTAAAATGGCAAGATCAACCGAAGCTTCAGTATGCCCAGCTCTTTTTAAGACACCACCTTCCCTGTACCTCAGTGGAAAAATATGGCCCGGGCGATTGAAATCTTCAGGTCTTGTATCTCTGGAAGCAAGAGCCAACACTGTTGTTGCCCTATCATGAGCTGAAACCCCTGTGGTTGTACCATGTTTGGCATCCTAAAAAACAGATGCAGGGAAAAACAGAACTCAAGAACTGGCATGGCATAAAGATAATCAATATGAAGTAAGCTGGTTGACTATCCCATTTTCATTGACTTCTTTGCAGTTCGCCTTTAAGAATTTAGCTGTTTCAAGGACGTCATTTGAATCCATGGTCAAATTTTAGTTTTTCAGGCCTCCTTAATCAGAATTTAGTTTTTCAAGGACCTTATTTTGCAGTTCTACTCTAAAAATGTAACTACTGCCCCCAACTAATGTAAAGGTATATTGCTCCACATAGAGGTGTCTATGTTTCCTGCAGAAGTACAGCCAAATAGTGTAAAATATTTGTACACTAAGAAAAATATTAGGTACAAGAAAAATAAAATTTCCACTCTTCACAAAGTTTATTAGCCATCCTAGTTGATGATTTCAAATGCCCCACGTAATTACACACTATCCAGATCTGGAACATTTTGTTGTTCCACAGAATTTGCATTTTTAAAGTCGTTCGTTAAATGCAATTAGATGAATGCATCAAGACTACATTTCCATTTTACTCAAAGGAAGATTCTTAAAATTCCTAGCAAAATTATGCGTGCAAACATCATTAATGGGTGAATGTCAAAACTTCCAAACAGGAGAAAAAGTTGGCAAAAGCCATACCACTGTAACTGTGAATGCAGTGCGAAGCTTTTCATCATTTTCATTTTGGGAAACCATCAGTGGGAGTTGCAATCTGTCTAAATCTTCTCCTTTCATGCTCACACAAACTATTCCAGTACCGTACTTCACAATGAAAGCCATAGCTTCAGGTGTTGCCAATTCTGCTGCCATAATAAGATCTCCTTCATTTTCTCTATCCTCATCGTCTACAACAACCACAATCTGAAATAGGAGATTCTAATCAAAAACTGGAGCAAAATCTTCATTTTGACAGCTTATTTGTGACAATTCCAAATTAAGAAACATACTGAATAATTCATTGTAAAGTCTACTGTCAGGAAAACGGAGGAAAAGAACTTAATTACCTTTCCTTGGCGAATGTCCTCAATGGCCTCAGGTATAGAAGAAAAACCTTCTGTGGGGCGATCCAAGTCAAATTCGTCATCATCCATGGGGAAACCACTAGTAATGGCCGTGTTATCAGCTGCCAGGGTTTCAAGTGCTATGGCTTCAGGCTGCACCTCAACTCTAACTGAACCAAAATCAACTGCAGCACCTTTTGCAGCAACACCATTTTCATTGGCATAGGACAGTAGGTTACCTTCATCAGATATTAGTGTTGCTCGAACCTTGTCAACAGCCTTGATGCCCAAAGAGGTTTTACTACCATCAAGCTGGATCAATGAGAAATCAGGCATGTGCCCTATTATCGAGGAGGAATTCAATGGATGTAATCCATTGAATGACTTGAAGTTTCTGCATATGCTACAGACAAGCACATGTCAACATATATTTGATCCCAATGAAAAACTGGCCTGAGAAAGAATGACAGTAACATAACAGCACCCAAAAAGCATGACTTTAAGTAGGCAAGCCTGGAATAATTGACAAGATTTAGACTTCTCAAACAATATACGCAAGCCCTGAATAACTCAAAATATATGAAATTCTCAAATAAATAGTAACTTTAGTATGTCAACAATCAGGTTATCATTATAAATGACAACAAAGTATGAACTGCAATACGCAGAGCGTTCAACTGAGCAATTCCAATTGAATTAAACATGGAGCAAAGGCAGACACCCGAATGGATGGAACAAATTTCCGATTCCTTCGATAATCCTTGGGTTCTTAAAAACGTATAAGAGCGTTCACTGCTTAAAACAATACTTCCAATGCTTATACTTATACCAAATTCAGACTCTTCATATGAAATCAAACTCCATAAAAAAACATCTGAAGTATTAAAAGTATTGGGAGGGAAAACATCCGTCTTCCTCATACCACACACACGAACCGAAAACGTTGATTGATATATAAAGCACCAAACTTCATCACCAAATAATTTGGTCCAAATAAGATCCTAAGGAACTATCGAATCGAGCAGAAAAACCATTCATTTAAAACCAAACGTTGAGAACAGTAAAAGTGAAGAAAAGAAACATGGACATTCCAAAACTGCTCATAACTAAAGGCCTGTAAAAAGATCGGGACTTGCAACACAAAACAGCTAAACATATAAATCTCAGACGGAAATAACCAAAAAGAGTACTCACTGAAGGCGTGAAATAGATCTCCTCGGCGTAGTTGTTGAAGGGCAAGAAGAGACGTTGATGGAAGCCATAAGCAGATTCTTTCCCAACAAAGGCTAAAATCAAACTCTGTTTTTGAATCCTATGACCAAATGGTTCTCTTTTGTATGTATTTATAATGTCAAATGGTGGCTGAAGAAGAAAAGAAGAAGAAGAAGACTAATGGGGTAGCGTTGAATGAAGAACAGCAAATTGGTGAAGCAACGACGAAGCTGTCATACAGACAATACTTATACCCGCAGGTCACGTAGAGGCATGTGACCAAGCATGTGTATTTCGTGGATCAGGGTCTCCTACCTATCTTGTTATTTGAGAAATAAAATGTACTAATAAACCCTTTCTTTCCCATTTATTGTTTGCTTTTAAAATATGATTTATACTTAATAAAAATTATAGGTTTAAATTATAACAATATTTTTTATAAAACTATAAACAAAAGTGCATATATTATAATTATTTATTAAATCTTTACAAAATAGAGAGTCTTGTATATTGAATATTAACTTTCACTTATTCATAATGTATGAAGTTATAATGAATTGTCCGTTAGAAAAAAGATCGGAAAATTTATCCGTGATAAATAAGTTGTTAGTATTTATAATAAATGATATATTAAATAACAAAATAATTTCATCTAGTTCTTATTATTTCCAATAAATATAAATTTATTACTTTGACAAATTTTATTTTCTTAATAAATTCAAAATATAAGACTAAAATAAAGCATAAAACATAAAAATATCATTTAAGTATTATTTGTTAAGCGTGTAGCATTGGTATAACTTAAACCAATGCTAGGTCCCTGTCATAATATACATGAACCAGTTTGGGATATGATTTGAGTATTCCGAGTGCAAAATTAAAATTATAGATACAAAATATAATCAATTCTAAGTTGCTACATTTGATTTATAAAAACATGTTCGAAAGGGAGATTTTGAGCTTGAAACATTAAGAGACTGCGGCTTGATTTTTGAAAAAATGTGCTTTCGATGTGGTGAGTGTGAGTCTAAAAGCAAAATATATAGAATAATAAGAATAAGGATTTACACTGTGTATTGTATATCTTGGATAGGAAAAAAGAAATAAACAAATAAAGAGAAACTGAAAACGTCATGGGCCACGACCAGGGATTGGAATTACACAAATCAAGAGGGCGTCAACGCACGAGATGGTCACTTGACAATGTAAGTTGTAAACCACAAGCTATCCCGTCACAGAGGGTCATGCACCACATCTTGGACTTTGACCATCCGCTTCTCATTCAATGCTCTTTTCCTTTTCTTTTTGCCCTTTTCAATTCCTATCATGTCTTATCTTGGAAGATTAATAAATGAAGCAATCATGGGTTTCTTAGTATTACTAGAGAAATAGGTTTAAAATAAAGGGCAAATTACAAAATAATTTCGTCAATTTTATAATATTAAATAAAATTTTAAAAATAGTCATACAATATTTTTATTTTTAATTTATTTCAAAAATAATTTATCATTAATTTTTTTTGTTTATGGTATTAATGTGATAAATCATATCAATGAACTTATGTGAGTGGCTAATATGTGTTCTATATTATTATTGGTTTATACCCTATAGCTAATTAGATAGTTATAGTTTAATGACATGTCTAAAGACATTTTTATCTTATACATATTTAAATGTATACGATAAAGTTTTTAGAATAAATATACATTGCAAATGAAATTATGATAAGATTATAATTATCAGATTCATATTACATTTAAGTATTTTCCTTAAATTATTCCTAGTTATTATTATATTAATACTAGAAATTAATATAGCATAAAATTATTAGCACACGTTATAATTTTTTCTTTATGAAAGAAATAATTGATCTTATAGAATAAAGTATAGAGATGCTTAAACAAACATGAGTACTTGTTAGATAATAAGTTCAATGAACTAACCCCATATGAGAATTCTATTTTGAACATTAGTTTTATGTCTATGAAATTTCCATTATGATGATTGTATAAGTAATCATTTGATTTGAGATTACTAACGTATTTCACATAAGGATTGTTGTATTTTGATACTACTTGTAACTTATTTTATTCAAAGATATCTTAGTCAGTAGTTATTAGATATAACATGAAATATATGAAACTAGTTAAGTAATCGGTACAAGATCCATCACCCTAAAGTAATTAGAGAAAATGATTTGTTGTTCTTCAATAGTATTGATTTGAGATATCTTTATCTAAGACGGACTGACACTTTGAAAATAATTTTCAAATGTCATTAGTTGATGAATTACTATTGGTAGAGAATTAATGTGATTGAACTCGGACAAATTTATGTTCTATGTCTAATCAGAACATTATAGGATAAAATGATTAAATTATATGAAAATTTCATGCACAAAAAGTTAGTCAAAATTACTTTAAAATTCCTAAATATGTGGATGGTAATGATGTATTACTACATGTCAATATTGATCTATGGATATAAATGATTTAATTAGAAAATTAAAGATAAACTAAAGAAATTTAATTTATCTAATCCTAAATATGATTTAGGGTTATAATTTGTGTTCATTGTCAATATATTTAGGAACCTAATAG
This sequence comes from Erythroxylum echinodendron, assembly GCA_027575705.1. NCBI lineage: Eukaryota > Viridiplantae > Streptophyta > Magnoliopsida > Malpighiales > Erythroxylaceae > Erythroxylum > Erythroxylum echinodendron. The sequence continues at coordinate 35,802,992 of JANZXR010000172.1, read as the reverse complement.
ATCACATATAAACAGTAGAGTTTTTTTTTTCTAAATCATTTTATTAAAAATTTCAGCAGCAAAACGATTGCATTTTGACATTCCCAAAATTTTCAAAACCCCTTTAAAAGTTCAAAACACTTCTATATTTACATCAAAATCTCCAGTATAAATTTTAGACTTCAAGTCCATTTATAAGCAATCTCAACAATCATTTCAATAAACTTTAAAAAGCTAAAACATATTCATGCATTTCATTTTTAAAAATTATATACATGCCTTCTTTACACAAAATACATTCCAAAACATATTCATTTATATGTCATAATTCTCAAAAGGATTTATAAGGTAAAAATGCCTACACAACAGCACGTGATAAAGTGAACTACTCGAGAGGTGGAGTCCCTACTGTTGAAGTCCCTAATGCTATGTTTAGATGAGGGTTTTATAATAGAATAAAATAGAATGTAATATTATTTCATCATTTGGAAGGAGGTTTTATAATGGGATAGAATGGAATGAGATGGAAGAGGAGTGTTTCATATTACATCTCATTCCATCCTAAATAGTAAAAATAAAAATCTTTTGATTTGAGGGGTTTAAGATGGAATATAAAATGATAAACAACTTTACACTATATTATATTATAAATCCTTCATTCAAACAATATTTTTCTATATTATATTTTGAACCCTTCCATCCCTCCCAAACAACAATTTTCTAATATTCCATTCATTTACGTTCCATTCCATTATAAACCATTCCATTCTATTTTATTCTATTTCATTCTATTAAAAACTTTACATCAACCAAACATAGCCTAAAAGTGCACTTGGGAGGTTTCATTTTAAAAACAAAATGTAGAGTGTGAATTAAATAAGCTCAGTGAGTATTAACATTTCTATACAAACCAGATTTAACAATTTAAACCTCTTTAAAACAATTTCATTTCATTTCATATCTGATGATACAATACCAATATAAAACATATATGCTTTTTGAAATCAAATTTCTCAACTTACTTCTAAAGTAAATTATGGCAGCATCATTATTGTCATGAACTTTCTTACAAGACATAGCCCACCATTAACTTCTTTGCCATATGGTACCCTTAGGTATAAAGTCATAATGCTAGTTATGCATCGCTTACCCACGACTGGTTAATCATTAGTCACGGAGCTGGGTCTACATCACTTACCTACAGTAGGTTAACCATTAGACATCGGTAGTTACTGAGCTAGTTATGCATCGCTTACCTGTAACTGATTAACCACTAGTTACAGAGCTGGTTCTATATTGCTTACCCGCATTATATTAACCACTATAGATCGGTATAATATCATGTATAAAACCTAACAGTGTACCGTAACCTAAAACTCATTTCCTTTTTATCAGCTAGTAACATAATTCAATGTAACTTCAAATCGTATGAAATTCAACTTTCAAACTTCAATTCATACATTATTAAAACATACACTTATACTAGCAATATTCACTTGTATTGTGTCATTCACATAAAACTCAAAATCATACAATATAAAGTCACATGCCATCAATTCTTTTGCAAAGACATTATTTATATAAAACAATTAAAATACACTCACTGTTTTGCAAACTTATTACCAAGCACACTTATGCGTTCTATGCCTCTCCTTTACCTACACAAACCACATTTCACTTAGGCATTTATTTTCAAATTAGGAAATAAGGAATTAAAACTATATATTCTGTGAGATTCCCATATCGGTTAGAGAAGGGAACGAAGTACGCCTTATAAGGTATGGATACCTCTCCCTCAAATACACGTTTTTCCAAAGGGAGGAAGAGTAAAACCAGCCAAGTCCCAAAGTGGACAATATCTATAGACAGGTGGTCTAAGGCTGTTACAAATGGTATCAGAGCCAGTACCCGAACTGGTATGTTAGCGCAGACACTGAGCCCTAAAGGGGGGTAGACTGTGAGATTTTCATATCAGTTGAAGAGGGGAATGAAGTACGCCTTATAAAGATATGGATACCTCTACCTCAAAGACGTGTTTTTTTAGAGGTGGGAAGAGCAAAACCGTGAGGGCTTGGCTGGGCCAAGGCTCAAAGCAGACAATATTTGTGAGCGGATAGTCTAGAGCTGTTACATATTTGGTTTAATTGAATTTGAGAGTAGTATTTAATTGAATAACATGTACGCTAATCGTGTTTCCTCTTACTTTTGTAAGCTGACCTATTGGCCCAAGGCTCAAAGCAGACAATATTTGTGAGCGGATAGTCTAGAGCTGTTACATATTTGGTTTAATTGAATTTGAGAGTAGTATTTAATTGAATAACATGTACGCTAATCGTGTTTCCTCTTACTTTTGTAAGCTAACCTATTGTTTTCCGTTTCAAAGTAACTTCGAAAATTACTTAAATACCTTCTTTTACCCATTTTATCTTATTAATTTCTTCAAAACACTATCTCAACCAATTAATTCACCATAACCATAATCAAACTTCAACAACTCACACCAACAACTACATTTCCTCTTAAAGTGAAATTGTCCTCACTACATACACACACAGAGATATATATACAATTTCTTTCCAATTTTCCAACACAATTCACCTAAGATTCATGCCAAGCATTATCCAAACACATCATTATACTTTCCATATACACTTTATATACAAAATTTTCCAAATAACAACATAACACTTCATTTAATAATTCCAATGTCACAAATACACTTAATGACCAACATTCGCGTGGCCATTACATCATAAACCTACTTTGATACGAAAAATACCCTTAAAGCTAAACTTAACACATTTTACATTAAACTTTTCCAAAATCATCATCTAAGCCACCAATCAATTTCATTTTCATTTCTTTACTTCATTAGCATCAAAACCATGCTATGAACTTCATAAAACATAAAAGTAGCATTTTGGATCATATCACACTAGTAATCCCTAATCACAAAACCCTAACCTTACTAATTCTTTCAAGCTTGATTTCTTGGTTTGCTTTCTTGATTTTAACCCTCTACTTCATGGCAAGTTAAAAACCACTATTGATCCCACTCAAAAACCCACAAATCTAAAAGCTTAAGCTAGAAAAACTTACCACTTTCTCCTTCAATCTTTTGGGTAATTGACGAACACTTAGACTTGATCAAGTTCTCTTCAAATCTAACTCAAACCCATGAAAAATGATTGCACTCATCTTCCTATCAAGCTTAGTTGATGTTCTCCTTAGTGGTTCTTTTCTTCTTATATTTTTTGGTCTCATAGCTACTCTCAAAAAAATGAAACAATTTGTCTTAAGTCTTGCCTTTATACTCTTTAATGCTTTACACATGTCACTTTCCTATTGGTTGTCTTTAATGACTCACCATCCATTTAATTAATGATGCTTAACTTTTAAGAAAGCCTTTAATTAGTCATTAGGTGTGACTCACTAATCCACTCACACCATTATACACAAAAAGACTAAATTGCCCTTTAATGAATTTAATTCACCAACTAACTTAATTAAATTCTGAAAATATTTTGTTACCACCTAATTATCAAATTGACCTTGAAATACTCTAATCAGAGTCAACATTTATTAATGGTTGCTTTAAAAATTTATGAATGAGTTTAAAATCATTAATACCCTTTATTTTTCAAAAAGAGTATTTTAGTCCAAAACTTTCGAAACTCTCGAAATCTATCCGATCGGACTTATTTTTGATTTGTTTTAGTATCATTAAACTATAATACTTATTTCAGATATTTTTCAATATTTCAAGTTTGGGTCTCTCAAAAATCACCATTCACCCAAATTTACTATTTATCTGAAAATACTATTCACCAAAAATAAAAAATTTGATTCAATTAAAGGAAAGGTTCGAGGTTACACTAAGAGCCATTGAAGTATTCGTTTCTAATATAAAAGTCTCTCAATCTTTAAAATAAACTTTTAGGGAACATTTTAGGATATTTATATTCATCAAATTAAGTTTGGGCATTTGAAGGTGTTAAAATCACATTTTTGGGATGACTGGTCAACTATATAAATTAATGGTCAACCAATATAGATTAAAATTATCAAATTTGATGTACCATAAGTTTGTTGTAACATTGGTTGGTGTATCAGTTGACCGATATGCCGATTGGTTAACCAATATTCCAATGGCTAATGAATCGAAGCTTGGTCAACTAATGCACTGCATATAACTATTATAATAACTAGTTCTTGGCTCCATGGATAGTAGAGGGTCCTGAAACAATAACATAGGTATTTTCTCATTAGTTTTAGCATTAAGAAGTATTTGAGTATCCTTTGCACGTATTTAGAAGTTTTTTCAATCGTTGGAGCATTAATTATCTCATTTTGAGTATGTGAGCCTTTTTGTGATTATTGAAATATCCAAGTGAGTAAGTTTGAGTTATAAGCTTTTTTTTTGGTTTGTAGTCATTGTGTTGGAAGTGCCTAAATTGGTTTGAGATTCCTATTTATATTGAAGAAAGATTGAAAAGGAGGTTCCTCTTTACCAAACTAAAAGATTGTACAAAGGTTATTCTTTGCCTTGAAAGAAGAATTATAATGGAAATCCAAGAAGAATTTTAGGAGTGGAAGTAGACAAGGATTATTTTCTGAACCACTATAAATCGGTTTACATTTTTCTTCCCATACTCATTACTTTATTGTTTACAACATAATTGAATTCTTTTACTTATATTCATTCTTATATGCATTTTTTATAATTTGTAGACATTGTATTTATAAGTTAGTATCATTTAATTAGTATCATTTAATTAAAACCTTGAATTCACTGAATTCACCCTCCTCTTGGCTACCATTAGGGAATAACAAATGGTATCAAAGTGGGTTTATAAAGCTAATGTTAGACCTCTAAGTCATGATAGCATAATTACGCATGCATTGGTGAGCCTTGAACAATGTTTGACATGCAAAACGAAGAAATAAGGCCAAGGCTTGCATGTAAACAAGAGGAAAAGGGGCAATATCAGTGCACATTGCCAAAAATCTTTGACGAGATGCAAAATTCAGACATGAGACCAAAGAAGGCTTAAGATGGACAATAGGTGGAAGGTTAGCAAGATCACACACATGACAGTGACATGCGACAACTCCAAGGTAAATTACCAAGTTAGATCAAGCATGGTGCAAGTTTTGGTAGAGTACAGTTCCAAGGTAAATTACCAAGTTAGATTAAGCATGGTGCAAGTTTTGGTAGAGTTTCGAAACTTGTGCTAGTTGACTTGGCTAAGGCTAGGTTCTTAATGGACTAAGGACTTAGTATGTGCTCAAATGGACGAACCATGGCTAATGGAGTTGGCATGAGAAAGCATTGGACATACCAATGCGCTATTGGCTTGGACGACTCATCATCAATGGATAGAGATGAGGAGATAATGAATGATATGGCGGATAAGATCACAGTAGATGAACATCAGCTCTAAGAGATAAAGATCATGTGGAAGGATCATCTAAAGATAGAGGTGATCTTTGTGGATATGGATAGATCATTTCTAGGTAAATGTTATCTTTTATCTTGTTATTGTGACGTAGCTTAGTCCTATCAGATAAAGTCCTAATTGGATATGGATATCGTCCTATTGGTTAGTGTGATGTAATCTGATAAGGATAAGATAGAATGAGATATGATCTTAGCTAGTGGAGTTCTATTAGGATTCTAACTTAGTTATCTAAAGGTGCCTATAAATAGCCCATTTGAGCCTTGCTCTTCATATAGTGAGTGTGGGGGACATTGAGATGTGAGAGAGCATTCTTTTGTATACTTTGAGGGAAGTAATAAATGTTGGCTTTTGGTTGTATCTCTTTCTTATTCTTATTTTTTCGATGAATATTTAGTTCTTTCATAATATTCTTATAAGAGTGTGAGAGTTAAACACTAAAGGGTCATGAGACATTCGAGAAAAAGTAATTTGGTCGACAGTCATAAGGAAAGGATAAATCTTGCTTTAACGGACCTAAGTGAGATTGGAATGCAAAAGGATTGGCGCAATTAGCAAATAAGTTAGTATTTGAAAGAAAACCTTTGTAACAACTAGTATCAAACGAAATCCTATAGCAATGTTATAATGGCGTATTTAGGAACATTTTCATTATCCTTTAACTTAGTAAAGCCCTTTTCTTTGATGGAAATGATTACCTTTATTTTAAAACAATAATGAAAATTTTCTTAATGATCGAATATGTAATTTTATAAGAAATTGTCTCAATTGGTATATAGTTCATAATAAAATTAAAGATGATAGAAAAGTTCCCAAATTGAAAAAGGAATGAAATCGTCAAAGCAAAAGATTAATCTCCTTAAATATTAAACTCATCCATATTTTTTTATGTTCATTAGGAAGAAATGAACTTAATCGAGTTTATATTTGTGAAACAACTCACGAAATTTGGCATACATTAGAAGTTACATATGAAGGAATAAATCAACTTAAGGAAATCAAAGTTAGCATGCTAATTCACTAATATGAATTGTTTCAAAGGAAACATGTTGAAATAATTTCTAATATGTGTACTAATTTATCGATATTATCAATACCCTCAAAGGTTTTGGAAGAACCTACACTATTGTGGTAAATTCCTTAGGTCACTACCAAAAATATGGAAAGATAAAGCGACGAACATACAAGAAGCAAAGGATCTAACAACTCTACCATTAGAAGAGCTTATTGGATCTCTTCTTACATATGAAAAGATGCTCTAAGAGATGTCATATGTAAGAAGAAATTATGCTTATAAAGATAAAGAATTTAACATTCAAAGTCTTAAAGGAAGAATCAATTGACGAGAAATGGAACATAACTAGTGAATGTGATGAAGAAGATATTGCATTAATCATTAGAATATTCAAGAAATTCTTAAGGAACACCTTCTAAAAAAGAAAGAACTACAAAGAGTTATGATAGATTTAAAGCACAAATCAAATAACATTATTTACTTTAAATATAGCAAACCCAGACATATGAAGTTTCAATGTCCTCTTCTCAAAGAAAACAACAAACATAAAATAGACGACAAGTAAGAGAAGAGGCATCAAGGTAAAAGAAAGCACTTAAAGCCTCTATTTCGGATGATACAAGTGACTCCAAAGTGAGCATTCGGAGGCAGATGTAGCTTGTATGTGCTTTTTGGTAAAAGATGATGATGAGGTATTCTATAACTTTAATAATAATAATAATAATAATAATAATAATAATAATAATAATAATAATAATAATAATAATAATAATAA
>JANZXR010000172.1:35784801-35795664 GCA_027575705.1 Erythroxylum echinodendron | reverse complement strand
ATAATAATAATAATAATAATAATAATAATAATAATAATAATAATAATAATAATAATAATAATAATAATAATAATAGGGTTTTGAAATTATGAGCATGAAAAAGAAAAAGTTATTTTCCAAACTCAAAGAAGTTCATAAGAATCTAGATGCATGTATCAGTAAAAATGAAAAGATAAAGAATAAGTTACATAACATCAAAGCGTTTAAAGGTGCAACCATAGTGGATGATCATGACCCAATAAAGTGTTGAAGAAATAAGTTGATTCTCTCAAGAACTCATTATCTAAGCACACTAAAGGAAATGAGAAACTAGAAAATATATTAAAAATTCAAAAGAGTTCCAATAATAGGCCTGAAATTGGATATAGCCATAAGAATGCTTCCAACACTAAAGTCACTTTTGCCAAAGGAAAACATTTCCATAGTGAAGAACTAATTCCTGGGATAATAAATGAACATAGGTTATCCACATCTAAGCACACATATAAGATATCCAGGAAGGATCAAGTTAAGATTAAACCGCATTCTTTCATGTATCATTTGTAATCTAGACCTAAAATTCAACATTATTAGGAAAGAATAGGCATAACTTATGTACAAATATTTATGATAATATGCAATCTCATTTATACTACATTAGGCCTTACACCAAGCATAATTCTATGACATATGTTCACCCTCCGTAGAAGTATCATTACAATAAAAGAAACATGTCTCATACATACAAGTATATTAGCACTTTTCATTATTAAAAGAGAGCATTCAACTCACTCACATAAACAAGAAGTTTGTAAGACCCATATGCATATAGTAAATAAGGAATGTATTCATGAATCAAGGTTATAATGGTCATCGTCTTGCTATCAAACCATAGGACATGGTATATTAATTTTGTAGCAAATATGGACATATTGAAAAAAATTTCTTTGCAAAACAAAGGATAATGAATAAACCCTCAAGCAAGTGGGTTGAAAGCAAAGAAGGAGACTAACAACCAAGGAACTAAGCTTATTTGGGTACCTAAAGTACATTAATTAGGTTATTTCATAGGTGTTTAAAAAAAAAGGAACAAATGGTAAATGTATAGTAGATGCCGAAGGCATATGACAAGTGATACAACCCAATTCTCAAATCTTAGAGATAAACATGGAGGATCTGTCACATTTGGAGACAATGTAAAGGGTAAGATAATTGATATCAGCCAAGTCAGTAAAGAAGATCACAAAATTATTGAAAACATACTTTTAGTTGATGGATTGAAGCATAACTTGTTAAGTGTGAGCCATTTATATGATAAAGGCTACAAACTATGCTTTGAAGGGAGATCATGTTTTATATCTTAAGTAGTTGACAATAATATTGCATTTTTGGGAAAAAGAAAAGGATACATATATATAATTGATCTCGATGATTTCTCTAACCAATATATGAGGTGCCTAATGTTTATTAATAAAGATGCATGGATTTATTTAGGAGACTTGGACATGCAATCATGGACCTCATCTCCAATCTCAAATTTAAACAACTTGTAATTAGGCTCCAAAGATCAAATTTAAGAAATACAAGATTTGTGAAGCTTGCTAAATCGAAAAACAAACCAAAAGCTCATTCAAAAGAAAAATTTTGGTAACTTCCATTAGTCTTTTATAATTACTTCACATGGATTTGTTTAGACTAACTAGGATTGCTAGTTTAGGTGGTAAATTTTATACTTTTGTCATAGTTAATGATTTCAATATATTTACTTGGGTCATGTTTTTACAAAAATGATGAATGCTTTGGAGCATTTTTCAAATTTGTCAAAAGGGTACAAAAAGAAAAGAAACTTTCTATTACTTTTTGTTAGGAGCGACTATGATAGCGAATTTGAAAAAGAAAGTTTTGAAACTTTTTTTAGGATAATGATATCTTTCACAACTTTTCTTCTCTAAGAACTCCTCAATAACACGGTGTATGTTAAAAGGGAAAATAAGATCTTACAAGAAATAACTATTCTTATATTGGAATGATTTTGTGATGTGATACTTACTTGAAGCATGTGTATTGACTAATAAGTTTAGAACTAAATTGAATAATATAAGGTTATGAGATATATAAAACTTTAGATATAGTCTTACATGCCCATTGAACAAATTGCTTGTTTCAATGAATACTTATGGGAGAATGATTCTCAAGATAAGTAGTACGAGTAAGATGAAATTTAAAAAGTTCAAATCTTGTAACAATACATCCAATTGGAACCAGTGCCTTTATCGATACATTTGATATATAGTTAAAAGGCCACAAGATGTTGAAAGATTTACTTTCATGATGAATTTAAAGAGTTTAATTTGGAGATGATTATGAATTTTTTTTTGTTTATAAGAAGGTTAGTAGAAGTATAGTGTCCTCTTCAGTAGGAGTATGTAGAGACATATTGGTCAAAGATAACAACAATTTATATTTTTAGTTGTTGAAAATATAATTGTCTAAGAATGATTCTTGTTGGACATAAAAATGTAACGGCTTAATTTTGAGAATTTGATCTATAGAGATAGATATAGAAATTGTTAACCTATTCTAATCGAAGTATAAAGATAATGTACTAAAGATGTTTATAATTTGATATATCTAATACTTGTGAAGTATTAAATATATCCAATATTCTATATGTGGATTGCTATTTGAGTTCAAAGTTATATGGATGTTAACCTTAGAATTAAATTCTTGTTAAGGTGTATTTTACTTATAACAATATTATTTTGATAATAGAAAGGTTCCAATGTAGCATTAATCAGACCAAAATATATTTTTCATTTAGTCAAAATGATTAATTGGATCAAGAATTTATTTAATAAACTTGGTATAGTTCTTTGCGTTGTCTAGATAATGACGTACTATAGAAAATTAGAGACATTGGGCATGCAAAAGGAACTAATGTCTCATCAAAGATCCAAGTATGTATTTAGGTTATTTCTCTTAGTTATGATGATAATTAAGACGAAAGTTATAAGATTTAACCAAGTGCTCACCATGAAGAATTTTGTAGAATTCTTTCACTAAACCATTATCCCAGTTGTAGCATGATAGTCATATGGTGATATTGTATAAGATACGTAAATTATTGGATGAGTACAAGTGGGAGATGGTTGGTTTATGCTCTACAACCAATTAGTTAGTTATAGTTTAATGACATAACTATTTCAAGGCATTCTTTATCTTATACATATTTAGATGCATATGATAAAGTCCATAAGGAAATATATATTTAAAATGCAATTATGATGAGATCATAATTATATGATTCATATTGCAATTATGTATTATTCCTAATCATTGTGTTATTAAGATTGGACAGTAATAGAACATAAAATGACAAGCACATGTTATGTTTCTTCCTTATGAAGGAAATAGTCGATCTTATAAAATAAAGTATAAAGATACTTAAACAAATATATGAGTGTTTGTTAGAGAACAAGTTCACTGAGATGACCTATTTACATCATTACTTGTATTTATACGAAAATTCTCATTGTAATAATTATATAAGTGATCATTTGACTTGAGATTACTAAAGTATCTCATATAGGAATTATATGTTTTGATACTACTTATAACTTACTTTAGTCAAGGATAGCTCATTCAGTAGTTGTTAGATATAGTATGAACTATATGGAGGTAGTTAAGTGATTACTATAAGATTCATCACCCTAAAGTAATTAGAGAAAATGTTTGATCGTTCTCAATTAGTATTAACTTGACAAATTTTCGTCCAAGATGGAATGACACTTTGAAAATAGTTTTCAAATGTCATTAGTTGAATCTATTACTAATGATGAAGAACTAAAATTATTGGAATCAAATAAAGTACATATTAATTTCATGTTATATGTCTAATCAGAACATTGTATGAGGAAATGATCGAATTATATGAAAAAAAAACATGCATGACAAGTTTAGTTAAAAACACTTTGACGTTCTTAAACAATTGGGCAGTTATGATGCGTTATTAGATATCAATATTGATCTATAGATATAAATCATTTAATTAGAAAATTAAAGATAAACTAAAATAATTTAATTTATCTAAACTTAAATATGATTTAAGGTTTATATCCATTGCTAATATATGTGAGAACCTAATGAGTTACATATAAAGAATGAGTTGAAGAGAGAAAGGTTTTTTAGTTAAGTTAGACTTGATTGGAATGTTTGAGAAACTTTATGATTAAATATAATATATTGAATTTTATTTGAGCTCAATTGTTATTTAATTAAAATTAATTGTAATTATAATTAAATTTTAACTAAAATTAGAATTTTATTTCAATTAAATTACTATAATATTTAGAACTTACTATAAATAGGCTTATACTTTAAGAGAGCTAGCACGTCTGCCTAACTCTCTCCACAATAATAGTAAAGTTATCTCGACTCGTTCCATGGATATTATTTTAGGCTAGACACTTGTGTAGTTATGGTAGTTAAGATAAGTCTAATTTAGAAATAGTTAGAGTGAAACGACCAGAAATTAATCAAGCTTCTTAATAAAATATGAATTAAGATTCATGTTTTATCATACTCATGTGTTAATCATGTTATAGAATTTAAATGATCTTGACTTCAAAAAATCAAATACGAAATATGTTTCATAATTATTCTGCTAGGCGTGAGATCAAATCTTACTGTGATTAATCATATTATATAATATAAGTAATCTTGACTTTAAGAAATTAAATAAAAAATATGTTTCATAGTTATTTTGTTGCCCATGGGTTCAAATCCTGCTACAATTTCTCTACAATTATTATGTATATTAGATATTAAAAAATAAAATTCTTTATATTTCTCTTATGATTTGAGTTGAGAATGTAAAGTTAATTTTATTAATTATTAAGATTTTTTATTTTCAAATTTTTACTTTTCCTAAGTTATCTTTCTACCAATCGTTGACTTCATCGTACACCTATGTCATTGGATTTTGGGCTTCCAAATTCCATTTTCACAATAGTTTGTATTATAAAGAAAATAGAATTTCACGTATACAAACGATTTGGCAAAAACAGTCGGATGTACAAAGCAAGACCTTGCACGTCAGTCTCTTCGGCCCTCTTTCAAATAAATATAACTATGTTAATGAAAACTTTATAATTGTACTAACTAAAGCCGAATAAATGGAATTGAAGAAGGCAGAGGCCTAGAAATGTAACGTAAGAGTGAGTTAAGCATCTTGAGGTAAGATCCAGTGCCTCCCGTTGACAAAACTCTTGGACAGAAATTTGTGGGCGGACTCATAGTCTAGCTCTCTGGCCCATGATACACCTCTCACTGCCTCAGCTCCTGCTCCCCAGCATTTGTAGACTCCAAAAAACGCCGTCCTGAAATGAAATTCATTAATGGTTATAGGAAAAAGGAGTTACTGAATAATAAAAATTAACTGAACGCACTTGTTCTTGTTGCTGACGTGGTCCCAATCATCCCAGCCACCATGTGCAACCACGTCATCGAAGTATGTGTAAGAGTAGACTATTCTCGAGTATTGGCCCATGGCTCGTCCCACGTACAAAGGACCCGCGCCCGTCACTCTGCACCCAACAAATGCAAATCCCGTTTTCTCATCGGCTGAGTTTCTGTCTTGGGCTGCTATGGATCCGAATCTATTGGCTATGGAGTGTAGCTCGCAGTCCTGGAACCAATCACACCCTTATAATAAATGCTAATCGTATCTTGACAAAAGTGGATGTCAACAATTTTTAGGAAATAAAATTCCAAAACTAGGCGTATGAGAAATAAAGTATATGATGGTTGAAATTCAAATAATGACTCTTGAGGTATATACATGTGTGTGTATATATATACGCGTGTGTGTGTGTGTTTGTGTACTTGAATTAGGTCAGGTTTCATGTTTCAGTTGGCTTTTGGCACTGCTACTGCTGACAGAAAGGCTGAGCTGCTCTTGTCTCCAAATTGAGAAAAAGAGAAAAGAATGCAACATGCTTTTCCATTCCATCACTACGGCCATTTTCCTTTGTTTTACTATCCTAATTCCGAAGTCCTAGTCCTGCCATCAACACACAAGCTTCCTTTCTACAAAAATAATTAAATCTGGATTTCTTACTTTGTACATGGAGCGGCCATTACCAAAAATGAAATCAATAGAGCCCTCAATGTAACACTCCTTGAAGTAATGTCTCCCAGCGTCATCGCATAGAGTGTCTTGTGCACCATAGAATCCACAGCCGGAGAAATATGCCTTGTCGCCCGATATGCGAAAAGCTGCCGCTTGCCATCCTTGCATCCCTGGCATGGGTGCTGGTGCTGTGTTCTGATCAAATTACTTTCAAACATCAATCAATGTGGCTCAAAGATTATCATACATAATACCACTTCTTGCTAATCCAATAATCACCGTTATCAGAGTTTAATCTATTGATATATATCTTACTGTTAAGTCGTAGAGATCTGAATTGAGAAAACTGTGATATATCAACTTAAAATTGATAGATTATTAATGCAAATACTAAATATAGATTTTGTTAAATGTTAAACATGTATCATGATATATATCGACTTTCTACCAAAACATAATTCTACCCGTCCCCTATATTTATCCAAGCATTGTAGGGTTTATGACTCCATTCAAGGGTACATGGTCGTATCCGACCATAAAGGTGGTGGAACAATGTTTAGATTTTTCCCTCTCGTAGGATCCTTGTCTCAAAGTGGCTTAGATTAGTTGTTCTTCTTTCAAACCTCATCACATCCACGTCACAGGTGATACATTCAAACTCAATATATAAATATCAAGAACAAACTAAGTCATCCTGTAACTAAACCAACCTTGAATACAGATTGGTCACATTCAGACACATATTTAAACCATTACAAGTTCATAATACAATAAATGATGGAGTGGGTTTAGGGCATTTAATATGTTGTAAAAACTAGGAACATTTAGAACTTTCCATACCTTGAAGCTTATGTTTCTTGCTGAGAAGTAACTGGCAAAAACAGTAACCGAAGCGGTCCTGTAAGTACGCAACATTGCACCGTCTGGACCAGGATCACTCGCTCGGTCATGCCACTCAATGACGGTCACGTCTCTTCCTGCACCTTGAAAAGTAATGTACGGTTTCGTCGCCGGTACCACCACTTTCTCGCTGCACCAACACTCACCATATCATAAGATTTAGCTAGTGTATTCTCTAAAATAGAGAGATCCAATGAGTCTCTAAAACAGAAGATTACATGTAATATCCAGCACTAATAAATATCAGCACATTTTTCATGTTGTTGGCAGGAACGGAGTCAACAGCAGCTTGGACTGACTGAAACTCTCCATTACCATTAACATCAACGGTGATCACTCTGTGGCCTACTGGTCCGACCCACTTCTGGTGGTGCTTGGTAGACTTGGTACTATCAGTGATAGAGTTGAGCTTGTACCTGTACCTGTAAGCAGAGGTAGTAACTAAATATGGTGCATGCAACAAAACTGAAATCAAAACGAAACGGAAGTAGAATAAGGAAGTAAAAATAAGAGAAGTCATATTAAAAATATAGCGTTAAATAAAAAATGTTGTTAGAGAATATAATGATATTGAAAGTGGAAGATGTGTTCAGGAGGTTCAACTTCAAGGAGTACAAATATATAGTGCAAGCCAGCAGAGAGTATAGACAAGGAGAGAAGCAGTTATTATATTCTTGTATGAGTTATAGATATTGTATTTAATATTTATAATGTAGACTTTTTTTGGTTATACAATTTCTTATTTTTAAAGAGGTCCGTACCCTCTAACGGTCAATTATTATTATTATTATTTGTTCCCTGGACAACATCAACATATTCTCGATTGGTTCTTAAGGCTCCAGGCTTTATTGTAGTCCTGGCCAGATTTTACAAGCTAGTTTCTTTGTCATTGTATATGTTGCCCCAATGAGATACCAATGCCATCCTGTCGAATCCATGGTATTGATTTGCAAGCTTCTGTTCATCTTAAATTTTAGGCAGGGAACAAAAACGTAACTCAAAACGTTTTGTAAAAGTAAAACACGCCAAAGACGGAAAACCAAAACATTAGTTTCAGCAAGAACATGCCAAAAACGGAACCATATAATTTAGTCATGTCAGCTATAAATATAAACCCGCAATGAGATACTCTAATTCAATTAGAATTAAAAATGTTACTTAAACCTGTAAAACGGTCACGTCGGTTCGAAACTGTGGTGGTTTTACTCATGGTGCACAGGCTAAAGCATGATGGTCCGGGCCGTCCGGCGGGCATGGGTTGATCGTATTTTGTGATGTAGCTCAGGGGGTCCTACTCCTACTACTTTAATTGTAAATTGTCCCCACTTGGTTTGAAAAGGAAGCATGTTTTTGAACGTTGCAAAGTTTAAGGACAGCTTCCTCAATTAGGGCATGGGACAAAACTTATACAAAATCATATGCAGAGTGACAGCACCAGCTTACAGCTTTGCCGCTGCAGTTCCCCCGTGATTGTGATTATGGTTACAGTAGATTCGGACCCCACTCAGTAGACATAACCAATGCTTTCCAATTCTGTGGGGTCAAATCAAATTAGGCTGGGACTGGGAACACCGGTGAAGCATGCTTTTTTTGACTCCACATTTTCTACGCTGCCTCGTTCGAACAAACTTGAACATTTGTATCACTTTTCAATTCCCTCTTTTTTTACCCGAAGTTTTAAACAAGAGGGGTTTCTTAGAAAGTAGAAACACCCATTGAAAAATTTTAGTATGTTATCTTGACCTATAAAAAACCCGTTGAACATATAACCCACCAGATTGTTTTCGTGTCTTGTTGGGAAATCTGCAAAGAATCCATCACTAGTCAGAGGAGACAACTTAGTTCGTTTATTTATCCTACTAAAATTTCTGAATTCTCTCCGATTGTGTTAGAAGTGTTGTTGCAGTGGTTGGCTGTTATTGGTGTGAGGCGATGGCTGCGCTTCACTAGAGGATCAGGGGCCAGATGGTGGCTTGGTTGCTTGGCATTCATGGCAGCTACTTTGTATTTTATGTTGAAGAAAACAATTGTTGTTTTATTAAAAGGATAAGTTAATCTATTTGAAGGACAAGTATTGTTTTGGCTTCAGGGATAGGTTAATCTACTCCAAAAACACGTTTTGTTTGGATGTAAGGATAAGTTAATGTAATCTAAAAATAGGTGATGTCTAGCTATTACGACAAATTAATTTATTTATCCTAGAGTTGGTTTTGGTTTATTTAAATCTTGGGATAAAAATAATCCAATTTGAATAAGCCTACAATTAACATTTGTTAATGCCATTTTCTTTAATACCCATAACTAAATGTAAATTTAAAAGAGTAGTAAATTATAAAGCAA
This sequence comes from Erythroxylum echinodendron, assembly GCA_027575705.1. Taxonomy (NCBI): domain Eukaryota; kingdom Viridiplantae; phylum Streptophyta; class Magnoliopsida; order Malpighiales; family Erythroxylaceae; genus Erythroxylum; species Erythroxylum echinodendron. The sequence continues at coordinate 35,786,315 of JANZXR010000172.1, read as the reverse complement.
TTCTTAAAATGAATTAATTGTTTTTCTTATTTTATTTTAATTAGAAATTAATAAGAATAATAATTAATTTGATTAATTAAATGATAAAGATATTTTTATAAGAAATATTTACATGAATTTTACATAATAATATTTATGAGCATGAGTTCATTGTAGTGTTAGTCAAAAAGTTCGCTTAATTGATATGTAATTTAAGAGTTTTGCGAGTTATTAACTAAATTCTAATTTCTAAAAATTTATTTTCAAGAAAAAGTTTATTATCAAGATGACACTCAGACTTTTGCATACTAAACAGATGAGAGACGTGCATGTTATGACATTTTTCTAGATGTAGTTATTGCAAGATCAAACATAATATGTTATTAGTGTTAATAATATAATTCAAGAACTGTATTTTAAGAGTTGTTTGACTTTTTGAAGTAAAGTATAAAACCTTACTATTTATATTGCTAAAGCTAGAATGTGAATTATTTGTTATGACATTTGGAATCACATAATATAAAATTATATGAATGGTTACTGATATTGTTTTTACAAGAAATACAAGAGAATTGATAAGGACCTTACACCCTATAGACTCCTTTATTGAGATGATTAAACTTATTGCATGTCATGTTTTGAGGGTTCTGCGGCATACATTAACTCTATTCCATATAGGGCCATTATATTTAAACCATACATATATTATGTGATCATTTGTTTCAAACTAATTATATTATAATTATGTAAATTATGGTCATTTATGTATAAGATAATTAAACCTATTGCAGGACATGTTTTGATGGCCCTGCCACGCACATTAACTCGATTCCATATAGGGTTCATTATATTTAAATCACCCATATATTATGTGATCATTTGATTCAAACTAATTATATTATAATGATGTAAATTATGTTCATTTATGTATAATATAATTAAACCTATTGTATGTCATGTTTTGAGGGTCCTGCCATATACATTAACTCTATTCCATATAAGGTTAGTCATATTTAAATCATGCATATATTATGTTATCATTTGTTTCAAACTAATTATATTATAATGATGTAAATTATGGTCATTTATGTATAAGATAATTAAACCTATTCCATGTCATGTTTTGACGGCCCTGCCACGTACATTAACTCTATTCCATATAGGGTTCGTTATATTTAAATCATACATATATTATGTGATTATTTGTTTCAAACTAATTATATTATAATTAAGTAAATTATGGTCATTATAAGATAACTAAATCTATTGTAAGACATGTTTTGATGGCCCTGCCACGCACAGTAACTCTATTCCATGCCACATACATTAACTCTATTCCATATTTGGTTCGTTATATTTAAATCATACATATATTATGTGATTATTTGTTTCAAACTAATTATATTATAATTAAGTAAATTATGGTCATTATAAGATAACTAAATCTATTGCATGTCATGTTTTGATGGCCCTGTCACGTACATTAACTCTATTCCATATAGGGTTCATTATATTTAAATCATCCATATATTATG